>JAJJWX010002476.1:600000-954211 GCA_023529315.1 Papaver bracteatum
TAGGCAAGATATAAAAGTAATCACAAACATCTTCGTCTCATCGTTTGTGATTCCACAATATCTTTTTTCGCTGCGTCGATTAAGACTATTGTGAGGGGATTGATAAAACTGAGCTGTTCTTCGGGAACATAAGTTTGGTTTATTAATTGGTTCTTGTTCACCATGATTTATCAAAAGACGGAACAAAACTCATAGGTTTATTCGTGGGAGACGAATTTATCTATCTTGTATAATTTTCTGTGTGAGACAGATTTGTTTGCTTAAGTCTTCGACTTTGGGTCATAGCAACTCTTGGTTGTGGGTGATATCAGCTAAGGGAATCAAGTGCGCAGTATCCTGCTGGGATCAGAGGCATAGGAGCATAATTGTACCTTGGATCAGTGTGAAATTGATTGGGGTTCAACTACAGTCCAGACCGAAGTTAATTTGGAGTAGGCTAGTGTATGTAGCGGCTTAATACAATGTATGTTTAATATGGACTAGGTCTCGGGGTTTTTCTTCATTTGCGGTTTCCTCGTTAACAAAATTCTGGTGTCTGTGTTATTTCTTTTCCGTATTATATTTTTTATATAATTGAAATAATACAGGTTGTGCGTTGTTCAATCAATTAGAATATCCGACCTTATTGGTTGTTGATTTAAATTGATTGACACTTGGATATTGGTCTTTAGTACCTTCCAAGTTATCTCTCTTTGATTATAACTCGCGAATCATATTTTCTTGAGTAAATCAAATCGAGAGATTGAGATAATAACTCCTTGAGTATTTTCTATTTGATTGAGTCTAGTTGATTCTCTAGAAAATAACTCGGAATATCCATACAGATTGCTAATCGAAATATTAGGTGAGGTTGTTAGACTCCCGCTTTTTCACATTTGTTTAAGTCACACCTAGACATCGTACTTCTAGGAAACTTGTCAAGTAGAATCCGGTAGTAGAGCGATTCCGTGTCCGGTGAACTTAGGAGATATAACGGAATAGTTGAGAGTACTAATTATTCTAGGGGTTATTAGTAATGGGTACTTTGCAGAAACATAGCTATATTGATAAGATTCATGTTTTGTGACCGAGAAAGAATCCTTGATCATTCTCATCCTCATCGTTTGCATTTATTTGTTTTGCATTGTTCAGAAATTGAATCAACAATTTTAGCTCAACTCTCCCTTAAGAACGAACATGCTTGCCATTGTACTACTAGTTAGTGTAAGAGAAGTAAGGAATTTATTTTTGCGAGTTCGACACCTCGTCAACGAACAAGGCGCTATATATAATCCCAAACTTCAGGATCGTGAGACGAGTGAGCTTCACGGAGTTGTACTTCGAGATATGCAACTCTGACCTCTAATCGAGAAGCCTCATCCCGAGCTTCAAAAAGAGATTGGTGTGTCCATTCCATGGTACCTTTAAACTGACTACGGCGGCAGTCATCGAATTTCATATTTCAAAAATTTGATCTTGTTATCTCCGATAGCCCGCTAACAACTTATTATGCTGATCGGCCCAAGAATTCCACTTATTAGATACCTCTATTTCCTTCGACATCAACTTTTTAATCCTAGAGGCCTGACGAGTCCTTTCACCATGAAGCCATACTAACTCTTTGGAATCACCCACTGGAGACAGGGCCGGCTAACTCAGAAAGAATACTAAAAAGTCAAAAGGCAGAAAAAGGAAAGGGGACAAACCTTTAGACGAAGTACCCGCTGATGAAGCTTCAGCACGAGCATTCTCCAAATCCCCGCGAAGAGAAGCCACCTCTTGACGAAGCCCTTCCTCAGTGGCACCAACTTGCTGTTTCCCTTTCAGTGATCCTTCAACTCTAGTATTTCCTTATCCTTAGCCATAAGAGACTCTTGATCAAAATAAAGCTCATCATCCCTCTAACGCAGCTTCGCCTCCACAAAAAAAAAAGGTTTCTCTCTCTAAAAAAAGGCGATTTTCAAGGCGAATTTTCTGGCGATTTTCATTTCAAATTTTTTCCTGGATCTCCGATTGGGGAATACAGATGGGGGATTAGATTGATCCATTGCGAACGGTTAAGTTGTTAACATATGCAGATAGGCTAAAAGGGAAAAAAGTTTTACAAAAACAATTGTGGATCTAACTTCGTTACCAAAACCAACTACAAGATAAGGAAAACTAGCTATTGAAATTCCTGAGGAACTGTACTTGGAAGGATGCGTGATTTGGAAATTTAGCCTCAAAGGTAGGCTGGATCTAAATGATCTCAATTTTATTGATGTTAAAAAAATTTGGCCCTTCAATGGAAATTGGGGGAAGATCGAGTTTGGTTTGTTCCATTAAACCGAGGGTTTTTCATCATCAAGGTGCAATCACAGGAAGATAAAGCTATAATTTTAGAAGCTGAGAAATGGGTTGTTGCTAATCAAAACCTAAATTTAATGGAATGGTACCCGGGTTTCGATCCAGATAAACAGAGATCTTATAGAGCCTCAGTTTGGGTTAAATTTCAGGGATTACCAATGGAGTTTTGGATTGAGAAAACTCTGCTAGCTATGGGAAAAGCATTAGGTAATCCAATTGTAGTCGATAAAAGAACACTGGCTCACGAGTATGGTCATTTCGCATCAATTCTTATTAATATTAATTTTGCAGAGTTAGATACAGATGGTATCCATATTGCGGTGGGAGGTTTAAATTTTTGGCAACCATTTGAGATACTCAAAAGGCCTAAATTTTGCTCAAACTGTGGTATTATTGGTCATTCGGACTCGGAATGTCATAAAAAGAAGAATAAAAATCAACCTAAAAGCTCAAATCAAAGTTCTGATGCTCCCCCTCAGAATGATAAGGAAGGTAAAGAGTGGCAAGAAGCTATGAGAAGAAAGAAAGGCAAATTCACTCCAATAATTCCTATTGTCACTGAAGTCCAACCACAAGATGAGAGTGGTACTTCAACACTGTCTGCAGTTAATGAGATTGGATCCAGTACTGATCTTGTAGTGATACAACAAAAATTACAAAAGGATTTGGAAATATCTGACACAAATAAGCGTTTAGCAGATGCTGATTATGAACAAAAGAAAGAAACACTTCGCTTGCACTCGGTTAGTGAAGACTCGTTGGTGAACAACAAACAAGATGGAAATATGGAAGTGAAAAATATTAATGGGAGCTCGATAAATACAGACTCGGATGCAATTCTGGAAGATGGCGGTGGAAATGTTTCTACGGCTATTGGAAAGATTGATGAGACTGCAAGGAAGACAAACCCCCGTCAGATAAAGAGTATGTGTAGTTGCAGGATTTCCCACACTACACCCTTGTTAATATTTTGCTATAATCAACTCATAATTGAAGATTTAAAATGACACTTTATTATTTTGTTCTCAGAAATGTTTACAGAAATGGAAGAATTCAAGATTACAACTATTCTCTTGAAGTTTCTCTCTCCTCAAGACTTTCTTAACTCTCAAAAATACATCATCCTCTTCTGGACATATTAGGTCTATATTTATAGTGTAGTTACATAGTGGATGACAACTAAGTTTTCCTCTTATTTCGGATTTGTTATGCGATTGTACCGCGATAATTACAATGTTCATTCTCGCAAGCTTTGTAACCATCGCGGGACAAACATGCTCTTCTCATGTTTTCTTCAATCGTCAGTTATTACGTCACTCTTTTGAAGATTTTTGTGACACTCGTGAAGTTTAGTTGAAGATGTTGCGGTGATGCTCGCTGGGAAGTGTTGTTAATCTCGCAGAGAATAGATGTAGTGATATTATGGTCCTACATCTTGCCTCTTCTCATGTCTTTTCTGCGAAGAAGAGAAGATCATGAGAACTTTAAAATTCTGCAACTACTTATCTCTTCATTAATCTCTGTTCTGACACGTTTCTGCATCCTTCGCCAGCTGTTTTCACATATTCTATCTTCTAATGAATTTACGACACGTCCTCTCTAACCGCTGCGATCTGACCGTTCAGGTCTTTTCTTAACATTTATTGTATTCACCTTCTTCGAGAAATTTGTTCTTCTATAAATACTTCTTTCATTCTTTTCTTTTCCTCTTTTACTTTCTTCTTCTTTCTCTCCATAATTTCTCTGCAAGTTTATTGTTCTTCCGTAAATTGCGCGTATGTTATCGCTGTGATTTTTTTCTTATTTTTCAACCTTCTCTTTCATTCCCATACTTGAAAATGGTTGTCGTTGGTGCTAAAAGTTTGATTGCTTTTGGTGAGATGCAAGAAAAACTCAAAAGCAAAGGTTTCACTTTGTCTATAATTCCAAATCAGAGCCCCTAAATCCAAACTTTCTCTCAGATTATTCACTGATTATCAATGCTCTCGCGAGAAAATTATAGTATCGCTAGGTCAACTTGAAGCTGGTCTTCCCATTCCTCTCTATGATCCATAACTTCCACTATTCTATGAAATAATTTCTGACGAGAGATTCTCGCGAGCGATATATCAATTGGGTGGAGATTGTATTCGATTGCTGCTTGAATATGCTTCTCGCGGTGCTGACAAAGGATCTCGCTACCCTGAAGCTGCGAAGAATCCTCAATTTAAAGATGTTCCCATTGTCTCTGCAGATTATACTATGGACAACTTCTTTGAAACTTGTAAAATAGTCGCTATGAATAGGGATAACACTTGCTGGGGTGTTCGCTTGAAGAAAGAAAATATCGCTGATGATAAAGCTCTTATGCTAGATATTGATTGGCATACATCTACTAATCAAGGCCCTCGCCATTCCAGCGATGACAAGTGGTTCATTTTTCCATTATGTCTTGAGGGTCCTTATATTTATGGTTCTTGCGCATTACCCGCGAATCTTTCAGAATATCAACCTTGGGTTTTCAACTGGCCTGAAAGAACTAAAGAGGTATGTTCTCTCCGATCTTTGGTATAATTATTATTCACCATCTTCCCCACGTTTTTATATTTTCGCTAATTACTTCAATCTTTTCCAGATTGACAGAATAAAACTCAGCTACCAGACTTTGAGGAAACCCAACACTTTCTTAGCTCTTAAATCCTTCACAGATGAAGTAAGAAATATCATTTTATTAGCTTTAACAATATATTGAAGCCCCTATTTCTTATCTTTATCTGTGTTCACAGGAAATCGAAGAATTAGAACCAATAAAACCTGCGATAACCAAAGTGAAGTCCATAGTTGATTGCAAGGGGAAATCTACTGCTCCTCGCAGTGAGGGATCTGACGATCCTCCCTTAAATAGAAAAAAAACCAAACTCTCTTCTTCTCCAGTTCCTCAACCTATTCCAGAAAATTTTGATAAGGACAACGATGATGGTAATTTCGACATTGGCTCAACTATCCAATTTTTTTGGCAAGAATGTATTTGGTATCCCAAATGAGTATGGAGATGAAGATATTAATGAAATATCCCAGTCCCTCACCGAAGTCTGTGATGCTCCCATATTAGCTAACAATGATTCCCTTCGCGGAGTTTGAAGATCGCTGACTCCATGTCTCTTAAATTCACTTGGAAGTCTGGTATACTTCTATTTGTTCATCCTTTTTATGTATCTATTGATATTTTTGCCACATTTTGACTTATATAGTTTTATCGCAGGTTGGAAGAGCTTCTTTTGTTGTTGCTTCTGATTTAGATAATAGGCGTGAATTTTCTCAATAGAAGAATGTTGTTCTTTGCCAAAAGAATGAAGAACTGAAATATGAATCTTCTACTCTTCGCGAGAAGAATGAACAAATGGAAGCAGAACTCGCTAGTCTTTGCGAGAGGAATAAAGAACTTGAGAACAATCTTTCTCATCAATCATCCAAAGTATCCAATCTTGATACTGTTAACAAACAACTCTTAGGTATGATAACCTTCTTCTTTTCCTTCATAACCGTACGTTTAACTATTATTTCTTACTTGATTTATCATTCTCGCAGACGTTTATGGTCTCACTGATGAGGCTTTAACCATTCGCTCTTTCCATGAACCAATAGACAACGATACTCTTCTAGAACTTCTTAATAATTCTTTAAATAACCCTTCCAATATTAATTCCCTTTCCATAGATGAACTCATATCTAAGTTTCGCCTCTTAGAAATTGACTACAGATCTTGCTAAGATATAAATCACAGACTCAAACAACTTTATCATAATTCCAAAGTTGAGATTAAAACTTTAAAAGACAAAAACAAAGATCTCTCAAAAGACAAAGACCGTATATCTAGGCAAGGAGCTGAAACCTTAGCGAATTTCCATAAGACCATTCTTGAAGTTCAAATTGAAAGGGATGGACTTATTCGCGAGAAGGAAGGTTTTATTGAAAGAGCAAACCAAATTCGTTCCCATCTTCTTATAAATAATGACGTGGAATTTGCTTGGGCTGCGAAAGTTCTTGACAACGCCAGAACTAATTTAGGTGTAGAAGTTAGTCTTCATGCTGATCAAGCGACTTTAATTAAAGACATGATTTATGAAAGAGAAGGTTATCACTCTTATGATTTCACTAAATTATTTCCTAATTGAATCATCTTTATATGTATTATCTTTATTATCATTTGCTCGCAGCATCCGAAAAGAACTATCGTAAAAGATTTGATGAGTTAGAAGAAGAGAAAAGACAACTCGCTAGAAATCTATCTTCTCGCAATGAAAAGTATTCTTGATTGAAGGAAAATTTGAAAATCTCATCTTCAAATTTTAGTAACGCCCTTATCCGTGTTCGTAATAACGCTGTTAAACTAGTCTGTGATGATCATGGTATTCCTCATTCTACATACCCCGATCTTGCAAAGGAAATTCCAGATGATTCCTCAAATTTAGTTATCTCTGATAGCGAAGATGATAATGATGAAGAACTATCTGGCGAGGAAGAGAAATCTGACGTAGATAGAGATAATAATGACAATGATGAAGAAGAGAAATATGGTAATGAGGAGAAATCTGAAAAAGAAAAGAGCTCTGATGAAGGTGGTGATGGATCTACTTAGTCTTGTTTCTTCTCTTTTTCTTCGTTGTAAATTTTGTACATTTATTTTTTGCTTCTCGTAACATTGCTGCAATCTTCTCCAACTTGATGTGTAAACTTCTTTTTCTTTTATCTGTACGAATTAGAAAGCAATTCTTTTTCTGCAACATAATCAATCAATCATAATTATTATCCTTTAATTATTTGTATAAATGTATCATCTATGCAATTTTATCATATGATGGATGAATAATAATTTCATCACTCTATGCATTCCCATACTTGCCTCTATTATTCATTTGCAATATGAAAAAATTGAGTAGAGATTAGATATTAGTTGTGAATCAAATTAATTTTGCCTCAATATCGGCAATGTTATCGCTAGCAACAATTGCATAACTTTATGATCTATGCGTAAAATCGCAAATCTCATAAATTCTGCGAGTATTATCGCAATAATCTTATGGTCTTATTATTCCTTCCTAATTAAAGGTCTTATTTTGCCACATTTTTTCTTTCTGCGACAAAATCGCAGGACGTCTTTACATTTACATGTATTGACCCATTGATCTTGTCTTATCAATATTTTTTCAACATCTCTGCGACAATATGATAAGTATAAATCTCTTGCAAGAATTAAACCTTATGACATTGCCGCCTTGTGATAAAATCGCAGGACGTCTTTACACTTTCATGTAAAATCCCATTGATCTCATCTTAGCTTTTCTCTATTGGCTTATTTCCTCTGTATAATTTTCGTCACGCGACAATATGACAAGCCTATATATTATTGCGATCATAAAGCCCCATGACATTGCCGTCTTTAGACACTTATCAGCTCCCTAATGGAGGGTGTCGCCCTTATCTTCCCCCTGGTTTCTCATTCAAGGAGGGCACATCGGCCATACAAGACTAGCTCCTCTCATCCAGATTTTCCAACAACCAGCTGTTTTCGCAGCCTCTTGTCCTTTATGCCTATATGGCTTATAGTTACAAGACTGCACTCAAAGTGGGGTTTTCTTCAGGCCAAGTGCATCATAGCCAAGACTTACCAAGAATGGCCAGGGTAGTTTCGTACGCCCCGGGAACCCTTGGTTCAACCGTGTACCTCGGCGCCTTGGTCATACTTTGAACTTCTTAGGAGAGATTCTCAGTTGTCCAACCAGGGTATAACCTTATATAGATGGATGTCCCAGATCTCTCTCTTGGATAGGTTTTCTTTAACCCCAACATCTGCATGACTCAGGTTCCAGCAGCGGTATAACCTTATCCCTGAGTCATGTAAACAGATACCCCCTTATATGATGCACTATTAGGTCCTACATTTGCCTCTTGCGAAATTGTATCCGCGAACTAAGGTGCACGCCATAAAGGTTCGTCCCATTCTATTAATCTCTGCGAAATTTTATTCGCGCTTCTCGCGAGTATTGTAACTCTGATAAAATTTCATTTCTTCGATCTTATTGTAAAATTTTGCAATTCTTTCAAACAGAGTACTTTTTTCAATTGTATTTTCTTCAAACAAATTCTGTGTAAGTTTCTTTAAATTTCATCATTTTACCTTTCTACTTACTATTTTCTGGTTCTGCTTTTTTGTTACGTTTTGCTGTTTTTCCTTATCTGCGAGCCGCTCGTCATCATCTTCCTCTCATTGCTCTATTGAATCAATCATCAATCTTTCACATCTCTGTTATTGCTTGATGTTGTACTTCCAATTTCTCTTCTTCTCAGCTCTTTCCTCGCAAGATTTTATATCAATCTCATAATATTTCTTGCTTTCTCCCTAATCTCCCTTAATAACTCCAACACCATTAAGATGAGGAAATTTAACACACTGGTGGAAAGTAGATGTTAAACCTAATATCCCATGTAGCCAAGGTCGACCAATCAGGGCATTGTAAGGTGATTCAATATCAACAACACAGAACAAGATCTTGGAAGTTATCCCCTTCAATGGAATCCGCATTTAAATTTCCTCTTTGGGTTTATTGGCAGTACCATTAAAACCATAGATTTTATATGTTGATGGTATTAGATCTTTGTCTCTTCCACCCATGGTCTTGTAGGTATAATAAAATAATATGTCAACTGAGCTTCCTGTGTCTACTAGAACTCTATTAATGGCCCAAGAATCTTCATTTTCGTTATCATTTTCTTCATCTTCTTCTTCTACTTGCTTGGGGTTTATCTCTAACCTTACTACCAATGGGTTATCATGCTGCTCTCCTGGCTCTGGTACTTCTTGTGCAGTAAAAAATATAGTTTGTTTTTTCCATTCTTCTAATGGCGAGGCTCTCGCAATATTCATTATCTCTTTTCCATATGTGTCTCTCGCGAAGACTCTGCTTAGAACATTATCATGGAAATCCTCAACTGTTCTGGATGAATGTACGATGGAATTGCAAAACAAATTCTTTGCTTTAACTCCAACTTCTATTACGAATGATTCTGCTCCTTTTACAGTATTTACCCTGCGAATTTCTGGTGCTGGAGGCAATTGCTGAGATTGTGGATGTCCTACTAAAAAGTGGTTTAGCTTTCCTTGGTCAATCATCCTTAAAATTATTCTCTTTACATTCCTGCAATCATTTACTATGTGACCATGAAAGTGATGGTAAGGACAAAATTATTGACTACGATTATTAGGATGCGGTTCTTTTCCCATAGTCCATGGTGATGGTATATTTTCCATCAAAATGATAGCTTCCCAGATTTTTTCTATACTAGCATTTAGAGGTGGCATCTTAATTTCTTCCCATATTATCTTTTGGTTACCTTGGCTTCTGAAATTGTTTTTCCTCTGTCCACCATAAGTTTCTTGCAGCTGATCAAGCCTTTGAATCTTATTATTCCCACCGTGATTGTAATAATTCTTCTCCCTTTCATATTCTTCTTGATCTCGACTGCCCATAGCTACCAACTTCTGCTGGTTATCAACTTCCACTTTATCTTGTTGTGCTTGCGAGCTGCTCGCTACATTGTTAATCATTTTAGGAAGTAAACTCCCATTTGTTGCTACTGAATTGGTATTCACGATTGGATATTATTCCATCTCATTTTGTTTCTCCTCCAAAGAAATGTATTCTTCTTGTAGTTCTCGTAGTTCAGTCATAGTGATTGTATTCTTGACTCTGAAAATTTGTATGTACAGCAGATTGGTCGCGAACATTGCATTGATAAAAGACAAGATAAGATATCTCTCGTCTACTCTTCCTGCCATCTTGCTACACATTATCTTCCATATTATGGTTAAATGTTTCAGACTCTCTCCAACCCTCTGCTTTAACCCAAACACATCTTCAATACCTGGCCGCGATGAATTGTTGCTTATATATGCTCCCAGAAATATAGCTTGAAAATGATCAAAAGAAGTTATAGTATTTTTTGGAAATCCCTCAAACCATTTCAGCGCCTCTCCAGTTAAGCTAGATGCAAAATACTTGCACAATACAACATCATGATTCTACCATTGCAGTATACACCTAACATAAGCCTTAACATGTTGTACAGCACAGGTAGTTCCATCAAATATGCTGGTTAATGCTGGTAAATTGCACTTTGGAGGTATTCCTCTTAACTGTACTTCTTGAGTGAATGGAGTTCTCGCAGCTTCTTAAATAGGTTCATCAAGTTGCCTTCTACCTCCTTCTCTTCTATTATTTATTATTCCCCTCATCTCTGTTAATTCTCTTAAAATTTTCTCATTCGCCGTTGAATTTGGTTCCATCGGTCTTTTTAATGCAACTTCCCTTCTCCTGCGTTCATGTACCTCTTGTCTTGCGAGATTTTGTGTGTCTTCATCTACACCCACATTCCTTCTTCTGCGATCTTCTGCTTCACCTTCTTCTTGCAATCGCATCTGTACTTCTCTGCGAATTTCTTCGTTTCTCATCATTTCTCTTCGTTGTCTTTCTATTCTCCTTTGTATTCTATCATACTCTTCCTGAATATTATTATTATAACGGTTTTGTGTACATCTCCTTTCTCAATTTTCATGGTTATTCTATCGTACCGCCTCTTGGAATTCTTGTTCTTCTACTTTTGCCCTTAATCTTTCTCTCTCGCAAGCTAGTCGTGCTTGCTCAGCATAATGTCTCTCAATTTCTTCCTCAATTATTCTTCGATTTATCTGGATCTCTCGCCCATGTAATATCCTCCTACCTTCTTCTGGATTATCTTCATCATTTTGGTTGTCTCTTCCCTCTTGATTTCTGTTGTTAAGTCTATTATCCAAATATTCGCCACACGGATCATGGAGATCTTCTATTACCTCTTCTTCTCTATGACGTTGCTCTTCATTTAGATTTTGCATTTCCTCTTGGATATTTCCTATAGCATTTCTTATTGGGGAATTTTTCCTTAATTCTTCTCTTAATGATCTTGAATTCGATCTAACAGTACTTCTTGATCTTCTATTTTGTAACCTCAAATTCTCCATTCTCAACTCGTGATTTTGTCTTATTAAATTTGCACGCTCTTCCACCTCTAATCTTCTTTCCTCTTGTATTCTTTGTCTTGGATCACCTGCTGTTTCATTTTCGCCTTCTCCGTGAATTAATCCTTCAACCACTCCTTGATTTCTTTCTTCTCTTCTTATGTCTCTTAATTGTTGATCTTCTACATCTTCCATCGAATCCGATTTCCAAGTATACACACTCACTCTATCATAATCCACATTTCTATTTTGTATCGGTGTTTGTTGATTAGGTTGTGGAATTTGATCTTCTCCTTCAATCCTTGTTCTATTTCTTCCTGTTCTTATCCTTGAAGATTCTCTTAATTCATTTGTTTCTCCTCCTGCAAGTCTTTTACTCCTCCTTACAGTTGTTGGTGGTTCTGATGTATTTCTTCTTCTTCTAGCCATTTCTTCAACTCTAACAATTTCTTCAAATCTTCAAATTTTAATTAGAGATTTTTTAGCTTGATTCTCCCTGTTTCGGGCGCCAAAATGTAGTTGCAGGATTTCCCACACTACACCCTTGTTAAGATTTTGCTATAATCAACTCATAATTGAAGATTAAAAACGACACTTTATTATTTTGTTCTCTAAATGTTTTACGAAATGGAAGAATTCAAGATTACAACTATTCTCTTGAAGTTTCTCTCTCCTCAAGACTTTCTTAACTCTCAAAAATACATCATCCTCTTCTGGACATATTGGGTCTATATTTATGGTGTAGTTACATAGTGGATGACAACTAAGTTTTCCTCTTATTTCGGATTTGTTCTTCGATTGTACCACGATAATTACAATGTTCATTCTCGCAAGCTTTGTAACCATCGGGGAACAAACATGCTCTTCTCATGTTTTCTTCAATCGTCAGTTATTACGTCACTCTTTTGAAGATTTTTGTGACACTCGTGAAGTGTAGTTGAAGATCTTGCGGTGATGCTTGCTGGGAAGTGTTGTTAATCTCGCAGAGAATAGATGTAGTGATATTATGGTCCTACAGTATGACTACCAGATTGAACTTGCTAAAGGATAATGACTCTCTGTCAGAATCCGAGGAAAACTCGCAGGTGGGAATTCGAGCTCGAAAGGGTATCACTCAAGGTATAAACCTCTCCTCTTATGCTGCTAAAACAACTAAGCTATCCAAGAAAAAAAACCCAAAAGTTTAATTATGCGGGTGTTGTTTTGGAATACCAATGGTGTTGCGCGTGGAGCAGCAATTTATAAGCTTACTAGTTTAATTAAAGAGTTCAAGCCTCACATTTTTTGTCTTGTTGAACCGAAGGTAGCGTGTTCTTTTAACTTTGGTAGGAGACTTCAGATGGAAGGTTTTTCTACAAATATTATTCATAACTCTTCTGTTTCAAATATGGCTAATCTTTGGGTGTGTTTTTTGAATGAAATAAATCCTTCGGTAGTGCAATTAAGTAGGCAGGCTATTACTATTTCAGTAGAGGGAGTTCATATCTCTTTTGTTCATGCTAGTTATATCCAAGTTACTCGTAGAAGACTTTGGAGTCAGCTTTCTATGCAAGATGCAACTACCCCTTGGTTGGTCTTGGGTGATTTTAACTGTATTCTGCGCTTGGATGAGAAGAAGAGGGGCGGGATCCTCGAACCTCGGCTATTGATGAGTTTAGTGACTATATTCAGGACAACAACCTGTTCGAAGCTGACTCTCTGGGTACCAATTACACTTGGTCTAATAGACAATCTAGCTATGATAGAATTATAAGTAAACTCGATCGAGCTCTTATTAATTCTGCTTGGTTGGCAAAGTTTGAAAACTGGCGTTGTAAAGCTCTTCATAGAGAAATCTCGGATCATTCTACTCTGCTGGGTTATCCGTTTGTGGATTCTCTTCCGAAGAGAGCTCCTTTCAGGGTTCATAAAATGTGGTTTCTGCATTCGGACTTCATGCGTATGGTTCAAGAAAGTTGGAATATGCCAGTTCATGGGTTGCCGGACTATATTTTCCCGTACAAGATGAAGAGGTTGAAAGGGGTTATGAAGGAGTGGAATTAGCGGGTTTTTGGTAAAATTAATTCGCGTCTAAAATAAGATAATTTCAGATATGAATCTGCTGCGCGCATCTCAGATGAATATCCTTCTGATATTGCTAAACTAAATCTTATGAAGAATGCTATGCAAACTCTTGCTGAATCAAGGCAATAGTACTCTACTATGCTAAAGCAGAAGTCTAGAAACCAGTGGCTTGTTGAGGGTTCGAGCAACTTAGAGTTCTTTCACAATAGTATTCGCATTCGTAGAAGCTCAAACACTATTTAAAAGTTACTGGATGACAATGGGGTTGATATTTCTCATTTTGACCTCCTTTGTGACCATGTGGTGAATTACTATGTAGAAAAATTTAATGGCCTGAAGTTAGACTATGGTATGGAGTTATTTGAGTATAATCATGAATCAATTACTGCGAAGGAGAGTCTTTCAATGGACATTGTTTCGGCGCAAGATGAAATTAAAAAGGTTGTTTTTGAGTTGGGAGCTGATAGTGCGTCGGGGCCTGATAGTTTTTCAGGGTGTTTTTATCGGCATTGCTGGGAGATAATCCAGCAAGATTTGGTAAAGGAGGTGGTTCACTGTTGGAGTAATGGTCATATTCCGAAGGGAGTAAACTCTAGCCTTATCATTCTTCTTTCCAAGGTCAGGGGGTAAATACTTTGCGTAATTTTCATCCAATTGGACTTAGTAACTTTTTTTTTCAAAATCTTTACTAAGATCCTAGCTACTAGACTCGGAACTGTTTTGGAAAAGCTAGTGTCAGAGGAGCAGGTGGCTTTCATGAAGGGAAGAAACATCCATGAGAACATTTGTTTGGCCTCTGAGATGGTCAATGAACTTCAGATTAAACGCAAGGATGGAAACATAGGTCTAAAGCTGGATATTTCTCAAGCTTTTGACACGGTGAGTTGGTCCTTTGTGCTTCAAGTATTTCATAGATATGGTTTTTATGATAAGTGGTGTTCTTGGATCTTTGATATCATGAAGTCTGCTAGAATCTCAATTCTGCTTAATGGAAACCCGGAAGGTTATTTCAAAATTAATAGAGGATTGCGTCAAGGCGATCCCCTGTCTCCATTGATTTTTGTGCTGATTGAAGATGTGCTGAGCAGAAATCTTACGAAGCTGTTTAGTGAGAAGAAAATGACTCTTATGGTCAGAAGAGGTATCTTTTATCCTACTCATCTTTTCTTTGCAGACGACATTATGGTTTTTTGCTAGGGAAACATCAAAAGTATGCATAATCTGTTGGATTTATTGGGTAAATACCAGAAAGCTTTAGGTCAAACGGTGTGTCGTCAAAAAAGTAGAATTTATTATGGGGGTGGACCTCTCGCTAGAAGAACCTATCTAGCGGATTATTTAGGAATGAGTATAGCTTCTTTTCCTGATCGTTATTTGGGAGTGCAAATTATGCCGGGTGCATTTAAGTATCACCACATTGCTAATGTGGTCGAGAAGATCAAAACACAACTGTCTGGTTGGAAGGGAAGATATCTCTTTTAATGACAGAATTGTGTTGGTGAAATCTGTCATTGACAATTATTTTATTCACAACATGGCTATCTATCGTTGGCCAAGAAAGTTCATCACCCAGTGTGAAAGAGCAATTAAAAACTTTATCTGGTCGGGTGATTCTAATGTTAGAAGGGATGTGGTTGTAGCGTTCGATAAAATCTGTTGCCCAGTGGAGGAGGGGGGCCTGGGGTTAACTCGTTTAACTAATATGAATTCATCTCTTCTCATGAAGCTTTGGTGGAATATCATAACTTCTAATAAGAAATGGGCAGTTTTCTTTCGAAATAAATTCGTTGGGAGAAATGGAAATATCAGGCAGTACGGGGTAAAATCATCTGTAATTAATGGAATTCGGAAGGTTTACAAGGTAGTGGACTCTAACACTAAGGTTCTTCTTGGTAATGGTAGGTCGACTTCCCTCTACTATGATAACAGACGTCTTAAATGATTTCTCCCTTGACAAATCTATTTTGGTGAGTGATATGTTAGTAGACAATCAGTGGATGATCCCTGAAGTTCACTTAAACAACTTGAGGGCTGCGGTCCTGGATATTGATCAAATACCAATTCCAACTAGAGGGGAAGATACTCGTATTTGGATGCCGGAATACAAAGGTTTATTCATTGTCAGCTCAGCAAAAAACTTGATTAGGCAGAGGTATGCTGGTCTGGAGGGGGCATCTCTTATCTGGCAAAAAGAGGTTCACCCGACTCTAGCTTCTCAGAATTGGAATTTCTTAAGGAAAGTTTGTGCAATAAATGACATAATTCAGGAGATATTCAAGATTCATCTAGCAAACAACTGCTCTCTTTGTGGAGTTTCGGAGGAGAATCTTGAACACGTTCTTTTTCATTGTAGTTTTGCTACCAAGGCTTGGATTTGGATCTCATCTGTTTTTAATGTGAATGCTAACGTTAATCTCATGGTTTCTTTCAAGGCAGCTAAGGGTAGGAGTTGTACGATCCGTGCCCTGTGGCTCATAGTAAATTTGGTCATTCGTTAGGAGTTGTGGTCTGTCAGAAACAAAGTTGTTTTTGAAAACGTAAAACCAAACTGGAATGTGTTCTTCGGGAGGGTTTTTCTACTGATTCAAGACTTTTTTGTTCGCCTAAAAGTCCACATGTATAACTCTACAGAAGATGTGGCGTTGCTTGAGTATTTTCGTGGCAGACATAGGAGTGTAAAGTTTTTTTATCTGGTGGAATACTTTTGGTATCCCCCTGAATGTGATGAACTGCATATGTGTTGTGATGGAGCAGCAAGGGGCAGTCCTGGCATGGCTGGTGCGGGTGTAATTGACAGATATGCTAGCGGAAATGTTATTGGAGCTCTGTCAGTTGGGCTGGGTACTACCACCAACTACTTAGCTGAAATTTATAGTATTTTGGTGGGCTTGGAGTGGGGTACCAGATGGAATTTTCATAAAATTTCTATAAGATCAGACTCAGATACTGTGATTGAAGCTTATAGGGACAACATCTTACCTTGGTTTTCAACTCCTAGGTGGCTGGCGGTTAGACTGTTATATGCTTCCATTCGTTTTACCCACACTTATCGGGAAGCTAATTTCTCCGCAGATTAGATGGCTAAAAAGGGGTGTTTACTTGATAATGAGGTGGGAGTTCATTTTGAGGGAAGACCACATTTTCTAAAAGAAATTGAAAAACCTTCTATGGCTTATTTTAGATTCAAATAGTGTTGTAAGTTTTAGGGGTTTTCGTCCTTTTGCTTTTGAACAATCTCTTGTTATTTATTAATACAATTTTTGACTTAACAAAAAAAAAAAAAACAGCTTCGCCTCCAGCTTGAGCGCCTTGGCTCTGAAGAACTGATATAAGGCATGGTTGCAATACTCGCTATTCGCCAACTACAGCAACCAGAGACAAGTAAGAATTTCTAACGAAGAAAAACAAAACTGTGTAATTCACCATGAAACCAGAGCAACATCTTACCTCGTAACTACGCCGTTGAGGAAAGCCGTATTGATGCCCATTGGAAATGGCCATCATATTAGAGATATAGGAAGGGGGAGTGACCAAGAGATCAGACGGGATGGTTGCACCTAAATTCCGTTGCCAAGCTTTATTGACTTTATGAAAAGAAGACAACTCCATATTCTGACGAGTGAAAGCATTAGGATCCCTCTCACCAGGAAAGACAGGGGCAGGGTGAGGCATATTCATAAGACCCTTCTTCTTCAACCAGTCGAAGGTATCATCCTCTCCACCGCGCATCACACCATTTACAAAACCCTCATAGGAAGTACCAACAACGGTTTCCTTTTCCTTCGCTTCTTTGGAAACACGAAGCTCGACATATTCACTATCAGAACTATCCTCTTCGTTCTCTTTCCCACCCTCATTGTCGGCCTCCACTTGTCAGTCATATTTAAGAGACAACAACGAAAACTAAGAGGCTATCCCCATCATGGCACCCAAGTCAACCTGACCACTAGCATAATACGTATACCTTACCAAAATAAAATTCATGGTTTGACTCAGAAGTATTCATCGGCTCCGGTATCAATAATAGAAGATATGCTTCTTCATTCTCTCGACGAAGAGAGGGGGTACGCTCGAGATCATACATATGATCACCCCATGTCCCCCTAAAGGAACCTCTTATTCGATTTCCTCAGGAGTAGTCCCACAACGCTCTTCACCATCGGTTTCTTCCTCCTACTCATCATCAAATTCTTCTTCGTCACCCACTGGACTTGTGACTTCAGGAATCCCCATCTCTTCAACCTCAATGGTAGAAGACTCAACAGGGCCAAGCTTACTTTTCTTCAAAGCCTACAAAAACTACATATCAATTTCTGATTCAAGGGGCAACACACATATAACACACTATGTTAAATCATACCTTGACAGTAATGGTACTCTTCGAAGGAATAATAACCTCAGAACTTTCTACATTACCAACATCCTCGGCATCAACAGTGTAATCAAAATTCATGCCTTCGAAGTTTATAGACCAAGGACAGAAATCTCCATAGCGGGCTGGAGCACTGTCACGAGGTTGGATATTATCAGTAGGCCTCCATCCATGCTCACCAGGTATCCAACCATGATCCCAAGGGCCAATAACTTCGATTGGAGTAGCATGCCATTCATGATCGTGATCACGATGAAGGCGCTCATTAAGGGGAAAGAACTTCGGTTTATCAGTATTTTCGGTACCAGGAATGTACCATAACTTTGTGTCACTCACTTCACTTAGAAGACGGATCTCACCATGAGAAGCAGCAATTGTACATAGACCAACACTCAATCTTTTCCGATTCCGGTTGTTAACATAATCCCCAAAGGAAATGTTAAAATTTTCAGGAGTATACCAACTCTTCTGTGAAGGATCAGGCTTATAGCATGTCATCATGGTATCACCATTGCTCCGAAGGTATAATTCACGAAGGCATCGAAGATAGTTCCCACTTAATTAAACCACGGAACGGCAGTGCGTGTGCGAAGTAGATCCATCTCCACGACGAGCCAGCACGTCATAATAGAAGGAGTCATCCCACTTATACAAAGGAATCATTAAACCCGCTTCGAACGCTCCTACTGTCGTCAAAAAATGCTGGGAATCGTACTTATAATTTTTATCATGTCATAAGTAAGGTCGTCACCTTGGTTATAAAAACGAACCTCAAAATGATCAAGACCATGATTCACTTTAAACTCTTCGATGTCAATGTTTTTGAAGGAAACATGAGCCCGCTTTTTCTTCTTCTGAGCTGGAACATCTCGATTAGAAAGGGAAACCCCAGAAGACTCTGCTTTACCAGATGATGGCTTCTGTGGGGGACTCATATCCGAAGATTTTCTCTTCACCGACGGATTTCTAGACAGGTCCAGATCCTTTGGCAAAGAATTCTTCGACGAAGGGACCTTCAACGAAGCTTATATTTATAAGAAGACGAATGGTTAGGGGGAGCAATAGAGCGGAGAGGTTAAACCTCCAGTGGCTTCGAACACTTTGAAGAAGGCCTGCTTTCCGGACGATCAACTGCATAACGAGAACCTCTTACTTGGTCCCCCCCTATTTTGAGAAGCAGCCTTTTGATCAAATGACGAGGAGGATCTATGAGGACGAAGATCCAATTGAGAAGATATTGGTGGCATTCCTTTTAGAGGAGATATGCCAGGACTTCTAGTTGATGGATATCTATAAGGACTCAAAGACAGAGACTTATAAGGACTATGTCTTTGATCGTTACCTGTCATGACGACCTAAAAGGGGCATCGTAAATAAACAAGAACAAGGTTAGGTATGCAATCATTACTTCACCTCAAGAACACCATGATATCACCAAGAACTCAGAAAAATAACACCAGCACAATCAATAAAGCATTCCCATATTTTGTGATGAAGAACAGTAATACTTTCGTATATTATGTTCTTCATCACAAAACCCAAAAACAACAACAATAGAAGAAAAGATGATCAAAATCATAGACATGACAGTGAAGAATAGCATACCTATAACAATGGCGGAATCAAGAGATTAATAGGGGGAAATCACTGACCAAATCTATTCAAACAAGAGTGGTACCATCAAAAGATAATCAGTACAAGGTAAGTACATTATCAGTAGAAGTGAAGAACAAAAAGACAAATCCAAGATCAAATTAAATTCTTTTCAGAAGAAAGAGACAAAAACAGAGGAGAATAAGAATAAGGATGAGAATGAAGAGAATAAAAGTTATTTCACTCATACCATATGTCATATTTATAACCGCAACAAATAGGGAGAAAATCGTCCCGAAAGACAAGGATAAGTTATTACTAAGAGTGGGAAACGTTCCCTAACACCGAGGGGAAGTTATTACAAGGAGTGGGAAATGTGTAGAATGGGGGGAACGAGGAATTTTTATTCAAATTTTGACTCTTTTCAAAATTAGAAGAAAAAGGGGCAAATTGTATACACATAATACTCTATTAGAAATGTGTCATAAATATTACACGTGTGTGACATAAGGCAAATAAGCATCAAACCTTGATGCCACGTTACAATATCCAAGGGGCTTGCATCATCATCATCTTCCACGTACTCATCACCAACGAATCCGACGACGGGAGGGCCGAGGAGTACCCGGTGCATAAAACACCGCGAAGCACCAAAGAAAAACAATAAATCTTCTTTACCCCATCCCAAGATAGATCCTAAATGAACTGAGGAGATGAGTTTCACTGATAAGGAGGTGACAGCCGCAGTAACAGCTGTCTGACGCGTGCATACTTCCCAACCACTCGCATTAAATGCTAAGAACATATGATACGTATCAATCATCCTATGGAGGAATGGGAGGTGCATCATCGTTGTAGTATAATACCGTTGGAGGCATCGGGAAATCACAAAGATAGTCTTCGGGGTCGGCACGCTAACCAATAAGATAAGCATTAATGATGTCAGTGAAGAGGGGCCATATAAAAAAAAGTCTATAAGTACCCTGCTCGCCCTTGAGGGAAGGGGGTCGACCAAATTTTAGGAGAGGGAACTATTGTTAGGAATTGTAATAGTAAGTATGAGTTTTATCTATCTTTTTATATCATCGTTCCCTACTCAGAGTCATTCGACTATCACTTGTAACCTTATATGATCCATAGTGAAAAACCTATCACCCCGTGGATGTAGGCCTAGTGCTGAACCACGTAAATCGTCGTCTCATTTATATTCAGCACTTATGTCTTTGACATATATCTGTTATGTATCGTTTTAATCATCATAGTCGTACCAATGATGCAAAGTAGAATTGAGACAATGACGAGCCCGAAGGCTCAGAGTTTCCAATATAAGTTTAGACACCATCTTGTATTTATTTTAACCATTATCGTATTTCGTTAGCATTGCGAATTTTGATTGTGGACACGATGCTATCTTCGTTACATTTGTGTTCACAACAACTTTGGAAAATCACTGAGAGAAAACTAAATAATAATTTTCTCTCTTTGGAACGATATTGTGTGTACAATTAGGATATACTAGTTAACATAGTTGTTTCGTTTGAAAAGTTGAAAATGTTGTGTATCTTGACGAATGAAAACCTGATGTTGGACACAAATACCAAAGACAAATGTTATCCCACGCGACTTTGCGGGATGGTATCCCGCAAAAGCAGCTTCTATACCGTTGGATGATCAAATCAATGGTTAGATTCACATTCAGAAAATAACCCATCACTTTCAGGAAAGGACCCACCATTTTCAGGAAATGACCCACCATTTCCCCTAAAGAGTTCAAGGCTGTTAGATCTGGATTTTAGCAACATCTGACGGTAAAGAAGTCGGATTGCGGGATGACATCCCTCAAAGTCGTGTGGGATAGCACTGCTCAATACCGAATACGTACGTTAAAACATCTCTTTCACCCTTTCTTTTATTAATTTTTAGTTATTAATATATTGGGTGAGGATATTTTATGTTTGGGTGTCCTAGATTTCACTACTTTAGGAGAATTGGGTGAGGATACTTTATGTTTTTTTAAGCGTTTAAAAAATTGTTTAGTTAGTAAAGACGCTAGTAGTGGTATTGGTAGTTTTATTTTTCATAGATTAGGCATTGCTATCCAAAAGGGTGTTGGAACTCAGCTTTTTGCTAGGTTACCAACCAAAAGTTTTGTATAATCTTTATAATTTTAATCATTGTTATAAAAAGGTATGAGGTTTGTCTCCATGATAGCTAGGGCTATCAGACGGACGAGGTTTTTCGGGGGCCATCATCCGAAGGTCGGGAAGCTACAGATTGGGTAGTCATTGGACGGCTACTAAGGACTCACGGGTTCCACAATTCACGAAAATATTTTGATATAAAACATTTATAGTCACGAAAAGAAAGAATAAATTGATTATATGTTCATCATTTGTGGATCTCTTTGTCCATAAACCTATCCATTGACATCCCCATAGAAGATTCATTCGGAGCTGAAATTAAATCGATCAATCTCCAGAGAGAGAGATTTGTTATCGAGATAGTATAAGGATGGGGAATCACAGGAACAAAGGAAGATGTTACGATTTCTAGACAGATTCAGGTAAAATTGAAGAGAACCTAAAGATTGTAGAGAAGATTACCTTGAGTGTCTTCAACATGCGAAAGAGGTTCGTTAGTTACTTCTTTTTTGTACAGATCTGATTACTTAATACCAAATCAACATTAAATTTTCATGACCCTAGCTTTGAATTTAGAGGTAACCTATTGTGTTTTTTTTTTCTTATATGAATTTACTTAATCTAAATGTGATTAGATGTTCTGATGACATGTTTTGTGTGATGGTGATTTGAGCTGAAGATATTTATCTTATGTCAAAGAAATACATAGTGGGTTCCCCAACTTTATATCTTCAGCGGGCAAGCCTAATTTTGCAAGAAATCCCTTTTTTTCCACATCCCATTGGGTTAATTACCATCATCAGTAAAAACTGTTGAGAAGTTCTGATTCTCTCTGAAATTTGTATATGACATATGATCATAACAAAATAATATATGGTCAGAACTCAGAATCACCGGGTTGTTTCTATTGCAAAGTAACTTGCAGGATTAATTCCAAGAAATTTGAAACAATCTAAGCTAGGGAAAAATTAAAGCCTACTCTTCAGGTTTCATACTTTGATTAGCCTTATTAGTAATCCTAATAGTATCTCTACATATTACCTGTAATTAATGAGGCTTAACTAAATGGACTTGGACGTATAAGTATGAGCTCATTTGTAGGATCAGAATATCGCCACAGCAACACTCTTGTGAAGTTTATAAACAACCTTTCTGCGAATTCTTCAACAACACACTGCGAGCGTCGCAGAATGACTCAAAGAATGACGTAACAGATGATGATAGCTGAAACACGATAAAAGCATGACGATCCTGCGAAAATTATAACATCTGCGAAAATAGATATTACAACTGCTGCGAGAATATCGCGAGTTAGATCCGAAATTAAAGGATAGATTAGCTGTCATCCACTATGTAACTACCCTATATAATGAGAACTAATAGATTCAGAGAGGAGAGATCAATTTTGAGAGGGTTGAGAAAGTTTTGAGGAGAGAGAAAGTTTAAGAGAGCGGTTGTATTCTTGATTTCTTCCATTTCTTGTAATATTTCTGAGAATTAATCAATAAAAGTGTTGTTCTTAATCTTCACATATGTGTTGATTCTTATGAATTCTTATGAGGGGTGTAGTGTAGGATTTCCTACAACTACATTTTTGGCGCTAGAAACAGGGATATTTCTAAGCAAAGATTGAAGTTGTGATCTGTAAGAATTTGAAGAAATTGGAGAAGATTTTTACGTGATTTACAGTAATACATCAAAATTGAAGGAATGGCTAGAAGAAGAAATACATCAGAACAACCAACAACCGTAAGGAGGAGTAGAAGACTTACCGGAGAAGAGACAAATGAAATAGGAGAATCTTCAAGATTAAGAACAAGGAGCAACAGAACAAGGAATAATGGAGAAAATCAAGTTCAACAGCCAAATCAACAAACACCGATACAAGATAGAACTGTGGATTATGACAAAGTAAGCGTGCATACTTGGCAATCAGATTCAATAGAAGAAGTAGAAAATAGACGATTGAGAAATGGAAGGAGAGAGGGAAGAGATCAAGAAGCGGTTGGAGGATTAATTCATGGAGATGACTAAAATAAAGCAGTAGAGGCTTTAAGAAAAAGAATACAAGAGGAAAGAAGGCTAGAGGCGGAAGAACACGCGAATTTAACAAGAAAAATCACGAGTTAAGAATAGAGAATTTGAGATTATAAAGCAGGAGATCAAGAAGTACTGCAAGATCAAGTTCAAGATCATTTAGAGAAGAAGCAAGGCGAAATTCCCCTGTGAGAAATGCTGGTGAAAATATTCGAGAGGAAATGCAAAATCCAAATGAAGAGCAACATTATGGAGAAGAAGAGATGATTAATGATCGCTACATTCCACATGGTGAAACCTTGGATGGTAGACGTGATAATAGAAATCAATGGGGTGGAAATAACCAAGATGGTGAAGAAAATCGAGAAGAAAGTAGGAGAATATTACATGAGCGAGAAATTCAAAGAAATCGAAGAATAATTGAGGGTGAAATTTGAGAGACATTATGCTGAACAAGCACGTCTAGCTTGCGAAAGAGAAAGATTGAGAGCAGAAGTGGAAGAACAAGAGCTTCAAGAAGCGATACGTCAGAATAATCATGACAATCGAGAAAGGAGACGCACAAGAAATCGCGACAATGGTAATATCAATGAAGAATATAATAGAATACAAAGGAGAATAGAAAGACAACGAAGAGAAACAGTGAGAAATGAAGAAAATCGCGGAAGAGAAAATGGAAGACATAATCATTTGTGAATTCAGGTAGGGGGTGAAGAAGAAAATTGCGGGAAAAGGCAGAATGAAGATGCTAAAGAAGAAGCACAAAATCTCGCAAGGCAAGAAAGACATGAACGCAAAAGAAGGGAAGCTGCATTGAAAAGGCCAATGGAGCAAAATTCAGATGGGAATGAAAAAATCTTAAGAGAATTAGCAGAAATGAGGGGAATGTTAAATAACATAAGATATGGATGCAGGAGGCAACTTGATGAGGCCATTGAAGAAGCTGCGAAAACTCCATTCACCCAAGAATTAAAATTAGGAGGAATACCCCCAAAATGCAACTTGCCAACGTTAACCAGTATCTTTGATGGAACCAGTTTTGTTATTCAACATGTCAAAGCTTATGTTAGGTGTATGCTACAGTGGGAAAACCATGATGCTGTATTGTGCAAATATTTCGCATCCAGCTTAACAGGCGAGGCGCTAAAATGGTTCGAAGGTTTACCTAAGAACACTATAACTTCTTTCAACCATTTGCAGATTACATTTTTGGGAGCATATATAAGTAATAATTCTTCGCGACCTGACATTAAAGATGTATTTGGATTAAAGAAAAGAGTTGGTGAAAGCTTAAAACATCATACCATAAGGTGGAAAACAATGTGCAGCGAAATAGAAGGCCGCGTGGATGAGAGATATCTCATTTTATAATTCATTAATGCAATGTTCGCAACCAATATGTTATACTTCCAAATCTTCAGAATCAAGAACACCATCACAATGACAGAGCTGCGAGAATTGAAAGAAGAATACATTGCTTTAGAGGAGAAACAAAATGAGATGGAATCATGCCCTGTCGTGAATACCAGCTCAAGTGCAGCAAACACAAGTCTACTTCCCAGGTTAATAAATACAGTAGCGAGCACTTCGCAGGTGAAACAAGAAAAGAGTATGGATAATGGTCAACAGAAATTAGTACCTATGGGAAGTAGAGATCATGAAGAGTTTGAAAGGTAAAGAAATTTTTTCAGTCGAGGTGGAAATAATAAGATTCAAAGACTTGAACAGCTGCAAGAGACTTATGGTGGTCAGAGACAAAATTATTATAGAGGGCAAGGAAGTCAGAAGATAATATGGGAAGAAATTAAGATGCCACCTCTAAATGCCAGCATAGAGAAAATTTGGGAGGCTATAATTTTGATGGAGTACATACCCTTACCCTGGAATATGGGAAAAGAGCCACACCCAAATAATCGAAGTCTAGAATTTTGTTCCTATCATCATTTTCATGGTCACTCAACAAATCAATGCAGGAATGTAAAAAGAATCATTTTAAAGATGATAGATCGGGTAAAATTAAACCATTTTCTAATAGGACATCCACAGTCTCAGCAACTACCCCCAGCCCCAGAAATTCGCAGAGTGAATGCAACAAAGGGAGGAGAAACGTTTGTGATAGAAGTTGGAGCAAAAGCGAAGAATCTATCTTGTAACTCCATCATACATTTGTACAAAACTATAGAAGATTTCCACGATAATATTTTAAGCAGAGTTTTCGCGAGAGATGCAGACGGAAGAGAGATAATGAACATTGCGAAATCTTCTCCATTAGAAGAATGGCAAAAGTAGACTATTTCTTTCACTGTACAAGAAGTACCTGAACCTGGCGAGATGTATGATAATCCACTAGTGGTAAGATTAGAAATAAATCCAAAACAAATAGAAGAAGAAGATAAAGAAAATAAGGATAGTGAAGCTGAAGATTCTTGGGCCATTAATAGAGTTTTAATTGACACTGGAAGCTCAGTGGATGTCTTACAAAAACATGGGAGGAAGAGATGAGTATCTAATACCATCGACTTATAAGATCTATGGTTTCAACGGTACTGCCAACAAGCCTAAAGGGGAAATTACTATGCGAATTCCACTAAAGGGGATATCTTCTAAAATTATATTTTGTGTTGTCGATGTTGAATCTCCTTAAAATGCCTTGATTGGCCGACCTTGGCTGCATGGGATTCTAGGTGTAGCGTCAACTTTCCATCAGTCCATTAAATTTCCTCATCCCAGCGGTGTTGGAGTCATAAAGGGAGATTGGATTGATGGAAAAAAGTGCAATGAAATTGATATGGAATCTTGCGAGGAAAGGGATGTGAAGAACAGAAACTGGAAACATAACATCAAACAAAAGAAAAGAAGTGACAGGATGATGGTTGATACAGTAGAACGGCGAGAAGAAGGAATACTACGAAGTCAACGTGAGCTGCAACCAATAGATGGTGAGCATCTCGCAGATGGACAAAATGTAGCAAAGCACAACAAAAAAGCAGAAGCAGAAGATAGTAAGTAGAAAAGGTAAAATTTCTGAACTGTGAAATACAGGAGATGTATGAATGATTTGTTGAAGAAATTTTTACAAAAGTATGTTTTGACTCAATGAAAAAGATGAAATTGAAAAGTTATACAAGAGCTGAAATGCAAGAAGATAAAATCAAAGAATAACGAAACACGAAAATTTCGCAGAAACGCGAATAAAATTTCGCAGAGACATTAGAATGGGACGAACCTTTATGGCGTACACCCTAGTTCGCGAATAAAATTTCGTAAGAGGCAAATGTAATACCTAAAGTGCGTCATATAAGGAGGTATCTCTTTGCATGGCTCAGGGATAAGTTTATACCGCTGCTGGAACCTGAGTCATGGAGATTTGGGGTCAATGAAAACCCATCCAGGAGAGGTACCTTGGATTTACAACTATATATATATTAACAGTTGGACGACCGAGGGTCTCTCCTAAGGAGTGCAAAGTATGATCAAGGCGTCGAGGTACACGATTGAGCCAAGGGTGTCCGGGGCGTATGAAACTACCCTGGCCATTCTTGGAAAGTCTTGACTATGATGCACTCGGCCTGAAGAAAACCCCACTTAGGGTGTAGTGTTGTAACTATAAGGCATATAGGAAAAAAGGATAAGATCCTGCGAAAACAACTGGTTGTTGTTAAGACCGGATTGGAGGAGCTAGTCTTGTATGGCCGATGTACGCCTCCTTGAAGGGGCAACCAGGGGGAAGATAAGGGCAGCACCCTTCATTAGGGAGCTGATAAGTGTCTTAAGATGCAAATGTCATGAGACTTTATGTTCGAAAGAATATTTAGTCTTGTCATATTTGTGCAAAAATTATACCGAGGCAAAAAGCCATGAGAAAAAGATAAGATGAGATCAATGGGTTTTTACATGAAAGTGTAAAGGCGTCCTGCGATTTCATCGCAAGATAGCAATGTCATGGGGCTTTTTTTTTCGCGAGAAAACTTAGGCCTGTCATATTGTCGCAACAAATTGATAAAATGAGGATAAGGCAAGATCAATGGGTCTTTATATGCGAATATAAGGACGTCCTGCGATTTTGTCGCCAAAACAAAACATGGCAAAATAAGACCTTTAACTAGGAAGGAAAAATAAGACCACAAAAGAGAGCAAGAAATGGCTGCGAGATTCATAAAGTAATCGGCTCAACTTTTCATATTACAGATGAATAACAGAGGCAAGTATGGGAATGAACAGAATGATAAAATTGTTATTCATCATTATATGAAAGATTTACGCAGATAGTTAAAAATTAATAATCATATTGATTAACCATATTGCGAAAAAAAGAATTGTTTTCTAATATATGCAGATAGAAACAAAAGAAATCTATATACCAAGGAACGTTAGAAGCTGGAAAAATTCGCAGCAATATATTACAAAAATATTGAAAGAAAAAGAGATAAAACTATTTAGATCCTTCACTATCTTCATCAGATTTCCCTCCTTCACCTTCATCTTCATTATATTCCTCATCTTCTTCAGACTCTTCAGCTTCACTGTCAGAGATGACAAGATTAGGAACGTTCTCTGGTATTTCATCCGCGAGATAAGGTTACGCAGAATGAGGAA
This sequence comes from Papaver bracteatum, assembly GCA_023529315.1. Taxonomy (NCBI): domain Eukaryota; kingdom Viridiplantae; phylum Streptophyta; class Magnoliopsida; order Ranunculales; family Papaveraceae; genus Papaver; species Papaver bracteatum. The sequence continues at coordinate 628,160 of JAJJWX010002476.1, forward strand.
TCTTATGATCATTACATACCATCTTAATGGAGTCATTGCGAACACCAACAAGAATATTACTAAAATTCGCCAGGGTAATCTATAGCTGCTTCTTGAACTTGGAACATTTCTCATTGCGAGAAGACATAAGTTTTGCGAGTTGACCTTTTTCTTCTTCCAACTCTTTAATTCTTTGGTGGAAATTTCCTTTAGATGCTGCGAGCAAATGACAACACATTAATAAAATAGAGGAGATTCAGTTAAAAAAATGGATTAACGGAAAAACAAGAATAACAACATTCTCTTTCAGAGATCATATCTTTAATCAGAGCAGAATGATCAGCTTGAAGACTAACATCTATACCTAAGTTATTTCTGGCATTGTCGAGAACCTTCGCAGCCCAAGCAAACTCATCATCATTACTAATGACAAGGAGGGAGCAAATTTGGTTTTCTCTTTAAACAAGAGTATTATTCTCACAGATAAGTCTATCTCTTTAAATTTGAACATCGAGAAGAGTCTTATGGAAATCTGCTAAAGCTTGAGCACCTTGGAGAGAAATACGTTCATTTTCATCTATCAGATCACTATATTTGGCATTTAACTTACGGGTTTCTTCTTTAGAGTTGTGAAAGAATTGTCTAAATTTATTGGCCATATCCAAGACAGATCTATGTTCAATTTCTAAAAGACGAAGCTTGGATCTAAGCTCATTTATGGGAAGAGATTCAATCTTATCATTGGAAAAACTATTTAGAGAAGTATATAGATGATTAAGAAGGGCTTCATCATCCATAATCTTGGGAAATGTATGAAGAAAAATAGTTTCGTCAGTAAGACCATAGACGTCTGCGAAATGGAAAACTCTATAAGAAGAATTTTTTTGGATAAAGATAATAAAATATAAGGGAAAGAAAGAGAGTCCCATACCATAGAGTTTCTTATTGGCATCTTGAAGACTAGATACTTTTTCCTTCTGAAGATAATTATCTGATTCCAATTGTTTGATTCTCTCTCAAGATTAGCAGCTTCAATCTCCAATTCTTCATTTTGTTTATTCTTATCGCGAAGACCAGCAACTTCAGTCTCCAATTCTTTATTTTTGTTGAGAATTTTAAGATTTTTTCTTTGCGAGGACCCCACGCCTCTTTTCCAAGTCTGAGACAACAACAAAGGAAGCTTTTCCATCCTGCGAAATTATGCAGCGAACTTTAGGAGTTAATTATGATTTCAAGATGAAAATAAAGAAAAGAAAAGTATAAGTATGGAAATTTACCAAGCTATTAAGTGAATGTAGGAAATTTGGAGATATAGGTCTTGATACTCCGCGAAAAGAGATTCATTATTCTCTAGGAGAGGGGCATCGCAGATGGAAGCTATGGACTTGCAAGCGTTAGTCAGGGGGGTATCACCAATAACTTGCATAGTATTAGCAAAAATGCCGGATAGATGATCCATGGAAGATTCAGGCTAAGAAGATTCTTTCACAGAAGAGATATCATCATTATCACTATCATCATCATTATTATTATTGTCGCTGGAACTCACGCAATCTTGAGGTATTGAAGGAGAAGGGGATTGAACTTTCTATTTCTTTGAAAGAGGAGCAACAATATTCTCCTTGCGTGCAGCGCCTTTACCCTTGCTCTTCGCAGTTTTGGAGGGTTCTTCTATCTCATCAATATCCTTCAAGCACAGATAAAGATAAGAAATAGAGGCAACAATATATTATTAAGAATCTTAAAATAATATTTCTTACTTCATCTGTGATTGATTGAAAGGCAGATAAAGTGCTAGGCTTCCTAAACTTCTGGTAGTTTGCTTTTAGCCTCTTAATCTGGAAATTTCGCAACCACAAAATTATTGAAGTGATTAGTGAGAATATATGAAAGAATACAAGAAAAATAATGATAAGGATTCAAGCAAAAGGTGGAAATATACCTCATCATCCCTTTCAGGACATTTGAATACCCAGGGACAGTACTCTGCGACATTCGCAGGTAAGGCATGAGAACCAGAAATGTATGGACCCTCTAACATCAAGGGGAAAACACACCATTTGTTATCATTGGAATAACGCGAGGAAGAATTATCGCCAGGATGCCAATCAATGTCTTGCATGAGTAATTGATCAACAACAACATTCTCTCTCTTGTGTAAACGAACACCCCATCAAGTGTTGTCTTTCTTCATAAGAATTATTTGATAATTCGCAAAGAGGTTTTCGACAGTATAATTAGTAGGAACAATCGCAACATCTTTGAATTCTGGATTTTTAGCTTAATCAGTATAGAGAGACCCCTTGCCATCACCACGGTTGGTGAACTCAAGTAAAATAAGAATGCAGTCTCCACTTAGTTGATATACGGCTCGCGAAAATTTCGCATGAGAAAGAATTTCATAAAACAATGGGAGTTCAGGATTATAGAGGGGGATAAGAAGACCATCTTCAAGTTGGCCTAGCGAGACTATGATTTTCTCTTGATTGCAGGGATGATCATCAAATAACTTGGCAGTGAGCTCGGACTTAGGGCTTTGACCAGGAATACGAGAGAGAGTAAAACCTTTATCTTTAAGCTTCTTTTGCATCTTTTCGAAGGAAATCTCGTTCTTGCGACCGGCTGGGGGCATTCTTTAGTATGGGAATGGAGAAGAAAGTAAGAGTTTGAAAAGATGAAAATTGAGAAAAGTTACAGTAGAAGGAGCGGAATTCACGGAAGAACAGTGAAGAAAGTTGCAGAGAAAAGTTGTAGAGAAAATAAGAAAGGAAGTAAAAAAATAAGGCTAGAGAAGAATGAAGGGGGTATATATAGAGAGAAAAATACTCGGAAAGCTAAACGCATTTAAAGCGAAGATTAGACGTGAACGGTTGGAACGCAGCGATTGAAAGGGACGTGTCAGAAGCTGGATGGAAGAAGGGATACGTGTAGTGAATGTGGCGAAGAAATGAAGAATCGTGTCAGTACAGAGAATATAAAAAGGTGAACAGTTGCGGCAATTTGAAAACTAATTTCTCATGACATTCTCTTCTTCGCAGAGAAGACATGAGAAGAGGCAAGATGTAAGATCAGAATATCGCCACAGAAACACTCTTGCGAAGTTTATAAACAACCTTTATGCGAATTCTTCAACAACACACTGCGAGCATCGCAGAATGACTCAAAGAATGACGTAACAGATTATGATAGCAGAAACACGATAAAAGCATGACGATCCTGCGAATATTATAGCATCTGCGAAAATAGACATTACAACTGCTGCAAGAATATCGCGAGTTAGATCCGAAATTAAAGGATAGCTTAGCTGTCATCCACTATATAACTACCCTATATAATGAGAACTAATAGTTTCAGAGAGGAGAGATCAATTTTGAGAGGGTTGAGAAAGTTTTGAGGAGAGATAAAGTTTAAGAGAGTGGTTGTATTCTTGATTTCTTCCATTTCTTGTAATATTTCTGAGAATTAATCAATAAAAGTGTTGTTCTTAATCTTCAAGTATGTGTTGATTCTTATGAATTCTTGTGAGGGGTGTAGTGTAGGATTTCCTACAGCTACATCATTAGTTCACATTGGTCGGTCAATTAGTATTGATCTCTGATATTAATCATGCACTCCAAATTGTAGTATCAAATTGAATGGCTATCTTTATATCTAGTTGTTCAAACCACATTATGTATGTTAGTCGGCAGATGACATCCTAAATTTGGGTAGCTTAATGTAGATTCATGCCGGTCTAAACTAAGGGTCAGAGTGTTCAGGGTATATCAGAAGTTTGACATATTTACTTGTTTCTTAAATCTCACCAGCACTAAATTCATCATAGTGAAACACCAAAATTCTTCACTAATTAGGCCATCAGGTACAAATTCTTCTTTCTTTATTATAGATTGTATCTTTGTAAGGTACGTATATCAAGTGGAAGTATGAAATGATAACCATGTTAACAACTCCGAAACCATTTCGAGAATGAAAATTTTCATTTTCCGTAACCATTTCGAAAATTCAAGTTTCCCGGGAACTATCTATCTTGACCTGTTCTTGACTATGTTGCAAAAGCAAAATCGGTATGGCATGAAAAATGAAGGCTGAGGTGTTTGCAATGAAATACATCTTTTTAGGAAGGAAACATTTCAAGGATTAAAGGAATAGCTAAAACTTGAATTAATTGAAAATGTCTATTGAAGTGTTTTCTTTGCTGGTGAGTAAATATAATATATATATATAATTCTTTAATATTTATCAAGATTTTGCACATGTATAAGAAGGCATTCCAAAACTAATCAATATGAGCTTTCTGTTAACTTCCCTTTGTGCGCTATAACCGCTCGGAATATTTCGTATAATTACTTCATCAGTGAGGAAGTTAGGCAGAAAATGCAAGACAGGAGGTCCTACCAATAGATGTTGCAGCCAAATTTCATAATGTTGAATTTAGCCATTTTTAGGCAGGAATAACCATTTACATACTGAAGAGGCTTTGGTTCAATTTCATCATCTTGACCAGCCGTGTTTTATTAGTCTGAAAACGTGAATAACAAAATTTACAACATTTACTTCAATTCTAACGAGCCGAAGATTGATTTGATTCTCTGGAGGCCACTTTCTGTTAAATGAATATTCAGGTGATGTTACTGATTTGTGTATTTGGTGCATGTATAATTAGGATATTTAGTTTCGGTGTCACTTTTTACAATTTAGGTTCATTGAGTGTTGTATGATAAATGCTTAGGAATTTATGGTCCCTGTTTATTATGGAATCTTTCATGTGCAACGTCTAATGATGGAAGGGAAAACAATTTGGGGATCACTGTGTGGAATAGTGGAGTTGTCCGCTAATCTGCAAGTCTCCAGTTTCTTGGAATAGGGAAAACAAACGAGTATAGTAGAATTTGCTTGATTTTCGTTGCATGTATGGCTTCTTTAAACTTAGCCAACAATAATGCATTAAAGTGGTGATCTATCTAGCGCTACACAATTTTAAAAGTTTCTTACTATTTTTGGTGAATGGTAGGTTTAGTTGTATTTTTTCATTAAGTTGGTTAATATTTGAAGAGTAGGATACTGCACTGAGCTAACTTAGGTTGGTTTCTCCATATTATTTTGTAGTTAATTGGCTTAGCTCGGCACCCTTATGGAGATCAGCTGCGGTCGCCACTACTATCAAAATACCTGATATTGTGTTCCCTTCTTTAGTAATGACACAGTGGCTAGAGCCGGTAAGTAGGATCTATATTACTCTCTCTCTCTCTCTCTCTCTCTGCCACCGTTAGTGTCACATACTCATAGTAATTAAAACCGTAGTTCTGATCACATTTTTTCCTTCCATATAAAGTGTCTGGAACACCTTTGGATGGAATTAGAATTTGCAGTGGTTGTGCCAGTTAACCTTAAAGCATAATTTCCGCACCAATTTAGTTTAGTTGCTCTCTCTCCCCCACCAATAGTGTCACATACTCACAGTAATTAAAACCGTAGTTTTGATCACATTCTTTTCTTCCATAAAAAGTGCTTGGAACACCTTTGGATAGAATAAGAATCTGTAGTAGGTGTGCCAGTCAACCATAAAGCATAATTTCTGCACCAATTTAGTTTAGTGAAAAGAGCAAAACTATTATATTATGAGAAAAATAAACCACCAATTTGCGCACTAACTTAGTTGAGTGAAATGAGCAAAACTACTTTGGTGTTGGGGAAAGTAACATGGCGAGTTCTCATAGATTTATGGCTTATTTCTGAAAGAATGTCAAATAACAACTTTACTTAATTGATATTGCTCATGTTTTCATGTTCCAAATATCCATGTTATCTCTTGCCGTATTTTTATCCTACATTATTACGATTCACACATATTTATCTGCTTTTGTTAAGGTGGTCCTGAATATACAAATGTGGTCATTCACCATGATATTGACTTCCAGAGCCAGATCAGTTGAGCCTTACGATAGGTATATTAGGGAAGTTTTCTTCTTGGGGTGTTATTTACATTGCACATGACCGTTTGGGTGTTCTTTACATTACATAAACTGCCTTGATCCTGTAAGCTATTGAATGCTTCTTTTTTTTGTCATTTGAAATTCACGTATAGATAGCTTTCGCTTTCATCTTTTTCTTCTTACAGTTCATGTTTAAGAAAATTAAAAACGAAAACTTCTTCCATATTCAGCCACAACTAGTTCTAAATTTTCTCTTCAGCAACCTTATGCAAACTCTAGATGGTAACTTCAGTGGAACTTCTTAAATCGAAACTCCCGAATTCGAATTTGAGAGCATACTTAATTGATAATCCCAAAACTTACAGAACGAGAGATTGTGGCCATTGACTCTGTTGTTGAGCTTAGAATAAGACATAGCAAATGAGTTTTTCTCGAAATCGAATTAGCGAGCGAAAAATACAATCGAGGCAGTAAAGAAACCCCTTGACTTTATTCTTTCTTTAATTTTAATCTTATGTAAACTCTCAGTCTCTTTATATATATTTTTTGTTTCCAGTATTTTAGCAAGTTCTCTTTCTCTATGCTAAGTTCCTTTTTTGGTGTGCAGTTGAGATTCCCTTAGCCCTATGGATGCATTATGTTATAAGTCTTAATATGAATATCACCACAGAGACAAAGAGGTTTACAAACTTTGGTCGGGACAAAGAGGTGTATAATTACTTCGAATTTTAAGTTCTCTTATAACCTTCAGCTCTTTAAACTCATTATGTATTCGGAAATAAGATCTTTTGTGATTTCCAATGAAGCGTATTACTTGGTCGTTCGAGATCCAAATCACTTTACACTTCATTTCTTGCAAGAATATTCATTAAACTTCTATATTTGAAGGGTAATTTTAAGTCGATGTTGTATTATCAGTTTGTTGCTTGATGATTATAGTGACATTGGTTTATATACTCTTTTTTTTGTTGGAAATAGTGTGGTAGCTCAAGAATGTGGTGCCTTAAATTTTTTGCATTCTTCATATTCAATATTTGTTTGATCTTGGAAACTCTCTCGAGCTGGGAGTTTGTTTATAGATATATTTTTTGTTTATGGAGGTGCTTCGTATGTCTGTATTCTACTTGCTATTGAAATATACATTACATTGTTTTTGAGGTTTTAACAGTTTATCTTAAGATACGAGCTCAAGTAAATAAATTGTCTATCATCTTATAGTATAACATTTTAGGTAGAGTTATCGAGATCCAATCTATAAGTGTATGAAGTCAGATACAAACTATATTATACTGGGGGTCATCACTCTTCAAGTTTTTTTTTTTTGTTTGTTTCTGCTTACAAGTGAGGAAACTTAAATCTATTATGAGAATAGGGTGAGGGTTTGTAGTTTTCTTCTAAGGTATTTAGCGACTGAAAATCTAATAAATTAAGTCGATCTCGGGATACTCTATGTAGTGGTAAATTTTGTGATTCACCCATGAAATTAGTGTAAGTATACAATATATGTAATTTGACGTATGTAATCCGATTGATGTATATGTGATAAATATAGCATTAATGAGGTGTAAATTAAGCACATGAAGTAGTTAGTTGTCAAGCATAATAAAAAAATTTGTTTAATGTGTTTGTTTGATTTTGATAATATTAGCTCTTACCTGTTGAATCTGAGGAAAATTTTCTTGCAGCAATGGCTTTTTGGATGCATGTTTAGTTTAAAGCATGTAGGTATTTTAAACTGTATGTCATTCAGTAAGTGGACAAATTTGGGTTGTAAGTTGCCTTTATTTAAATCAATCATGCTTTATGTTTCCATGATTTAAAAACCAAGTTAGTTGAACGAATTGGTCTGACATTCTCCTGACTTTCGTTCTTAATGTAATGTATGTACATGTTAAGTCCAATAAAATATTTTGATTGTAATTACATTTCAGTAATACTGTTGTGCGAGACTGATATTTTATATTAATTTGGTAGCAGCATGAGAAGCTTATAGGGGAAGGTATGTCACAATTTGTTGTTCTTTCCCCTTCGATTATGCCGACTGTCAACATTGATATTTATGTATGAAAGGAAGAACGGCCTATTGACACCTTTTGCAGTTGATTTTGTGATAGGAGGTACCTTATGGATGCATGATTGAGAGATTGCATGATTCTGCATGTGGTAGTAGCTAGGTTGTTTAGTTACGGAACTGTGGCGCAATGGTGGCACATCTGAGTCCAAAATAAAAGGTTGCATAGACTCATGACACAGTTTATAGATGTGCATCCAAACTTATTCATCACATAAGTTACGAGATACCAGTTTTATATGTCAGTCAACATATTTATGATAATATGTATTGGTTTTTGCTGCTTTTGGAGAGTCGATTTTGAAAAGATTGGTTCTCAATAGATATAAACTTTGAGTTAAAAAGGTATCATAACACTTTATTAAACAAATATGAATAGGATATGAATATGAATATATAGTAAGGCAGGCACAATGCAATTATGGGTTTTTGGTAGGCATTGGATTTTCATTGTTGAATTACACAGGAGAATTTGTGGCTTTAATGGATTGTGTGTTGCACAGAAAAATCAAACATCCTCCCTTCGGTAATAAGGGAGGTCAAGGAATAAGTGATCTTAGTAGCCGAAAAATCAAGGTTTGCAACTATGCATTACCAATAATAACAGTTGGTAATTCAACACCCGACCGATGATACAACAAGTTGGACTATGTAGTGAGGATGATAACAGTTGGACGTACTTACGCTTCTTCAACTGTTATGTTTTTCAACAGCCATCGAACGGTAGTTGATGGAACTGAAAGTATAAGGTGTATGCAACTAAGATGGAGAAGGAAGTACAAAAGACTATAACTAAAGTTATCTCCATGGATATTTTGTTTCAGTCTTTTGAAACCAGAAGCCATCTCTTTATATTTCACTGACTCCTGATGTTTTAATATTATGAATTTGAATATGTGTCGTTCTGTTGTGGAATCTATATCCTAAAACTTGAAATTCCGTTGTTGTAGATGTTTAATTTGAAGCGCAAGTCCTTTCTGTTTCGTTGTGTTTGGCTTTGTCTTTGATATTCTTCCCAACATATCACAGTGCAAAAACGATTCTTAATGTGATCAAAATATCTCCCAGTCAAAATAGTTGCCAGTCTTATTTTGCCCATAATTGATGGTAAAATTTCGCAAGTATGCAATTTACTGTTGTTCCTCAGGCCACAATAAGCTCGGCTAGCTCTATTGATATCAAATACAATGATCTCACAATATTCTCATGGAATTCAAGAGACACCACAGTCTATTATTGATGTGTTACATGCGTAAAATTTACTTTCATTTCCTGACGCAGTTGATCTGAAACTTTGATTTAATACGCTCATGTATACCTATAGTAAGTGGTAACGTGCTGCGATGACCCATAATATAACCTACCAGCGAGAAACTTCGTGAGAACACAGAAGGTCAAAGATCTAGACTAATAGATATATTCATGTTGGTAATCAAGAATTCAGTAATATATGTTGCCATATCCCAAAGAGTATTCACAACAAATTAGAATATTAATCCTAGATGCGGCTAACCTAAGGCTGTCGTAATTCAGTTTCCTTATAAAATGAGATTTCTTAATATAACTTTAGTTTCCTAATAAAAAGAAACCAACCTTAATACCAATTTTTGGTCAAGGTTGTAGGCCCCATCTAACTTGATCTGACAAACAAAACACTAAGACAGGGGCGGTAGGCCACTGTGATTTGACCCGACCAATAAAACAACGGGGTTGTAGTCTCTGATTAATCTACATGCTAAACTCTCGGGCCTAGATGACCCCATCAAATAACACATTTTGACTCGGTTCAAAGCGAAGTGCTATCATATACACTCTTAAGGATGTGGTAATTTGCTCTCTTCCTTCAAAAATCTTTATACCATTTTTTATTTCTCTTAAAGCATATGTACCAATCTTTGGGTGATAAGAAAAAACAATATTACGTTATCTTTTCCTATTGGCATGTATTTCATGAAATACTTTTTCTTCTTATAACGTAGATATATTTTAGGTGTTTAACAAGACGAATTACATTATCTTTCCATATCGACATGTATTTCATGAAATACACCACATCAATAAAGGTCTTATAACATGCGTTTTCATGATTGAGCATCATAAATTTATAAAGAGTAGTATCTTCAGTGAGTTAACAATAACATGTGAAGATAATTAAGGGTTTGTATATAAATTAAAGATAAGATGTTGTTATAAATTTAGTTATTTATATATCACGTCCTTGAAGTGGTTTGTATCTCCCAGAAATTTGTATAAGTAATTTTGTCCTCTTTTAACAAATGACAGTTGGTCATAAATTCCAAATGAAGCATGTTGATATACCAATTGCTTTTAGCTATACTGGGCGCTTAAACGTATTGATTCACTAGTGTCACGTTTTTTACCCAATTTGAGCACTTCTGTTTTGTATCATTCTCTAAGTAAATTAAATATGTTTTGTAGAGAAAAAAGTCACCATTTTGTTTGCTCTCTCATCATTGTCTCCATTAATTACTTGCTAAGTTAAACTGACTTATAGTTGTCAGCATGCATCTATATTCGTTTGGTTTCTCTATTTCGTTCTTCATAAACGATGATTGGTTTTTGAAATTAATAAGGGACAATTATTGATAAAGTTTAATATTCATTATTTGGACACATTAACTAAGTTTTAGGTATTGTTACAAAGAAATAAAGTATATACACCTAAGACTATAATGAGAGGTTGAGCTGGGCCTTACGGCCCCGGTGATACCTAGTATATTAATATTGGGGTTTGTTATTTGTTTTGTACCTGAGTGTGCCCTAGTAAATTAGTGAGTGTCTGTGTGTAGTTAGTGCACCAGTTGTCATCTGTTAATCATTTGAGTTTGTTTTAGTTGGTCAATCAAGTAACCAGTCAAATGTCGACAGGTGTACCACATGGGTCCAATAATGTGTTGTCTTAAATATGTCTGTGAGAGGGGGGGGGGGTGGAGGAAGGAATTATGATTATTGTTTAGTAATACAATTGTTGTTCTTCATCATTCTCAGTAATACCCAGGCTCTTATCCTTGTGATTTGAGAATAAACCTTCATTTATGTTGTGATTTGTTGTGCTAACACAACAATTGGCGTCAGAGCCGTTTTTATCCTTGTTCATCATGGGAGGAAGCGGTAATCCAACTTGCAAAGATTTACAGGATAAATATGATTCTCAGCAGCTACAAATTAAGTCATTAAATGATAAAGTCAACAAAATGATAACTAAGGAGGACTTCAAACTTCAGATGGAGGATACGCTTACAAAATTCAAATCTCATATGGAGACTTTTATCGAAAAACTTTTTTCTCAGAAGATTTCTAAAGAAATTGATCCAGATCAAACCGAATATTCACACCGTCGACCACATCATGAATATAGAGAAAAAATTTCCCATCAACGTCTACCCAAACTCGATTTCCCTCGATTTTATGGTGAAAACCCCCGCTCCTGGATTCAGAAGTGCAATCATTACTTCCATATCTAGAATATCACATATAAACTACAGAAGGTGAAAATGGCATCAATCCATCTTGATGGTAAGGCTGAAACTTGGCTTTTAAACCTACAATCATTTAGATCTATCGTATCTTGGTTCTAATTAAGACACCAAGCTTGTGTCCGATTTGAAAATCCAGCCAATGAGAATATTATTGGAAATTTTAATAAGATCGCTCATCGAACTACAGTAGATGCATTCTTTGAAGAATTTGAACATTATAAGTCTTTTCTACTTACATTACACCCTGACCTGCCTGAAAATTATTTCATTAACAGTTTTATTGGAGGCTTAAAGGCCGACATTCAAAATTCTATACTTATGTTTCACCCTACTACACTTTTGCGTGCTTACTCTCTTGCTAAGATGGAAGAACAAACTGTTTTGCATCGACAACAACTTCATAAACCCAACCCCAGGTCCTTTGCAAACAATTTTCATTCCAGACAATCTACTGCAAATAATTTTCCTCCCAAGCCTATTTATACACATCCTTCCACCTCCTAACCACCACCACCACCTAACTCTGTGAACTCCACCCCATCTATTAAGAGACTCACACATGAACAAGCTCACAAGCGCAGATAGCAAGGTCTTTTCTATAATTGTGATGAGTTCTACAAACCTGGTCATGTTTGTTCTACTCAGCAATTGTTTATGGTGGATACTTCTTTACCAGAAGAACTTGAAGAGCTTCTAGTTGAACATTCAGCTGAGGAACCTCCTTCCCCAATGGACTCTGACATGGAAATCTCACTTCATGCTCTCACAGGACACACTAGTGGTGAAACTATCAGGATTCCTGGTATTCTTAACAAGAAAAGTATTTCTATTTTGATTGATACATGGAGCACTCATAGTTTTCTTGACTATGATCTAGATAAAGCTTTTGCATTGTGAACTTGCTCCTATGGCACAATTACTAGTCACTGTGGCTAATGGGGAAAAACAGTCAGCTCTGGTATCTGCCCCAAATTGCAATGGTCTATGCAGGGTTTCAACTTTTGTGCTCCACTAAGACTTCTTCCACTGGGGGGATGTGATATGGTCCTAGGTGCTGACTGGCTAAAACAATTTGGTGATGTTCTCTTTAACTTTTCCAAGATTAGTATTTCTTTTAAACACAAGGGTAATAAAATCACTCTATCAGGTAGCCAACAGAAATCAACCTTACTCCACATGAGTGGTACTACACTTAAGAAATTTTTCCATAAACACACTCATGGTGTCATTGGAAAACTATTTTCTATCACCACTCAGCCCCTGTTACAACCCATACCACCTCAGATTTCTACACTTTTACAGCAATATACTGATGTTTTTTCAGAACCATCTACATTACCCCCTCAAAGGAGCTTATATCATACTATTCCACTCAAACCAGATTTTGCACCCATTTCCATGAGACCCTATAAATGCCCCTACATTCAGAAAGATGTGGTGGAAGATATAGTGAAGGATATGATTGCTTCTGGCATCATTCAACCCAGCCACATCCCATTTGCAGCACCTATTCCCTTGGTCAAGAAAAAGGACAACACATGGAGGTTTTTTGTGGACTATAGAAAGCTTAGCTGTATCACTGTCAAGGACAAATTCCCCATCCCAATCATTGATGAGTTACTTGATGAACTTCATGGTGCCAAATGGTTCACCAAAATTGATCTTAGGTCTGGGTATCACCAAATTAGGGTTGCTTTGGCTGACATTTTCAAGACTGCCTTTAGAACACACCAGGGCCATTATGAATTCAAAGTGATGCCTTTTGGCCTTACAAATGCTCCAGCTACATTTCAAGCTTTGATGAATGACATTTTCAAAGCTCATTTGAGAAAATTTATCTTAGTTTTTTTTGATGATATATTGATTTATAGTTCCAGCTTGGAGGACCATCTTCTACATATGCAAATCACTTTGGATATCCTCAGGCAGCACCAACTCTTTGCTAAACTCTCTAAATGATAATTTGCTCAACCTGAACTTGAGTTTTTGGGACACATCATCAATGCATATGGAGTTAAAGATGACCCATCCAAGATCAGTAGTATGACTGAATGTCCTATACCAACCACCATCAAGGAGTTAAGAGGATTTTTGGGTCTCAAAGGGTATTACAGGAAATTTGTTCAAGGCTATGGTGTCCACAGCAGACCTCTTACTGAACTCCTCAAAAAGAATGCATTCACTTGGTCCTCTGCAGCTACTACAGCTTTCAACAACCTCAAATCATCTATGACACACACCCCTGTTTTGGCACACCCTAACTCCACTAAAGAGTTTGTGTTAGAAGCCGATGCTTGTGAGAATGGAATTGGAGCAGTTCTCATGCAAAAAGGAAGACCAATTGCTTTCTTCAGCCAACCTCTAGGCCCAAGGGATGTTGCTTTATCTACTTATGAAAAGGAAATGCTTTCCATTGCTCAAGCTGTTACAAGGTGGAGGCACTATTTACAGGGACACCATTTCATCATTCAGACAGACCACCAGAGCATCAAATACATTCTTGAACAAAAGATTGCTATTGTGGTACAACAAAATTGGGTCATTAAACTACTGGGTTTTGATTATGAAGTCAGATACAAGAAAGGGGTTGAAAATAAAGCTGCTGATGCTTTATCAAGAAGACCACACCCTTCAGCTTTATGCCCCTCCATCACTGTCACTCAACCCCTTTGGGCTCAAGATGTTATTTCCAGCTATGATGGTGATGCTAAAGCACAACAACTTATATTTGAGCTCTTAATTAATCCTTCAGCTGCAATTCATTTTTCTTACCAGGAGGGTGTTCTGAGATACAAACAGAGAATTTATGTGGGATATGCTTCTACCATAAGAACTATTATCCTATCCTCTGTGCACTCTTCAGCTGTAGGTGGTCACTCTGGCATATAGGCTACCTACATAAGAGCTAAAACTTACTTCTTCTGGCCAAAACTAAGAGAAGATGTATACCTTTTTGTCTCCAACCATGACATCTGCCAAAGACATAAAGGTGACCATAACCACCCTGCAGGTCTCCTCCAGCCACTACCAATACCATCTCAACCATGGCACGAAATCTCCATGGATTTCATTGAAGGCTTGCCACTTAGTGACAAGAAGAATGTCATCCTTGTGGTAGTAGATAGACTGACCAAGTATAGTCATTTCATTCCTCTACTTCACCCATACACATCTATCTTTGTGGCAAAAGAATTTCTCACTCAAGTGGTCAAAATTCATGGGCTACCAACCTCCATTGTCTCTGACAGAGATAAAGTCTTCACTAGCTTATTTTGGCAGGAATTATTCAAGGCTTTGGGAACCAACTTGAACCTCAGTACTGCATATCACCCCCAGACTGATGGCTAAACAGAGAGGGTTAATGCTTGCTTGGAGACTTATCTCAGGTGCATGTACAGACACAAGCCTAAGAATTGGTGCAAATGGTTACCATTAGCAGAATGGTGGTACAACTCTAACTTCCACACCAGCCTCAAGATGAGTCCCTTTAAGGCCTTGTATGGGTATGAACCTCCACATCTTGCTTTTCCTTCTAATGTTAATACATCTGTTTCTGCTGTGGAAGAGTACCTTCAGAAAAGAGATGAAGTTCTCAACCTTTTAAGGGAAAATCTACATAAAGCACAGGAAATGATGAAACTATATGTTGATACTAAGAGGGTGGATAGAACATTTGTTGTTGGTGACATGGTATACCTGAAGTTACACCCTTACAGACAGTCCTCTATTGACCTAAGGAAGAATATCAAACTCTCTGCCAAATACTATGGTCCTTTTGCAGTCATACAGAAGATTGGAGCTATTTCTTATAAACTGCAACTACCCCTCAGCTCAAGGATACACCCTGTTTTTCATGTGTCTCAACTCAAGAAGAAGATTGGCGCCACCCATATTCCCTCTCCATCTCTTCCAGTGGTTGATCATGAGGGCCAGATTATTCTCCATCTTGCTGCCATTTTGGACTCCATAACTATTTCCAGAAAAGGTAGATAGGTTAATCAGATGCTCATTCAATGGACCAATGCTTCTGCAGAGAATGCCACTTGGGAAGACTCTGCAAATGTCCATGCCCACTTTCTAGATTTTAATCCTTGAGGACAAGGATTTTGCAGAGGGGATGGCAATGTTATGTACCTGAGTGCCTCCTAGTAAATTAGAGAGTGTCTATGTGTAGTTAGTGCACCAGTTGTCATCTGTTAATCATTTGAGTTTGTTTTAGTTGGTCAATCAAGTAACCAGTCAGATGTCGATAGGTGTACCACCTGGGTCCAATAATGTGTTGTCTTAAATCTGTCTGTGAAAGGGGGATGGAGGAAGGAATTATAATTATTGTTTAGTAATACAATTGTTGTTCTTCATCATTCTCAATAATACCCATGCTCTTATCCTTGTGATTTGAGAATAAACCTTCATTTCTGTTGTGATTTGTTGTGCTAACACAACATTATCTTGTGCACCCAGGCACAAAATAACACCCAATCATTACATTGGGAAAGTGTAAAAATAATTAAAAAAAATAGGAGAAATGGTTTACACTTGCATTGGAGAGTATAAATTAATATAGATCTACCAAACATGATTTATTGAGAATGAAGTTTTGCACTCTCCATTGCAAGTGAAAACTATCTCTTCTATTTTTTTAATTGTTTTTGCACTTTACTAATGCAATGAATGATCGGTTGTTAATATATGAAGTAGTTTTGTTCAACTCCTTTTAAGATGTAATAATAACCGATGAAAAACTCGTTCTCTTACTTTTCTCTCTCTATATTCATCAAAGTAGCTGGATTAGATTTCAAATTCGAATTCTTTTTTTAGCCAAAATTTTACTACTTTCTATTCTCTTTGATTCACCAAATAAGAAGAAGAAAATCCAAAGGTAAAAGAAGTTGCCTAAAAATTCAATATAATATTTTTGTTTTCTTGATTTCTCTAATTCAGAGAAATTCATATCCATGTTAGTTGATTAATTCTTGAAGTTATTTTTATTCTTAAGTTAGTAATATTGTTAATGAACTTAATTAACTACATTTACACAACCGGATTTTAAAATCTTGAAACTTAAACTCTGTTGATTACTTCTATAGTTGATACCATGAATTTCTAAAAGTAAATCGATTTGGTTTTTCTGAAAGTGTGATTTCTTTTTTCATTTATCCGATGTTAATTACACAGTTTTTCTTGATTACCTTAAATGGACTTACTACTATTCTTTGTAGATGTAGTCAACCAATTTTCAGAATGGGGAAGTTTTTGACCAAAAATAGTAGTGTTAAGACAGTTAGATAACTGTAACTACTAACAGTTTTCAGTTCTGTCTGGTTCTTTAACTAATTCCTCTTTGTCTTGATTTTGTTGTTTCAGCGATGTCATATATAGCAGCAGTAGTGTGCTAAATTATTAAATTTCGGTAAAATAGCAGATCAAGGCAAAAGAGAACATACCATGACTAGGTCACGAGGTCTCGGATTCAGGTTTGACAATTTTCAACACTTGAATCATTAGTCAATTTCGATCAATTTAAGTATCTTGATGAACTCATTAGTGACTTGCTATGCTACAGTTCGGTGTTACGAAAAACAAATGTGACCATGAAGATTATTATTAACGCTTTTGTTGGAGTTATCGTTGGCTTCTTGATAGGATTTTCTGTAAACAAGGTTACAAGACTTTTACTTACTGTTTGCATTCTAGTTTTGATTTTTTATTTTGGTTCTAATTCTCATTCGTTGTATTATTTTGCAAGTCAGTGATGTTTATAAATTACCTTCTATATTGTGCAGTTTGACTCGAGCCTTTTCCATTCCAATAGCCACAATGATGACGCAGTGATTAATAGCTTGTCACAAAAGCCTTGGTCTTCGGCAGAGTGTCAGAATTTAACTAGCACAGGCCTGTCTCAAAACTATGGTGCTACCACGAAGGTACTGCTATGTTTGTAAATAATGTTAAAACCTCAAATCGATATGTAATGCTCTTTAATTTTCTATGCAAACCTTAAACTGGTTCCCTTGTGTTTCTTCTGCAGAGATCAGTTCCGCGTGGCACAGAAACACTACCCCCAGGCATTATCGCATCAGAGTCAGACTTATATCTCCGCAGATTGTGGGGTAAACCAACAGAGGTGGGAATCCTACGCTTTATATGAAAGACATCAAACAAGTTCAAATTCTACCAATTTGATTGGAGAATCTAGTCACATGCTATTAATGACGTTTGTTTTTATTACTTTTTAGTCTTTTAGGTGTCTCAATTTGGCTGTGTCAAATTGTTCATTAGTTACATGCTCTTGGATGAATGAGCGCACACTATCCCTTCCTTGCACCCTCTTCAGTATGTATGGATATAGCTGATTGACATTTTTACAACTAGCAAGTTACTTGTAATTCATGAATCTCAGATTGACTGTAATTAGTATAAAATGATGAAATTGATTTGTTTGTAGGTATGTGTAAATAGGAGGTGTGAATTACATTGTATATTTGACAGGTATCTGCAGCAAAATAAAGCGGAAGCTTTAATTCGTATTATTGTTTCTTTATGTTGTCTTTCTTAATTATGGATCGATCGGTTCGACTCCTGCAGGACTTAACTTTTAAGCAAAAGTATCTTGTAACCTTTACAGTTGGTTACAGACAGAAAGACAATATCGATGCAGCAGTTAAAAAGGTGAAACCGAATCTCTGCTCCTTATTGAGTGTGTTTACCTCATTTTGCAGTCAAGTCTTATATAGTTTGTTCAAGAGATTATTTTTCCCTCTCATACAGTTCTCGGACGACTTTACAATCATGTTGTTTCACTATGATGGCCTTACTACCGAATGGGATGAGTTTGAATGGTCAAAGAGAGCTATCCATGTGAGTGCCCCAAAGCAAACCAAATGGTGAGGATCTATCACTAAAGTCCTTGACCTATTTCGACTTTTCAACTCTGCTTACACATCTTTTCTGATTATAGCTTCTTATGTGCCTCTGATACTTTGTTCAAGGTGGTATGCGAAGAGGTTCCTGCATCCTGATATTGTGGCACCATATGAGTACATTTTTATTTGGGATGAAGACTTGGGGCTTGAACATTTTAATGCTGATGAGTGAGTTTTTTGGACTGACGAAGATCTTTTGTTTCCTGAGAATATGTATAGTGTTACAGTATGTGAAGTTGAGAGTTCTGTATCTTTCTCGTCAATCATAGGTACATAAAGCTGGTAAGGAAGCATGGACTTGAGATATCACAGCCTGGTTTAGAGAAGACCAAAAAGTTTACATGGCCGATGACAAGGAGAATAGTTGGAGGAGAAGTCCACAAGTACGTAGAAAAGAAATGCTCCCAATCCTTCTCCCACTTTGTTTGCTTGGTGCCTTACGGTTGTTTTTTCTTATCAGAGTAGTAGAAGAGAAACCAGGGGATTGCAAAGATCATTTGCCACCATGTGCAGCGTATGAGAATACATCTACTTCCATATCATTTCTGCTACCAAAAAATGTCGCCGGGTGTGATTAAATCTCATTAGTTCATTCTATCTTACATGTAGATTTGTTGAGATCCAGGCTCCTGTGTTTTCTCGAGAGGCCTGGCGTTGTGTGTGGCATATGATTCAGGTAGATAATCTACTTCAGTTACAAACCTCATCAAATGACTCCTTGAAAACAATATGCGCTAAATATCCTATCATTTTTTCTCTCTGTAGAATGATTTAATACATGGATGGGGTATCGATTTTTCTCTTAGGAGATGTGTAGAGGTCAGTTAACCTACTCCGCAAGTTTTTCTTTGTTACTAGTACATTTACTACTTACTCATGACTGAAATTTCTCATTCCTTTTATCTTTCAAATATAGCCTGCTCATGAGAAAATAGGAGTTGTTGATGCTCAATGGATTATTCATCAAGGTATTCCAACGCTTTGGAATCAGGTAAGAAAAACATGCCATTAGTCTTACGCTTGAACATTTTTAAGCTGTTGAACTCCCTATTCTTTAATCATCAAAATTCTTGTGTTCATGGAGTGATTTTTTATTTTTTTTTCCTCGCAGGGTAAAGAGAAATTTGGGAAGAAAAAAATGGTACATGTCCAATTTCCTACGCTTCTATGTTCTTTTCTTATTTATGGATCAGTAAGTTCATAAATGAATATGAAGTTTATGATTGTAATTTCAGGTAAGAGAAAGGTGTGTAAGAGAATGGGGAATGTTTGGAAATCGAATGCATGACGCGGAGACGAATTACTGTGAAGCAATCTCTGTCAACCAAAGGGAATCCACAAATAGCTCATCATTAGAATGAAGAATAAGATGACAATGATGATGACGACGACAACGTGTACCATGATCCCACGTTTTACCAATATCACTACTTGTGTTTTACCCCTGCTAATTACTTGGTAACCGTCTTGGCAAAAAGAAACCAGTGCCCATTTGTACCGTAGAGAATGGGCCCGATTTCAATGGTCTTCGAAATAGAAAATGAACCATCTTTTGGGGACTACCCATAAGTTTTTGGGGAGGATATTAGAAGTAATATTTGGTCATCCCTTATAATTTTTTTCTTTTATACCCACTTTATCCTTGATGATAAACTTAGTTAGTGATTAGTTAAAAACTGATTAGTGATTAGTGTTTTATAAGTTGGATTGTTTTGTTTTTAACATTTTTTTTTGAGAGATAAGAAGAAGAAGGTAGGAAGAAGAATATGGGTGAACCTAATTTTTTTTTTTTTTGAGTTTAGTAATTATGATATGAGTGATTCATGTGATGATACCTCAGAATCAGAACCCCCTTCACCTCCTTGTGTATATGTCAATACTTCAAATGATCCAAATTGATTTCGGTTTGGTTAAAAAAGTTCGGCTACGACATCTGAAGAACAGGTAGCCGAACTCATCTTTAATGGAGTTTTTTCTTTCAGAGAAAAGTTTGGTTAGGAGAAAAAATTTGCGACGTAACCTAACTTTTTTGTGACGTAACTAAACTTTTTGTGACGAAACCGAACTTTTTTGCGACGTAACCGAACTGTTCGCGACGTAATCGAACATTTGTGACGAAATTGTTTTTTTTTACGACGTAACCGAACTTTTTGTGACGGAACTGAATTTTTTGCGACGAAATGTAGTTCGGTTTGGACCTTAACCGAACTTTTTGTGACGAAACCGAACTTTTTGCGACGAAATCGAACTAAAAGTTCGGCTGGGACATTTTTTTGCGGCGTAACCGAACTTTTCTCTGGAAAACAAAAACCTCCATTAAAGTTGAGTTCGGCTAGTTGGACAAAGTTTTTCGCATAATTCCTAGCCTAACTTCTCTCTGAAACTTCCATTTTCAACTCATTTTGATGATTAATTCTCATTTTTCAACCAAAAACGAAAGACAAATAATGTGGGAGTCCCGGACTCAATCCTGGAAGTCTGGGTGTTTGCTTAGTACGCATTGCTTATAAAGATTGATTAATCGGCGATGAAATTTTTTCGAATCGACGATTAACGTCGATGTCTACGAAGAAGAAGAAAAGGAGGAAAAGAAGAGATGAAGAAGAGGAAAAGATAAAACTGATTTTAAGTTTTTATTTAGGTTTAATTAGGTTTTAATTAGTGGGTTAGATTAGTGGATAGTTTAGTGGGTTGGGTTAGGACACCCCTTATAATGTAGGGTGGACATTTGTATCACTGGGTAGTCCCCATATTTATTGGGTAGTCCCCAAAAATAGGCAACACTTCTTCTGATCATTTTGTTTCTCGTCAGAGCTCACTCTTGGTCTTTGGACCGCTGGTTCCACACTTCCACATAGTTGATTCAGAGGCGTCTTGTCCCTACTTTTATGTGTTCGAGATCGTACGTTCGTTTATAATTGGTTACAAAAATCCATACAAAGGTTGTGCATCATATATCATCAATACATTGAAAAGTAGCTCAGATTATCCGGAGGTGCCATTTAACATTGCAGTTCAACTGAACAGAGTGCAAAGGTTATCCTAGACATATGATGGATTTGCGTATCACTCCGTTAAACAGTATCTTCTTTTGTGGTAACATACGAGATTATCTTCTTTTCTGGTAATGGGTTATGCATCCTAATTTTTCAGGAGTATGATTGGCAAGCAAACTAGAATATATAACATATTTAAAAAACCGCGTCTTAGAATTTTACAAATTGTATCTCGTTGGAAAGCTTTTAAAGAGATCTACAAACAACAATACCAAATTTAAGTTTTTTTGCGAAAAAGTGGGAGGTGATTGTTCTTATAGGCAAATTTTTCGAAAACTTGATACATAACCATTATGCAGCCGCAAAAAAATATGCATAACACATTATGCAGACACAAAAAAAAAATGCATAAAACGTTATGCAACCATATTTTTGGTTAATGTATTTACTAATTTAGTTATGCAACCACTAAAACGATATATACGCCTAAAAATATAACATCACGAAAAAAAAAGACGCATAATTCATAACTCCATTGTTTTGGTTAATTTCATTGCTTACAAAAAAAAATGATGCATAATGCGTTATGTAGCCATATTTTTGGATGCATAGTGCTTACAAAAAGGTAGTTGCATAATGCTTTATGGATCCATTTTCACGACTGCATAACATGTTATGCACATATTATTGTAGGTGCATGACAAGTTATGCAGTTATTTTTTGTTGTTGTTGGTTTCAATACTAACAAAAATGTTATTGTATAAGTGTTATGCAACCATTTTCCGGACTGCATAACAAGTTATGCAACAACTTTTGTAGATGCATAATAGGTTATGTAACCATTTTCATAATTGTATAACAAATTATTCAACCATTTTAATAGCTGCGTAATCCACTTGAAGAAAATAACTTTACAAGAATCCTTCGATCACAAAAATAAATAAAAATGATAAGTCTTATATGCAGTGTCTTTCCTTATTTTCTGCAGGAACCCTTGATGCATTCGTATCCGTTCAGCTGTTTTGGACTTAACCGAGAGTGCGTGTTGAATGAAAGAATTTCGTATAGAATAGTCAACTGAAATGCAAAGGACAAAAAGATTAACTGAAATTAATGAAACATCGCATAACAAAGGTAATATATCCCTTCTACAAGGCAGATACTTGTGTCCATAAAACAATACTACTCTCAATTAGCAATAGTAACCTTAACTGAGGAGCAACGAGAACCAACATTTTTTGTGGAGTGAGCTAAGGGCTTTGA
The DNA here is from genome assembly GCA_023529315.1 of Papaver bracteatum. Classification (NCBI taxonomy): domain Eukaryota; kingdom Viridiplantae; phylum Streptophyta; class Magnoliopsida; order Ranunculales; family Papaveraceae; genus Papaver; species Papaver bracteatum. Next base: position 650,825 of record JAJJWX010002476.1, read on the forward strand.
GGTGGAGCTGACAGTATCTGTTGCCTCCTAAAATGAGATCAATATAAATATATTGGATGACCATATTTCAAAGGAATATATCCATCACTATTCGTCATATTTTCGTCTGGAGAATCAAAATTTTCCAAATAATTCAACACCCATGATATCTTTGATTATCTTTCCGATTGTGATCATCTTTGGTTACAAATGAATAATCTCATAAACCCATGATTCTCTAGGGAGATTTATACAAACTAGCATGAAACTTGTTAAGAAGCAAGAAACTTAAGGAACTAAAACTTAAGGCTCATATTTCATGATATATTCATTTCCTAAGATAGGAGGTATTTATAGCAATTACAAAGTAAAGTAATTACAAATAAAAATTACAAAGATTAATTGAGTGGGTGTTAGTGGAGGTGTGAGTGGTGGTGAGTGGTGGTGAGTGGTGGTGAGTGGGTGTGAGTGGTGGTTAGTGGTGTAAGTGGAGGTGTGAGTGGTGTAATTAGTGGTGGTCGATTCAACACTCTCCCTCAAGGTGGTGCATACATATCACATATGCCCAACTTGACAAGTGAATCGTTGAAAATAGTGTTTGATACGGCTTTCGTTAAAACATCTGGCAATTGTTGTGTAGTGCGAACATATGGTACTTCAATTATGTTCTCTTCAAATTTTTCATAGATAAAATTCCTATCAATCTCCACATGCTTAGTTCGATCATGTTGTATCGGATTCTCTGCGATTTTGATTGCTGACTGGTTATCACAAAACAACTTCATGGGTTTTTCATGGGAAAAACCAAACTCCCCCATAAGTCTTTTCAACCATAACAATTCACAAATGCCTTTTACCATTGCTCTGTATTCTCGCTTTCAAGATTGGACAAAGAAACAACCTTTTGTTTCTTAGATTTCCAACTCACTAAATTACCTCCAATAAAGGCAAGATACCCCGATGTTGATATTCTCTTGTCGCCTTTGCCTCCCCAATCCGAGTCAGTGTAACCTGAAATATCAAGATGTCCATGTTTTGAGAACATCAAACCTTTACCTAGCGCGGACTTCAGATACCTCAATATCCTTATGACTGCGTCCATATGTTGTTGACCCGGATTATGCATAAATCTGCTCACGACACTAACAGAATAGGAAATATCTGGTCTTGTATGAGAAAGATAAATCAAGCGTCCGACTAACCTTTGATATTGACCTTTGTCTGTTGGTATTTGATCGGAAAATTCTTCGAGACCATGGTTCTGTTCCATAGGAGATCCAATCGGCTCACAACCAAGCATACCAGTTTCTTTCAATAAGTCAATCACATATTTTCGCTGAGATAAGTAAATACCTTTCTCAGAACGCATGACTTCAATTCCCAAAAAGTATTTAAGGCCTCCTAAGTCCTTCATATCAAACTCGAATTCAAACAAGCTCTTGATTACTCATCTCTTGGGGTCATTTCTGTTACCACCATATCATCTACATACACAATAAGTGCAGTTACCTTGTCACCTACCCTTTTAAGGAACAAGGTATGATCAGCGTTACTTTGTGTATACCCAAACTTCCTCATTGCAAGACGAAATCTACCAAACCATGCTCTAGGAGATTTTTTCAGACCATATAAAGCCTTCTTTAACTTACAAACACCATTAGCATTATCTGGAGCACTGTAACCTGGAGGTAGTGTCATGTAGACTTCTTCTTTCAAATCACCATGTAAAAAGGCATTTTTTACATCATATTGTTGTAAACGCCATTCTAAATTTGCTGCCAAAGAAAGCAAGACCCGAATAGTATTAAATTTATAACAGAGCAAATGTCTCTTGATAATCAATACCATAAGTCTGGGTAAATCCCTTAGCCACAAGTCTTGCTTTGTACTTATAAATCGATCCATCTGGATTATGCTTGATAGTAAATACCCACCTGCATCCAACTGGTTTCTTTCCTTCTGGTAGTGAGACTATATCCCATGTACCATTTACTTCATGTGCCACCATCTCCTCTTTCATAGGACCAGCCCATTTCGGATTAGATAGTGCTTCTTCTACTGTTCTGGGAATAGTAACATCTGCCATTTGACTAACAAATGCTTTGCCAGCTTCTGATAATCTATGAGTTGACATGTAGTTTGAAATAGGGTATTTCACCTTCCTAATTGCTTCAGGTGAAAAACGATCTGGTGGAACTCCACGATTACTTCTTTGTGGTAATTGATACTTATCAGTTTCAAGTGACTCACAAGTATTGTCAGTATTAATCGAAGGATTTGGGTTTACCTCGGGAGTTTCAGCAAGAGGATAACTCATTGTAGGTACTACTGGTGAAGAAAGGACGAGGACTTCAATCACATGAGGATAACTCGTTGTAGGTACTACTGGTGAAGAAAGTACGGGGACTTCAATCACATGAGTTTCGACCTCTTGAACTATTTTCGTGGGTGTCATATTGATCGCACCAATATCAGTAAAACCAAGAGTGTTACTTGAAATTTCTTTACTGACCGGAATATTTATCTTACTATTAGTTGGAAATAAATCAATCCAATTCAACTCTTCAATTTGACTCTCTCCCTGAAGAGTATGACTGGATTCATATGTTGAATAAAACTTCTCGTGCTCGGAGAAGGTAACATCCATGCTAACATAAAATTTATGAGTAGAAGGATGATAACACCTGTAACCCTTTTGGTACGGATGATAACCAACGAAAACACACTTTAGTGCACATGGGTCCAGCTTGCTACGCAAATGTTTTTGTATGTGAACATAAATGGTACATCCAAACACTCGCGGAGGGAGTTTTAGCTGAGAAGGAATTGTCATAAACGAAGCCAATTTATCCAAGGGTGTTTGAAATTTCAAAACACTACTCGGTACACGATTAAGAAGATACACCGCATTAGTGATAGCTTCTTCCCAAAAATGTGGATTCATGCTTGCTCCAATCAAACAAGCTCTAGTAATCTCAAGTAATTGCCTGTTCTTCCTCTCCGCAACACCATTTTGTTGTGGCGTAGAAGGACAAGTAGTCTCATGAATTAAACCATGTTCCTGGAAATAACCTTGTAACACTTCATTAACATATTCGCCACCATTATCAGAATGAAGAACCTTTAGATTGGTGGAAAATTGTGTTTGAATCATCACATGAAAAGATTTGAAAATTCCAGCTACATCAATTTTATTTTTCATCAAATAAAGACAAGTCATACGCGTGCAATCATCGACAAATAAAACAAACCAACGAAATCCTGAATTATTTGTAATCCGGCAAGGCCCCCAAACATCAGAATGAACCAAAGCAAAAGGAATTAATCTTCTGCTAAAGCTATCAGGGTAAGTTGCACGGTGACTCTTTGCTAAGATGCAAGTTTCGCAACTGAAATCATAAGGTTTGGAGGTTAAAAATAAAGTTGGAAATAAGTGTTGCAAATAACCAAAATAAACATGACCCAACCGGTGATGACATAATAGAATTTGATCTTCATTTGCATGAGAGGACCCCTTGGACGACAAAGACCGTCCTTCACACACATCATCTATGTAATATAACCCTCCTCTTTTGGTACCATGCCCAATTATCTTCCCGTTACTAAGATCTTGAAGAAAACAAAAGGTCGAATAGATTAATACTATACAATTTAATTGTGCATTCACTTGTGATACGGACAAAAGATTATTAGAAAGAGAAGGAATCAACATAGTATGTTCTAAAGTCAAGGAAGAATTCAGATCAACTCTCCCAGCTCCAATAATCGGATACGGAACACCATTGGCATTATACACCTTTGAGCATTCAGGTGCACATACATCTTTCAAGATAGATGCTTCAAATGTCATGTGATTAGTGGCACCGGAGTCAAGTACCCAACCATGATCTTTTTCAGAATTAGTAGTAAGTAAAGCGACATCAACCTTACTTGATTGCTGAAAAAGGTTCGGATCAACTAAAGAATGAGATTTAACAACGGAAGAATGAGTACCGGTTGTTGTCGTCGCCATCAATGGAAATATATCTGCCCTTTTTTGATCCATTTTCATTTGATCTCTATAGGTGTCCCACCAATAGGGATACCCAATTTTCATAAAACATCTCTCCACAAAGTGTGAATTGCTTCCACAGTAAACACAACGTCTAACGGAAGACATTATCACGATTAAGAAGAAATTATATGAAGTATGAATACCGGTCGCAAGCAGCTTGCGATTTTTTTTTTTTTTTTTTTTTTTTAACAAATGAGTCTAAAAAAGGTACAAATAAAATAGATTGTGTACACCACTGTTTATGGGGGGGCGAAAAACAAACAGGCTAGATACTAGCTAGTAGCTAAAAAAAAAATATATGAGTAATCGAAAAGGAGAAATTATTTTTGACAAAATGATACCAAAAAAGACCAGCAGAAAAACATCAACTGAACGAAGTATACTTATGATCTTTGGTTGGTCAATTTATTAGTAATATCAAAAAGCAAGAGAGAATCACAGTAAGGTAAAAACACTTAATCAAGTCACAAAGTAAAGGTGACCCTGATGGCTATTGTTTGTAAAGAACAAAAAATAGTAGTAATCAAGATTCAAAATCCAAATAACAAAAAATGATTCAAAAAACTAGTCCAAGAAAAATGGATTAGCAATATTAAGTAGGATCCAAAAAAGGGATAACATAAACTTAGCATAACAAGTTTACCATAAAATCAGTAGGTACAAATTACCTATTCCAATAAGTGTATATAGAGAAACAAGAACCTTAAGCAAGCGGAAGAAGGATCAGTCGAAGAAGTAACGAAACACTCACTATTGTTTAGAAGCACTCAACTCACCATGGTGCTCTGATACCATGTTAAGAAGCAAGAAACTTAAGGAACTAAAACTTAAGGCTCATATTTCATGATATATTCACTTCCTAAGATTGGAGGTATTTATAGCAATTACAAAGTAAAGTAATTACAAATAAAAATTACAAAGATTAATTGAGTGGGTGTTAGTGGAGGTGTGAGTGGGTGTGAGTGGTGGTGAGTGGTGTAAGTGGAGGTGTGAGTGGTGTAATTAGTGGTGGTCGATTCAACAATATTACGAGATGGGATTAATCTTAATGGATTTCAAGATTTGAATCGTAAACCTAATAAGTAGATCTAAAAAAACCCTTAAAAAATGTTAAAATTGAACAACACAGATCGAAATTGAAAATAAAAAACAGAAAAGAAACAAGATTAAAAGCATATTTAGAAACGATGAAAAGAAAGATCTCGATATCCCCTGGTCGTATTTCTCCTCTTAACTCCCAGACTCTAAATTCTCGCCTCTGTTCCTGAAGAGGAAAAACAGAACTTTATTTCCGTTAGAAAGAAAACAGAATTTCAGAAATTATGGACCTCTCATAAATTTGTTTAAGAAAAATGGGTGTGCGCGTGAATTTTTCCGCCTGTGGGTTTAAGGGTAAACTGAAAAATGGGCGTGATAGTAGTTCTCACTTTCTTGTTTGGTCCAAGGCCCATATAGTTAGTTTTCCCAGGGTCCATCCAGATTTCTTGTGTATAATAAAAACAAGGAAATGACCAGAATAGTCCTCTTGCCAAATGTGTGTGTTTACACGGTTCTCCCCCAATATCACCCGATCTCTTACTGTCTCCCATCAAAAAATCAAATCTCATCTCCCCTACTAAACCAGAGAACAAAACTCTAAAAAACATTAATGAAAACTAACGAAATCATAAGAATTACTTTATTTCCCTATTAAATCATCATAAAAATCTACCGAAAACCCTATATTTTTAATGAAATCTACATTAAAATAGTAAAAAACAAGAAGAATCATCAGAATTGTACGAAAAGAAGAAATAATTGAAGAAGTTTCTACTCCAAATAAGTAGAAGATGATTTCGATGAATCACCAACAACAAAAATGAAGAAATATATTACAATTGAACTAGGGGTGGTGCATACAATTGAAGTTCTTATACAAATGAATAGCATTGAGAGATTTTTGATGTTGTTCGTTATTTTTTCAAATGTCCTATTATGACTTTTTATATCCAAATGTTATTTGTTTGATTTTTGATACAAACAATTGAAGTTCCTTTTACGATCCTAGAGTGCAAATTTCTTATATTGTTGTTATTTATTTGATTTTTCTTACATACAATGCAATAGTGTATGGAGATTTATACTAGTTGATTTTTTGTATGATTCTTTACGTTTTCATCAGATGAAGTTCATTAAAAAATCGCAATGAGAGTTCAGAATGCGTATACATATCTCATGTGTAATTCATAGTTACACATGCATGACTGTGTATGAGAGGGACGTAAATTTATGCACACCACAATATGACAGGTGTATTCGACAGTTACACATGCCATATCACTTACACACCCATAAAGCTTGTGTACCTGGCATGTGAATTTTTTTGGTTGTAAGGTTCAATCATTTTAGCATGTGTAGTCATGAGTTACACATGCATCTAACTAGTATAGCTAGGACACACATATCTAGAATATATAGCACAGTTTGGCTAACTTTGCCTATGTAAAGAGTGGTCAGGATTTGTCCTTGGCAAAGATAAATCCAAGTCCATGGTTGTCCAGATCACACCATTTCTCTGCACGTGTGCTTTAGATATTGGGTAGATAAATGAGTAACTGTGGTCCCCGAGTTGTTTTTTTTTTCTCGGGAAAGAGGCGAACCTCAGATGATATATTGCAACAACAGTTTATCAAGATCATATTACACTCATCAAGTCTATTGTATCTCCACCAGTTCTTGAACATTTCAATCCTTTCAATTATAAAAGACATTTCAAATTTTCCAGAGGGCCAAGCAACATCAACATGCCAAATTGATTTTGTAACAAGATCAATATGGATCACTGCACAAATCAGTGACTGGATCAGGTCCAACCAGATGTTTTCAAGAACATGTACAGTCAAGTAGCATGAACTATGTTTTTTAATATACCAATATATAAAAAAACTAAAGTAGCAGGAATCATTGTAACAGAAATCAAAGTAACATGCATTTTCTGAATAGGTCTTTAGAGGTTTGAATCGGGATGAATCGGACCGAATCGGCTTTGGAGTCTTAGTAGCAGATGTGATGGTTGATAAACTTGTTGATGATCTTGATGTTGCTGTCTTTATTTCCTTGGTTAGATCTGATAATGTTCTTAATGCTGTTGGATTTGATTTTTCACCATGGAGATACATTTTTATCCACTTAAGAAGAAGAACACACAAAAATCTAAACCACAAAAACTCAAAACAAAGAAGAGAGTTAATATTTCTTATATATATTCCTGAAATCTAAGAAATCAAAAGAAGAAAAGAAGAAATAGAAACAAGGAAAGGAACTAATAGATCTAAAACTAAAAACAGAAGTGTTTGAATCTAAAAACAATTAGATGCAAGCCCAAAAACTGAAAGAATCGCTGGAAAACAATAAATAAAAAAGATTAATGGAAGATTGAAGATAGGTTGAGCTTCCCCGAGTCGTTTTCTATAGCTACCCAAAATACTCAATCATCGCCTTAGCTTTTGATATCTGGAGGAACACTCAATCGCCTTAACTTCGAACGATGAGACAAAAGAGTAATAGGCGAAAAAGCTTATGCTTTTCAATCGTCTCTATCCCCTCCTCCTGTAAAAAACCTTTCCTCCATATATCTTTATTCATCTATCTCTGCAACATCTCTCGAATCTCCTCCTCCTTATCCCATAAGAGGGCATCACTATGTTTTTGCATCTAATTATCTTTTTGATGATTATTTTTGAAATTTATCTGGTAAAAATAGGTTATGACGTAGATTTTGAATTATGATGTGACGAACACTCTTATAAGGTATGTATTCACAATCCAGATCCTGGACACTCAACGAAGCAAAACAAGTTATAATCTTTCCTTCTTGATTTTTTGATTCTTTACGATTTTTCATTTGAATTTCACAGTTGCGGGTTATATTTCTTCAAAGGATACGGGTATGACTCGATATTTTTTTTTTTTGCTTAATCATATACATTTTATTACAAAAACAAACAAAACAAGTTTTTACAAAACTGTCCATACATGCCCAAGACAGACTAAAGCAACAATTACAAAAACATAAGCCCATTATTAAGAAAAGCCCAGCAAAAAATCAACAAAACCTAAAATATGACTGATTATCATTTTCCATAACTCCTAAGAATTCAGGTTTCTCCTCATACTGTATTACTTCTCCTCTGCTGAGTGATGTAATTTTAATAGTGCTAAGTAGAGTTGTCGTTCACTCGGACTTGATGAGATTGATTTTAAGAATTAATAAGATAAAATAAAAGAAAAATGTATACAAAATATTGTCACAGGATGAAGAGATGACTGGGAATCGGGATTCCACCAATTCTCACATTCATGCGGTTGAACTGCTAATTCCGGACAATTAAAGCTCATAAAATAACAAACATCGACTCTAAATCTTTGCCAAGGTAGATTTTATAAAGAATTATATGTAAATCACAAGCATGACACATCTAAAGTACCTAAGACTAAGCATGCAACATTTAACGAAATCACAAATAATCAAGACAAATCATAAATCGATTATAATAGTGAAAATAGTCATAAAGGAATTAAAAAGAATTACCACATGGGTGAAAACAGCTTCCTCCGTCGTCCCAGTGATGGGATCTAGCTCCACATAGTGAAAACACACTTAAAAAGGTAATTCATAGCTCAAATGGTGTTTTTATTGGAGAAATAAGATAAAACAGAGATTTGCAATGGTCCACGAGTGTTACAAATGTTGCAATGAAACTGTTACAAAATTATAGCACAAAACAGTCGCAGAAGCAACTGTCTTTTTCTGGAAGAAAACGAAACGGTTTTAAGAAACTAAAAAACGACTCATCCTTGCAGTCTATTGTTCTTCGTGTTCTTCTCTAATGGCAGCAGCAGAAACTCTCTGAAACTCGAATTTCTACCCTCTGTTCTCACCCCTCACTCTCTCTCCTCTTCTATGCTACCCCAAGAGTCTATTTATACTCAACAGGGATGAACCAATCCTCGTAATAACTCCCAAAATCTTGTCATAACTCGATATTATTTTCATGCAAGATACGGGATTTTCTTCCATGTTTTAACTTCTCACGCAGCTAGCTACTGTATACACGCTCCAAACTGATTGAAACAGGTTCCAGATTGTGATGACACCGCTGTAGACTCGCTCCAACTTTCCAAAACTACCAACAGAATCCCGTGAATATCATATTCCGGCCATGTACTCCTTGTTGTTTGGAAAATCCACATATTCAACCACTTCTAATCGAAATCATCGACCATACCATCCTTTTTTATCCAAGAGGAACAAACCCAATCAATCTGAGCCGGTGAGTCACACTGAGTTGCGTAAAAACTCCAACCCTAATTTAGCCAGCTTTACTCCTTGATTTCTTCTAACTCGAGTTCTAGCCAAAATCCATCGAACCAAAGACCTAAAACAACCCTGTTAGGCTCAAAGGAAGATACCCAAACATTTCCATCTCTTTAGTCTCACTGAAACAAGCTCAAAATGAAGATACCCAAACCATTGATGAACATACAACTCCTGCCAATTTTCAGTCTTTCAAATGTTGAAGATGGGTGTCCCCCTAACCAACCCATGGGTGCGAATAGCAGGTGTCCAACTAAGGTGCCCCTTATCCAAAAGCGAGAGTCCGAATAACACTTGTCCTCCGGGTGCTTTAGACAACTTTTTGAGCCGAATTTTCCAGCAATATTTATTTCCCAAAAATACCTACAAACACACAAAACACCATAATAAGGACGAAAACGAGTACTAACAATACGAAACATTAAGGGCAAATTAGATACATAAATGCGTCTATCACTGAGTACTGCTCCTTTCTTTGCCACTTTGTCTGCTGAAAATTTTATTTTTCTAAAAGAATGTCTAAATGAGATTCTATTCAGGTTTTTCCTTATTCTTCTCCATCTGTTTATTACAATCCAAGGGATCTCCCCTGAACTGAATGCCTGCAATACTGCTTGTGAGTCTAAACTGAAACAGACATCCAAGAATTATTTTCTTATAGCCCATTATCCTGCACATATTAGAGCCATCACTTCTGCTATATAGTTAGTTGTTATGCCCAGACCACCAGTAACAACACCAAGATAAGTTCTTGTATTGCTTCTTCCTACAAATCCATAGCCAGCATTACCTGGATTTCATTTTGATGCTCCATCACAACATATGAGCACTTGATTAATTGCATGGAACATGAAAAAGCACTCCTTCATCTCAGTTGTTTTAACTTTAATACCTTTAATACCAAATGATGTCATGATGTTGATATCATACATGGACCCCCTGATTCTCCCCCTCATCCTTACACTGTTTTCTTTTGTAAATTCCATTATCCTCAGCTTAAAACTAGCCAAGTTAGGTTTTTCATCTTCATAGCATACTCTATATCTGGTAAACCAGAGCTCCACCATTATAGTTAAAGCACTAATGAACCAAACTTCTTTCACTGCTGAGCTTTTCTTTTGGACACTTTTTAACACCTCCATGAAATTGCTAGGGTTTAGAAAATTGAATATCCCTCCCAGCCAATGCCAGATTTTTTCACTAAACACATAGTGCCACAGTATGTGGTCCATTGTATCTTTCCCATCACCACATAAGTAGCATTTTGAAACAGTGTGAAATCCCTTTTTTCTAAAATTTTCTTCTGTTGCACATGCTCCTCTTAGAATTTTCCATAAATTTATTGCAATTTTAGGGTGAATAGTAGAATTTCATGCATGTCTTGCCCAAGGAACACTAGCATATCTTTTTCTAATTTGTTGGACTGCCTTTTTGACTGAAAATTCCCCACTCATATCATTTGTCCATATAAGCTTATCTGCCCCATAACCCATTACTGATAATTCTTCAGGTGTAAAGAAATTAAACATTTCAACAGGTACCTTCCATTCTCCTTCGGAAATCAAATCACTAACCTTCATATCTTCATGTTGTGTAATAAATGCATTGTTTGGGTATATGTCAACTAGAGCATTTTCCTTAATCCACTTATCCCTCCAAACAGATATTTCTTTACCATCTCCCACCAATCATCTGCTCCCTTCATGTACTTCATCCATAGCCCATTTTATACCTGGACAAATTGAAAACTTCCTGTAGCTTGTTATCCATTCACCATTTTTATCTTTATATTTAGCATTCATGAAATCTGTCCATTCTACCTTTTCTGTTTTCATCTTCCATAGTAGTTTCATAAGAAGTGCTTTGTTTATTACCTCAAATCTTCTAATCCCCAAGCCACCCTCATTTACTGGTACACAAATTTCATCAAACTTCACAGTGATAAGCTTCTTTACTGCAGGGTCTCCATACCATAAGAAATTTCTGATAATGTTCTCACATTATTTTATGATATTTTTAGGCCATTTATACACAAACATATTGTAAACTGGTACACTGCATAGCACTGATTTCACCAAAGTTAATCTATCTGAAAATGAAAGCAGTTTCCCCATCAAACCTGCTAACATTTTGTGCATTAATTCCACCATCCCCCAAACTTGATAACTTTTTACTCTTCTAGGACACAAAATAACACCCAAGTACTTATCAGGGAAATAAGAAAGTTCCATCTGTAGGCTCTCAGCAATCTTTTTTTTTTTTTTCTGTTCTCAGTTACTCCACCTACAAAACATTTACTTTTCAATTTGTTTATCACTTGCCCCGATGCATTTTGGTATTCCATTAACAATTTCATTAAATTCTCCAATGATCTTTTGTGTCCATTACAGAAAACAAAAATGTCATCTGCAAATAACATATGTGAAGGTTGACTGCCATTTTTGTTAATCATTGGTAAAATCTTCCTTTCTTGTACTAATTTAGTAATACTTCTACTTAAAACCTCTTCAGCTATCACAAAAAAAATTGGTGACAATGGGTCACCTTGTCTTAAACCTCTCCCCACATTGAAAAAACCACAAGGGCCTCCATTCACTAACACTGAAATTTTAGTTGACTCAAATAAAATTCTCAGCCATTTAATTCCAACTTCAGAAAAACAAAGTGTCTTAAGGTTTCAAAAGGAAAGTCCCAACTCAGTGAGTCATATGCCTGAGTTATGTCCAACTTTAAGCCCACATTACCTCCTCTCCTCTTTACATCCAACTCAGTCACCATTTCAGAGGCTAGCACAATTTTTTCCTGGATATTTCTGCCCTTAATAAAAGTTCCTTGTTGACTTGATATTAATTTACCAATCACAGTACTAATTCTTGATGTGATTATTCTTGTCATAATCTTGAAGCTAAAATTTGCAAGTCCAATAGGCCTAAAATGTTCTTCTTTATTTGCACCTTGGACTTTAGGTAGAAGAAATAGAAAATTTGAATTCATACCTCTAGGAATAAACCTGCACCTCTAACAGTATTGAACTGCATCACTTAAATCTTGACCCACAATATTCCAGGAAAATTTATAAAAACTTCCAGGGAAACCATCAGGTCCAGGAGAACTGGTTTCATCCATTCCATAAACAGCTTCTTTGATTTCTGCAAAGGAAGGTATTTCATCAAGAAAGACATTATCTTCTTCAATTATTATCTTTGGTATTACCTCAAAAATTCTTTCATCAAAGCTGACAGGTTGAAATTCAAACTTTTTTTGAAAATATTTGACTAAAATATTTGCTATTTGGTCTTGATTAGTCACCATATTTCCATTGTTATCCACCAACTCCACTATGTTATTATAAGCTTTTCTGATTTTCATAGAAGTATGAAAAAAAGATGTGTTTGCACCTCCCTCCATCACCCATTTTATCCTAGCCTTAGCTCTCATTAACTCATTAAATTGTTGAGAAAGAATTTCTTGCTCCCCTCTTGTTGTTATTAGATGATTAAGTAATTCCACATTTTTTGGATTTGCATCTGAGATAATAGCAGCTTTGTCCACTGCTTCTTCAGCTTTACTCATTTTTACTCTTAAGTCACCAAAAACCTCCCAATTCCACTTTTTCACTATTTCTTTGAGTCTTTTCAATTTAAACATGAACAAAAGCTGGATTACCATTTGTATTTTCTTCTCAAGAACTTTGAATCACCTTAATGAAATCAGGATGAGAAGTCCACATTGGTTGATACCTGAATGGAAAGTTTTTTTGGTCTTGGATCTCCCACAGTATTCCCCATCATTGGACCATGATCAGAAGTCCCTCTAACACCCACCTTATACTGCCATCCATCAAACATTTCCAGCCACTTTATATTAAAAAAAGCTTTATCTATTATATCACATAAAATACTCTTCTTCCCAACTCTATTACACCATGAATATTTTATACCAGTTTTGGGAGCTTGAATTAAATCCAGGTATTAATACAATCTCTAAAATCTTGCATATAAATCCTTAAAGGTCTCCTACCACCAAAATTTTCTTCACTGCTCAAAACAGCATTAAAATCCCCTATTGCTAGCCAGGGCATATTCATATTATGCACTTTCTCCAACTCTTCCCATAAATGTTTTCTATCCACAGTTAAACAGGCAGCATGAATTCCAGTTACAAGAACTCCCCCAACCCTAACAGAAATGACATCTGGTGTAGATATAGAAGTATGCCAAAACAACCATATGTTGGCTTTTCTATCTTGACAAGCATTATGAATAATCATTTGATTCATACCAGGCAGTCTTAAATTATACATAATTACCAGAGGTTTTAATTTTTGGTTCAGTTATCCATAGTAAAGTAGGATTAAATTGTTTAACTAAATTTCTCAGTTTATCTTTGGCTCTTAATCTTTTCAAACCTCTGATATTCCAGAACATTACTCTCATTGATTTGAAGTTGTTTGAGAAGATCCAGGACTCCTCACTCCTTTATTTTGTTTCACTAAAGTTCTTGCAGGTTGTTTCCTTGTTGGTACAACATAAATATTACCAGTGTTTTTCTTACTAGCCCTGCTCACTTCAGTTGCACTCTTTCCAGCTTTTACCTTATTTTCACTTATTTAGGAGGAGTAATAGTTGCTATATTAATAAGTTTTTCCATAGATAATTCAGGGAAATCTTTTTGAGAATTTATTTCACAAAAGAATATTGAAGACTGACCCTTACCAAAGGTATGACTCGATTTAATCTCTTAGGGTTTTAGGTTCATAAACTATTTTCTTCAACCGAAAATCACTGCATAAATTTGATTTTTTTATTTCCAAATACATTTATTCTTGCAGTTCATGATGAATTAAGTTTACTGACTCCGGATACATAATCTTTAATTTTTTGATTTTGTTTACTCATTGTTGTATGTACGGGTTTTGGGTTTTTGGTGTTATGAATTAGGTTAGGATGATACAAAATCTGAATTTTTTAGCATGAAACAGGTATCTAAAAAGCATATAGCTTAGGACAATCTGATGCAGTGATTGAGAAGTTTAGTTCACTGAATCACATATTTTCGAGAATTAATTGGGTTTACAATCTTGAATGACAGAACATCTCATTTCATACATTTTCTCCAACGAAAAACTACACTCATTCCTGATTCATAACATTTGCTGGCTGGCACATAACCCATGAAACCCCTATACTGAGAGATATGAATTTATGTTAGATTTGGCAGTAGTTATCGGTATTTTCATTCTAATTTTCAAACTCTCACCCATATATATAATTTTTTTTAAAGTAGAGTTTGTACAATATTTGATGTAATTGAGAAAATGATTGGAGTAGGTGCATAAAAGAATCTCTTATTTATTTATTTTTGAAAGAAAATCACTACAAAAGTACTAAGTCAAAGTTTACAACTGCCTATGTATTTTTGCGTCCGTCTCTCAACCAATTGCTAAGTATGTTCTTTTGTTATCTTTATACAGAGTGACTGAAATGGTGTAGGATGTCATACCTATATGTAGTATTCTTTTATTTCATCCATTACTACAAGTGTTGAGACATTAGAAAAAGGGCATCAAATGAGATTATTTGCTCATAATGTGGATGATATTCTTAGAGGCTTTAGATGGTTGATACTATGCAAGATTGTGTGTGAGTTGATACTATTTATTGATTTTTGGGTTTTTTATTGTAGAAGAAATTAGGAGACTTGAAGAAGTCATGTGCAGATATTATCTTGGATACAGCAAGAGAAGCAGTTTTTACTTACTGCGGAGCATAAGTTACTATTTTATCACAGTATGATGAAATTATTGATAGCGCTTCATCCTATATCAGGATTACTTTCTATACACTTTGTTATTAGCTTGATTTGGTATAGAATTACTTTAGTTTACGTATAACTTTTAAGATGTATATACCATTCCTGGTACCATTGCTTTTCATGATCAAGATTCTCGATGGGAAGACGGAGTAACCATCCAGTAATGGGTTATGAATCCATAAGTACTTTTTTTTTTGTTCTTTTATGATTTGTGAAGATGAAGGGAGATGCAGCCTTTCAAGATCCAACCCATTTATTTTTTTAAAGTTAGGTTCATCAGGTTCTGGCATATTCGTAGTCGTTAACCTAAGAACAATTTTATTCAAGTCTTCAGAGGAAGCTTTAGCATATTTTGGAGCCAATTACATTTTATTTTTCACAATAGGAAAATGGCCAGCTGGGAAGTTACTAGCACTGTGGGTGTGAGCAACTTGGAGGAAATAGTAGACATCACAAAGTATGACTACTCTTATTAATCCAAAAATGCCCAGGGATTAACCCATCTCTTCTTTTCTCAAAGAAGACAACAAAAGAAGCAGGAATTAACAAAGGTGGGGTGCTTTTGGAGATTATTGTAGTTGTGAGCATCTTGTATAAAGTAATACTCCCTCCGTCCCACTATTATTTGACATATTTGTTTTTAGATTTTGTCTCATTAATAGTTGATTTTATATCATTTGGTACTCATGTTTATATTCTCTACATAGGTGTTTTGAAATGCTTTTCAATGATATAAAACTTATGAATATCCATGGTATCATTTGAGAGATAAATCATTTCTACATTATACTACTAGGTCAACTAATAGTGGGACGGAGGTAGTAGACATCACAAAGTAATCTTACTTTTAATAATACAAAAATGCTAAGGGACCCATCTCTTCTCATCTCAAAGAAGCCGACAAAATAAGCATGAATCAACAAAGGGTGGGGTGGTCTTCGAAGATTGTAATTGTGCATTTTCTACTTCACACGCTATTTTAGGCATGTTGTTGGTATTTCGAAGAAGTTTCTTTTGTAATTATATTTGTTTTCATAGTTATTTTCTCACATAATTTATGATCAATGCAGAACCTAATTAAGGAATCAATTTATTATCCGAACAACTGCGGACTTCCCCCATGAGGGGCATTTCTTGCAATGCACAATTCTGGTAAGATTTGATTTCTATCTATCAAGCTCGAGGCATTGTACCTTACTAATGTTGTTTCTGCATTAGAACTACATGTGTGGAACTATATTATAAGATTTTTATTTCCGAGTGCCATGGGATGTCCCAAAAAAATCCAAATATGTCTCGATTGAACAAATTTTTTACCGTATTTTATATTTTTTTATATGGTTTAGCTTGTAAAATCTTTAGAATTGGTATTACAGTATTATTCCAGAGTACTTATTACAGATACAGGGGAGATATATTTATAACAATAGACTTGGACAAGTCAAGTCAGTACGACTTGACTTGACTGAACCCTATATTCCTAATACACCCCCCTCAAACCTTACAGACAGATATTGTAAGAGTTTGACAAGTAAAAAGAAAAGATAGTACTATATCCTCTCAAACTGACACAATAGTAAACAAACAAAAAACGAAGTAAGTTGCAGCTTCGCAGAAACATCAGCAACACCAAAGACAAGAGAGAGACAATAGCAGCAGTCGCCGGAGCTGAAGAAGACGTATCACACGCATAAGTAGAGGTAATAGTCAAAATGTAGTAGTAGTCGAACATGGAACCCCCAAACTGAAAGAAGTAGAAATAGCACCAGTTGGTTGGACATATTAAACTGCAGCAACATGTCCAGAAGTAAAACATCCACAAAAAACAAAACTTCCAATGCATTAAAGTAAGCATTCTTAGCTGAAGTAACAGAAGTAGTCGATGATGAAGTACTGGAACAATTAACTCCGACTGTAATGGTTGAAAAGAACAAGCTAAACTCATTCAACGAGTAGCAATATCAGCAGTATGAGGAACTCCCAGCAAAGGAAACTAACAATAGGTATTGAAAAAGTATTTAGAAACTATTTATTGAAACATTTTAGAACTAGTTGTGTAAAGATATTAGGTATTGTTGAAAAAAAGATATTTAGAAACTGGTTTTTAAGAAAGTTTTTAGGACCAGAATCTGTAAAAATATTGATCAACAAGAGACCAAACTGGGTATTGAAAAAGTTTTTAGGACCAGTTGGTATGTTGATGTTCTATGTTGGTTAAGAAACTCAACTTGATTTTAGGGGTGTTCTCTATGTAAGGTATTGAATAATGTCAATGTATTAAGATGTTTAAAGATACTGAGGATGCTATAAGGTATTGAGAAAGATATAGTGTTGTGAATGAACAAAAAATTGAATAATAGAAATATGGAAGGAGTTACCCGAAACAGTGATAACTTGAATACATATGCATACCCCTTAAGCACAAATCCAAGTTGAAGAAGTAGAAGCACCAGAACACTGCTTCTTGCTGGAGCAGCTAAAGATACAAGAAAACCTGACAACTGCACTCTCTTGCAAATCCATTAAAACCTCCTTGATCAGTTTCTTAGGATGGCAGTGCTAATCAAAAGACCAAAGTGATCAATATCTAACGGAACTATATGCAATGACACCACTTGAACTACCAATATTTTGTACTTGACTCTTGTTTACAATATTTTGTAACTGAGCAATGGGTTCTTCGAGACGACTATCAATACTACCAATTTACATAAACAAGAAATAATTCCCTCCATCAGTATACCATCCTTGTAGCTGAACCATTCTTTTTATATTTCAGACAAGCTATAATTGTAAGTTCTGCTGGTGCAAGAATTTCTACAGAATTCATCATCTTCAATTGCTTTTTTTTTTGTTAATTTTATTTACACCATTATTAAGTACTGAATCTAACCCAATATCAAACCAAACAAACCCATTTAATCTTTAAGATTCTTAACCATTTGAAATAGACCCACAATTTGAAGATTGAAAACACAGAAGTGACTCCTTCAACAGTGGAAGACAAAATTGATGTTGATATTGTAAAAACTTATTCAAGAAATCAATACAAGAACAATATTAGTCTAAGAAACATGGTATATGATTTTATTAATGAGAAATATTTAAACTTTGGGTTTTGACGAATTGAAGGAAGAAACGGCTTCAGATAAGGGTTAGGGTTCAAAATATTGACAAATCTTTTTAAAGAAAACAATTATTAATCATCAATTTCAAGAACCCAATGCTAAGAAAACCCTAATTTGGAATTTGAGAAATGATAATATTTGTAGTTGTAACAAAAATTACCTCCATGAAATAGGAATTCGTCATCGTTCTAGCCAGAAAACCCCAAATTTCTGATCATTATAGCAGCAGAAGTAGAAGCTTTTTTAATATCAGAATTTGATTTCTTCTTCTTCTTATTTTTCTTTTTCTTCTTCTTATTCTTCTTATGACCTTTTGATGATGATGATGATGATGATGCAACGGAAACTTGATTTTCCATTACAGAGAAGTATGGAGATGAAAAGAAAACCTTGGATCGAAAAAGAATTTTAGTGATTGTTTTTCCCGAAAGATACCATGTAAAATCTTTAGAATTGGTATTACAGTATTATTCCAGAGTACTTCTTATAGATACAGGGGAGATATATTTATAACAACAGACTTGGACAAGTCAAGTCAATACGACTTGACTTGACTGAACCCTATATTCCTAATAAATTTGTTACTGTCATTTTTTTTTCCTTCTTAATTACAGTTCATCTTAGGGCAGCAAGATATGCACCAATGCTTCAAAGCAAGAAAAATTAAGGGGATCATTATCTTTCCCTTTCTCGAACATGGGGTGGCTTTTAAAACACTGAATTTTTATCACTCAGTGTATGAAGCGGGAATTGATATCCCAAAACTGTTGGAAAATCTAGGATGTTAGTTGTTGGGAGTTTGCGCAAAAAGGTAATTGCATGATGTTGATAGAGTTTTTATTAATTTTGTTTTCAGTTGATGCCGCAATATAAATTTGGTCCCTCATTTGTTCAAACCAGTGTTTCCAAGTTTTCTTGCAGGGAGATTCTGTTTCTTTGCTTCCATTGGTGTTGCTTCTGGTAATTAGGCCCACATTTGTGGAGGTGACAGTTATTACATTTGATCTGTAACTCCAAATTAATCTCTGATTTTGGTGTGGTTCTTGGTGGTGTTGAAGTACTTGATGATGGTAGCTGTTATTATGTAATGTGGTATTATGGTATTGCAATGTGTTTGACGTGTCAGAAAGCAGTTGGTTAAGGGAATAGACGAGTGTTCTTGGTTGAAGATCAAGGATGATAGTCACAGGCAAAAGTAAGAATTTGTGGGAACCATCTTCTCTTTGTATTGGGGACAATTTTGATGAATTTATAAATTTGTTTTGGGACACCGAGGAAAGGGGTTGTCAATTTTTGATATTAATTCTAAATATGGAATGGCTTTTTTTTTTTTTTTTTTTTGTTTGTTTGTTGCTAAGAAACAAACATTTCATTGACAAAGGAGGAAGTTACAAGCATCCATAATCTGATCCTTCTCAAGATAGATCAAAAAAGGAGGACATGAAAACCAAGTTGCTCTAATACATAACTTCCTAGCCCGGTGTGCAAGCCGGTCTGCAAACTTATTCACAGAACGCCTAATATATACAAGCTTAAAAACAGAACTACTAGTGAGAAGGCAACAACGCTCTTGTAGAATATCACTGCATCTCCATCCGGCCGAGTGACTGACACCGTTCACAAAATTTACTACTTGTAGGCAGTCACTAACAAGAAGAACTTTGGACAAGTTTAGCTCATTTGCCCAGGAAACAACAACAAAAAAACGTCAATGCTTGAGCACTAACAACATCAGGAGTAAGCCCAAAGTTTGAATTACAAGACACTATTCTTCCTGTAACATCACATAAGATTAAACCAGTACCCATGTTAAAATCTTTATAAGATCCATCAATGAACATAATATCAACGTCATAAATGGTGGTTTTAGTCTCCACATGAAAGACAAGCACAGAGGGAGGATGAATACAAGTATTCAGCATCATTTTAGTATTTAGGATAACCCTGTCAAGGTTAATCTCAGAATTCTGAAAAGCTACTTCACATCTCAGTTTCCATATATACCACAAAACATTGCACCTACACTAGGCAGCCTACAGAGAAAGGCGACTGACCTAGCCTTATATCAAACCATTTCAGAAAGTAATCATGAGGCCACTAAAAATCAAAGGATATCATATGTTGAAGATATAGAGAAAACCAAATATGAGACGCAACAAGACAACGAAAGAAGAGATGAAGGACAGTTTCAGAATCATTATTGCAGAGAGGACAATTTTGTTCAATAGAGTTGTTATAAGCATTCATAGTAGCATTCACTGGCAACATACTAGCAAACATCTTCCAAATAAAGAACTTGAATTTTGGAAGACATTTCAACGACCAAACTTTAGACCAGAAATTAGACTCTTCAGCTGTGGTAAACTCATTTGTATACACTTTTTAAGCTGACTTAATTGTAAAATTACCATCCTTAGTGTGTGCCCACATAATCTTATCTTCTTGAGAAGTATTCAGGCGCATCATACAAATTTTAATAACATCTTCATGACAGAACAACGAATTTAGAATATCAAGGTTCCAAGTATTATGATAAGGGTCAATAAGCTCGCTAACAAAGGTGTAATCATTATAATTTGGATCAATAGGTATAAGAGGTGCAGAAGTACAGGGTAACCAAATAGAATTCCAAATTCTAGTAGTTTTTCCATTGTTGATCTTACTAACAATATTGGACTTAAGAAAGCTTAGACTATTTACAATACATTTCCAAATCCAAGAGGAGGTGTCAGCAGCTTTATCAATTTCCAATAAGTTTTGATTAGGAAAATACTTATCCTTCAAAAATATAGAAATCAAATGACCAGGGAACTGAGTAATTCTCCAAGCAATTTTCGAAATAAAAACCCTATTTAGAGCATAAGAATTTCTAATTCCTAGGCCCCCGTATTTTTTGGATTTACCTATATCCAACCAAGATCTAAAATAAACTGCCTTACGCGGATTTTTCTTAGCCCAAAAAAAAGTTCTCTGAATGGAGTCTAACTTATTAGCAAGATTCTTTGGAAGGGGGAAACAAGACATATGATATACAACAAGGCTTGACATGACATGTCGAGTAACAATAGTTCTACCATCACCATTGAGGTTAGTCTTCTTCATGTTACCAAGTCTAGCATATAATTTATCAATAAGAAATTGAAAGGACTTAGTCTTGTCTCTATTAATAAACAGAGGGGTTCCCAAGTACTTTTCTGTGCTTGACAGAAACTTGATGCCTAAGGATCTAGAAAGAATTTTAATGTGCTTGTGGTGCATATTCGCACTTGTAAAAAAACCCGACTTTTCCAGATTGATTTCCTGACCCGAAGCTTTTGAAAACTTCTTTAAAATATTCAACAGATTTTTTGCATACAGTAAAGAAGCTTTGGAGAAAAGCATACAGTCGTCAGCAAAGAATAAATGCGAAATAGAAGGGCTATTGGCTCTAAGTTTAAAACCCTTGATTAGGTTATCATATTTTTCTTTTAATAACATCTGAGATAGGACTTCCATACATAGGATAAAAATATAGGGAGAAAGACAGTCTCCTTGTCTAATTCCTCTACTAGGAGAGAATTCTTCTCCCGGAGAACCATTAATAAGAATCGAGTAGGAAACGGTATTGATGCACTGCTGTATCAGTTGACATCAATCATTCGAAAAACCAAGTTTTTGAAAGACATCAATAATAAATGGCCATTCTAATCTGTCAAAGGCTTTCAACAGATCAAGCTTAATAGCTATATAGCCTTTTTTATTTCTTTTTTTCATTCTTTTAAAAGAATGCAGAATCTCATGACTTATTATGATATTATCCCGAATTTTCCTGTTAGGAACAAAAGCCGATTGATACGGGGAGATAAGCGAATCTAGCAAAGGTTTGAGCCTATTGGTTAAGATCTTAGATATAATTTTGTAAACAGAGTTCACTAAACTAATAGGCTTGAAGTCATTAGGCGAAGAAGGATTGGAAACTTTAGGAATTAGGGCTATGAAAGTGTAGTTCAACTTTTTAAGTAAATACTTTGTCTTGATTTTTTTTTTGAATATGCTCAATTACCTGAACAGAAACTATATCCCAATTATCATGGAAAAAACCTGCAGGAAAACCATCTGGCCCAGGAGAATTCCATGGCTCCATATTCTTAATGGTGGACATAATTTCTTCCGAGGTAGGGATGGCCACCAGAGAGAGGTTGACTTCCTTTGAAATAATTGGCTGAACATCTTTTAAAACTTCTTGAATATTAGTAGCACAAGGATGAGAAGAGTGATAAACCTTTTTAAAGTGTGTAGAAACTATATCCCAATTATCACGGAAAAAACCTGCAGGAAAACCATCTGGCCCAGGAGAATTCCATGGCTCCATATTCTTAATGGTGGACATAATTTCTTCCGAGGTAGGGATGGCCACCAGAGAGAGGTTGACTTCCTTTAAAATAATTGGTTGAACATCTTTCAAAACTTCTTAAATATCAACAACACAAGGATGTGAAGAGTGATAAACCTTTTTAAAGTGTGTTTCAAATAGGGAAACAATTTGTTCTCTAGACTCCAACCAATTGCCTTGGTCATCTTTAACCGTATGGATTGTGTTGTACATATTTCTGAGTTTGACCGAGTTATGAAAGAATTGAGTATTCTTATCATAATGGACAAAGTAATTAATTCTTGATTTTTGCTTATAGAAAGAGTTTTCAATCTCATACCAGTAGTCAAGTTTCTTTGAGTAATTTAAGATAAAATTACCAACAACTGGAGTGAAAGGTAAAGATTGGAGCTTTTCTATTCCAGCATTGAGCTTATAAATTGTATTTTTGATGTAACCAAAGTTAACATTCCATCTACAAAGATCAAATTTGACATTGTGGAGAGATCCCTTCACTCCCTTAGACCAAGAAGAATACATGACATCTTTAAAATCATGACTCAGTTGCCAGAATTTAAAGAATTTATATGGAATGTAAAGCTTTTTTTCGAAGTGAAAGCAGTTTGCGAGGATATGACTATGGTCTGAATAAACTCTACCCAAATTATTAACTCTAGTCTGAGGTAAAAGATACACCCATTTGTCATTCATAAATCCTCTATCAAGCTTTTCAAAGATCAACTAAGCAGGATTTTTAAACCTTCTATTACACCAGGGTTTTTCTGGATGGGTTTAAAATCAGTGTAAGAGAATTAATCTTGGTATACCCCAATTTGGCCAGGTTTTCTAGAACAATGTAATTTTTGTTACCTTATCAAATGTTACTTGAATAAATCATATATGAGTACATGAGAAAGGATTTTGTAGACTGAAGACCGGAAGTATCAATCGATTTTTTCTTCACTATCGATAAGGAGGGTAACATGACGATTAATAAGTTTTTTTTTTTTTTTTGATCCAGCAAGAAATTTCTCATATGAAAAAGAAACCCAACAAAACTAGTAACTAGCAAGTGATTTATTGGAAAAAAGAAATCCAACAAGTCGTATAATACTCATTAATTAATAATATGATTTCAGGTGAATTTCCTTTGTTGTGGTTAAAAGCTAAACAAATCTCTCTTCCTAGAACTTCTGGGCCCGCCGGGAAATATTTAGACCAAAAGGAATCTACTGTTTTTCACACCACCGATATTTCGTCCTGGAACACCACCAAAACTATTTTATTATTTATGATATTTTGTTTCAAGGGAATATCAGACCTAAAAACATAATAAGGATACTACAATTTCTGTCTGCAACTAAACCCTAATCACCAATGGTTTCCCGAAACGGTGTAGGAGACTTGCGACTCTTTTTATTTTTTGACTATTGTTTTACTGATGTTTAGTTTTTATGTTTGGATTGCAGTTTTTAGGGAAAACCCTGATTTCATCTCTAATCCGATGCGAGAAACATACCATGTAAATTCAATCGTGCTCTCTCGCTTTACTTAACACATTTTTTTTTTAATTTACTTGATTTGTGCATAATCTGAGCAAAGCTGATTTTTCCTAAATTAGGAGTTCTTGGTCGGCAAAGCTGGTATTGATTTGATATTGGATTTTTGATATCCAGGACTTAACTTTGTCGATTGCGTGGTGCAAATATTTAACCTGGCAGGGGTCTTAGATTTACTAGGAGTGATTCAGATAAAGTATTTCCCGCAATTTAATTTTGAAATTCTGTTATAAAGGTGCTTCATGGATAAGTAATTGGGTATAATATGATCAAGTAATCTTTTATGCAAACCAATTTATATTTTACGTTACAAATTCTTTTTGTTACTGATATCTTTTTTTCTTTGCTTGCGGGACATCTCTCTACATGCAGTAGAGTAGAGACGTTGTGCTACCTGAAATCCCCACCTTAGGTATGCCGTTGGTGTTACTTCGCAAGTTCACTACACCATTTTTGGGGATTAGTAACAATTGCATGCAGTTGCAAAATGGACTTGCAACAGCAGCCAGCCGTTGCGAAACGTGGCGTTGTATTTTGTTGCAACAACTCTTGAGCCATTGCGAATTTTTTTCGCAACGGTTTTCGGTTCACCCAACTGTTTTTTTCTTGACTATGCAACGGTTTTAGCAGTTGCGAATAGGTTTAGCAACGGTTTCAGTGGTTCCAAATAGGTTTTGCAACTGCTCAAGCAGTTGCAAAGTTAATAATTTGCAACTATCATGTAGTAGTTGCGAAATTTGGAATTAATTTTTTTAGAACGACTTCGTTTATCCGGACCGGATTTCATTTTTCTGGTTCAAAATTTAGTAACAGTTATGGATCGTTGCTAAATTTTTAGCAACAGAAAAAAAAAAAAGTCAAGTCAATCTTCGGCTGACCTAGACAACCATACCCTGCAACAGTTGCATGCTAAATTCAGGCTAAAACACTGAAAACATATCAACAAATCTTTACATATACAAGAATGAAAAAACTAGTCTTACTAATTATATAACATACCAAAGCATGGACAGTTTAATTCTTTTAGATACCTATATATTTGTAAGCTTTCATCATATCTAAATTAAACACTGTTATAAGTTCAATTATGTGGATTTCTATGTTTTAGATTACTTTCATTATTTTTAAATTGAACATTACAAATTTCCTTACTCTCACTTTTTGTCGTATCATCACCACAATGCACCCTCCAAAAATGCTTTAAGAAATCTTTGATTCACTCTCCACTACTTGTCTTGAAGCCTTCATAGAATGGACGCCAAGGTTATGTCGTATTGATGTAACAATTGTGCTGCATCCAGAAGAAATCACGATTCGTATAAACAGGAAAGGAAGATAAAGAAAAAAAACACAACTGAATGATATAAAATAAAACGAATCACACAGTTGACTTACTTACTAGTATGTGGTTGAATTTCAAGGGAGCAGTCATCTTCCACCGGTATCTTCTTCCTCATTTTGGAGATACTAGTTTCTCCTTTTGAAATTCAACCACCTACTAGTGTAGTAGCAGGAAATCCCAAACTACACCCCCACTAGAATTCATACAATCAGATCATTTTTAGATCAACAATCATAATTTTTATTGATTAATCTCACAAATTTTACAAGATGAAAATGAAATGAAGCTAAAGAATTAACAACCACTATGGACTTTATCTCTCCTAATGACTTGATCAACACTCGAAAAATATCTCTCCTTCCTTACGCCTGTTCAGCTCTTTATATAGAGAATTACGTAGTGGATGACATCTAATCTGTCCTTTAATTTCGGATCTGACTTGCGATATTCTCGCAAGAGTTCTATTGTTAATCTTCGCAAACACTCTAACCATCGCAGAGTCATCACACTTTTCTCATTTTCCGCCATCGTCATCTGTTATGTCATTCTTCATATCATTCTGCGACGCTCGCAAAGTGTTATTGATCAAACTTCGCAAATGTGTCATTCTTGCGATATTCTGATCCTATATCTTGCCTCTTCTCATGTCTTCTCTGCGAAGGAGAGAATGTCATGAGAAATTATTCTTCAAAATGCCGCAACTGTTCATCTTTTCATATTCTTCTGTACTGACACGAAACTGTATTTTGCGTGAATTTTGTTACACGTATCTTTTCTTCCATCCATCTTTTGACACGTCTTTTTCAACCGATGCTTTCTAACCGCTCACGTCTACTCCTCGCATTAAATGCACTTATATTCTCAAGGATTTCTACCCTCTATATATATTCTTCTTATCCCTCTCTTTTCTTCTTTTTACTTTCCCTCTTATTTTCTCTGCAATTTCACTTCATTGTTCTTCCACAACTTCCACTCCTGCTACTGTAATTTTTCTTGATTCTTCTTCTTTCAATTTTTATTTTATTCTTCATTCCCATACTAAAAATGCCTCCAACTGGTCGTAAGAATGAAGTTGTTCTTGAAGAAATTCGAAAGGAATTTCTAACCAAAGGTTTTACTTTATCTCACATTCCTGGTCAAAACCCTAAATCTGAACTTTCTATTAGTTTATTTTCTGATCATCCTTGCATTCATGAAAACATCATAGTCTCGCTAGGTCAGCTTCTCGCTGGTCTTACTATCCCCCTTTATGATCCTAAACTTCCCTTATTCTATGAAATTCTTTCTCATGCGAAATTCTCACGAGAAGTATATCAATTGAGTGGAGACTGCATTTGCTTAATGCTCGAGTTTGCGAATCGTGGTGCTGGTAAGGGATCTCTTTACCCCTCAAAAGTTAAGAATCCCAAGTTTGTTGATGTTGCGATTATTCCTGCGAAGTATACCGTAGAAAATTTCTTTGCAAATTATGAGATAATTCTTATGAAAAAAGATAGCACTTGATGGGGAGTTCGTTTGAGGAAGAAAGATGATGTTGCTGATGACATGATACTCATGCAAGACATTAATTGGCATCCTGGCACTAATACAACTTCACGTCATTCTAGCGATGATAAATTGTGTATATTTCCCCTAATCTTAGAGGGTCCATACATCTCTAGTTCTCATGCTTTACCAGCGAATCTCACAGC
Organism: Papaver bracteatum; assembly: GCA_023529315.1. Classification (NCBI taxonomy): domain Eukaryota; kingdom Viridiplantae; phylum Streptophyta; class Magnoliopsida; order Ranunculales; family Papaveraceae; genus Papaver; species Papaver bracteatum. Next base: position 678,099 of record JAJJWX010002476.1, read on the forward strand.
ATACCAACCATGGGTATTTAAATGGCCTGAGAGAGAAGCATAGGTATATTTCCACTCTTTGCTTGCTTGAATTGTTGTTCTTTTTACTCTTATATATAATTTTACTGACCACTCCAATGTTTTCACTTGCGAAATTATCAGATTGAAAGGTTGAAAGTAAGTAATAGCAAGACTGGGAAAGTCAGCACTTTATCAGCTCTTCGATCATTCACAGATGAAGTAAGAAATATTCTTTTATGATTCTTCACAATATATTGTTGTCTCTATTTCTTATCTTTATCTGTGTATGTAGGTTATCGTTGAAGTGGAAAAACCTATCAAAGTTGCGAAGAATAGGGGTAAAGGCAAGAATATTTCTCGCAAAGATAAATCCGTTGCCCCTCCTTCAAAGAAACGAAAAATCTAATATAGCGAAAATTCTACTAATCATAGCGATGTTGATGATGATGTTTCTTCTGCGAAGGAAGCTTCCCAACCTGAGTCTTTTATGGCCCAATTGTCCAGTATTTTTTCTAATTCTTGGCAAGGAATTGGTGATACTTCTCTTACCAATGCCTGCCAATCCATAGCTTCTATTTGCGATGCTCCCCTCTTAGAGGATAATGAATCTCTTCGTGGGGTTTCAAGATCTATATCTCTAAGTTTCTTACATTCACTCAATAGTCTGGTAAATTTTCATACTTATACTTTTCTTATTTTTATTTTTATCCTGAATTCTTAACTTATTCTGAAAATTCGCCGCATTATTTCATAGGCTGGGAAAGCTTCTTATGCTGTTACCGCAGACTTGGAAAAAAGGCGTGCCTTTGAAAAGACGTATCTTGAACTTCGCAAGAAGAATGAGAAATTGGAGGCTGAAACTGCTGGTCTTCGCGAGAAAAATAACCAATTGGAATCTGAAACTGCTGATCTTCGCGATAAGAATAACCAATTGGAATCTGAATATGCTATCCAAAAGAATAAAATCTCTGGTCTCCAAAATGCCAATAAGCAACTCTATGGTATAGAACTTTTTTATCCTTTTTATTTATTTCGTTTTCTCATTATCTTTTCTTATATGGTTCATCTTTTCGCAGACATTTATGGTCTTTCTGATGAGGCTATTCTTCTTCATACATTTCCCAATCTTATGGATGATGATACTCTTCTTGAACACCTAAATACTTCTCTAAATAGTTTTTTAAATGATAAAATTGAACCTCTTCCTATAGATGAACTTAGATCCAAACTTCGCTTCTTAGAAATTGACCGTAGATCTGCCTTGACTATGGCTAATAAGTTTAAACGCTTCTTCCATAATTCCAAAGAAGAAATCAATAATTTAAGAACCAAATGTAGTGATCTCATAGATGAAAAAGATCGTATTTCTCTTCAAGGTGCTCAAACTTTAGCGAAATTCCAAGAAACTCTTCTTGAGGTCCAAATTGAAAGAGATGATCTCAAACATAGAAATGTTGTACTCTATGAGAGAGAGAACCAAATTCGCTCCCGTCTTCTCATAAATGATGATGATGAATTTGCTTGGTCTGCAAAAGTTCTTGATAACGCCAGAAATAACTTAGGTGTAGATGTTAGTCTTCAAGCTGAGCAAACGGCCTTGATTAGAGATATGATTTCTAACAGAGAAGGTTGTTAACTGTTCTTCCTTACTAAATTGTTTTTTTTTCATAAATTTCCATCAAATTATTGATATATTGTTGTATTTTCGCAGAATCCTAAGAGAGATATCACAATAGAATTGAAGAGTTTGAGAATGAGAAAGCGAAGCTCGCAAAGGATTTATCTTCTCGCAATGATAAGTGTTCAAGATTGAAGGCTCAAATGAAGATCACTATTTTGAATTTTGGGAATGACGTAATTTCTTTCCGTAATGACACCATCAAGGAGATCTATGATGACAATAAGATTCCCCACTCCAAATACCCTTGTCTCTTAGATAAAATCCCAGAAAATACTCCTTCTCTAGTAATCTCTGATAGTGAAGTTGATGAAGAAGAAGAGTTTGATGAAGATAAGGGAGAAATCTCTAGTGAAGAATCTGATGGAGACAAGAAAGAATCAAGCAAGAAATAAATTTCGTTTCTTTGTCCGATTTTTTGTAAAACTTGTACATTCGTTCTCTGATCTTCTATTCTTATAATCTATCATTGCGAATTTCTCTTCAATATAAGCTCCACTTCTCTTGCTTCTCATGCATGTGTTAGAAAAATTTTTCTCTCTCGCAACATGATTGACCAAAGTACAATTAATTTTTTACCTTATGCGTAAATCTATCATGCGTAAATTAATCATGTGAAGAAAAATAACATTTAACTCATTCTATGCATTCCCATACTTGCCTCTGTTATTTGTATTCAGATGAGTGATTAAGCAAGCTGCCTCTGTTTAATAAAATAAATTTGCGATAAAATCGCAATTATCTCTGCATAATCTCACAATCATAAATTGTTAGAAAATCACAATTATCTCTGCATAATCTCTCAATCATAAATTGTAAAATTGCATTCTTTCATGTATTCTGATGTGGTCTTATTTTGCCTTCCTAAGTAAAGGTCTTATTTTGCCATCTTTTTTTTTGCGACAAAATCACAGGACGTCTGTACACTTTTATGTAGAAAACCATTGATCTTGCCTTAACCTTTTGTTCTTTTTGTATTTTTGTTGCGACAATATGACAGGCCTAAATCTTCTTGCGAAATTAAAGCCCCATGACATTCCCGTCTTGCGACGAAATCGCAGGATGTTTCTACACTTTCATGTAGAAACCCATTGATCTCATCTTAACTTCTCTTTTGTACTATTGCCTCTTCAGGACTGTTGCACAAATATGACAAGTCTCAATACTTCCGTGAGTAAAAAGCCTCATGACATTTGCGTCTTAAGACACTTATCAGCTGCTTCATGGAGGGTGCCTCCCTTATCTTCCCCCTGGTTACCCTTTCAAGGATACGTACTTCTGCCATACAAGACTAGCTCCTCCCATCCATTCTTAACAACAACCAATTGTGTTCGCAGCCTCTTATCCCTTTTGCCTATATGGCTTATGGTTACGAGACTGCACCCTAAGTGGGGTCTTCTTCGGGCCGAGTGTATCATAGCCAAGACTTGCCAAGAATGGTCAGGGTAGTTTCATACGCCCCGGGCACTCTTGACTCAACCGTGTACCTCGGCGCCTTGGTCATACTATGCAACCCTTAGGAGAGCTCCTATTACCTTAGTCGCCTAACTCAAGTCATATGCTCAAGTTGAGAATCCATGGTGTCTCTCCTGGATGGGCTTTCATTGACCCCAAATATCCATGACTCAGGTTCCAGCAACGGTGTAACCTTATCCCTGAGCCATGCAACAGATACCCCCTTTTATGACGCACTTTAGGTCTTACATTTGCCTCTTGTGAAATTTTATTCGCGAACTAGGGTGTACGTCATAAAGGTTCGTCCCATTCTGAGGATTATTCTTTTGCATTTCAGATCTGCTGTAATTTCTCAATCTCATTTTTATCATTAAGAAAAATACATTTTTGAAATTTTTTGCAACAAATCAATCATACATCTTTTTATTTTTACTCAATATTTCTTTCATTTCACAGTTTGAATTTTTTACCTTTACTATTCTCTGCCTCTGCGAGATTGTTAGCTACTTTCTCACCTTCTGCGAGATTTTCTCCGCTTGTTATTTTCAGCAAGTTCTGACTTTGCAATATCCCTTCTTCTCTTTGCTCTATTGTGTCAACCATCAACCTCTCACGTCTTTGTCTTTGCTTAATGTTATATTTCCAATTCTCCTTCTTGGCAGCTCTTTCCTCGCAGGACTCCATATCAATCTCATAAAATTTCTTACCCTCTACCCAATCTCCTTTTATGACTCCAATACCATTGGGATGAGGAAACTTGATGCATTGGTGGAAGGTTGATGCCATGCCTAGAATCCCATGTAGCCAAGGTCGGCCAATTAAAGCATTATAGGGCGATTGTACGTCAACAATACAGAATAGGATCTTAGAAGATATCCCCTTTAATGGAATTCAAATAGTGATTTCCCCTTTAGGTTTATTGGCAGTGCCATTAAAACCATAGATTTTATAGGTTGAGGGTACTAGATCTTCATCTCTGCCTCCCATTTTTTTGTAAGTATGATAGAACAGGATATCTACCAAACTCCCAGTATCAATTAAAACTCTATTGATTACCCATGAATCTTCGTCTTTACCATCCTCATATTCTTCTCCATCTTCTATTTGTTTTGGTTTTATCTCTAGTCTCACCACCAATGGATTGTCATGCATTTCGCCAGGCTCAGGTACTTCTTGTGAAGTGAAAGAAATTGTCTACTTTTGCTACTCTTCTAATGGCGAAGATTTCGCAATATTCGTTATTTCTCTCCCATCAGTATCTCGTGCGAAAACTATTCTTAGAACATTGTCATGGAAATCTTCGATTGTCTTGTATGAATGTACAATAGAATTACAAAATAGATTTTTTGCCTTCGCTCCAACTTCTATGACAAAATTTTCTCCTCCTTTTTTCGCATTAACTCTGCGAATTTCTGGTGGTGGTAAGAGTTGAGATTGTGGGTGCCCCATTAGAAAATGATTTAGCTTTCCCTTGTCTATCATTATGAGAATGATTCTCTTTATGTTTCTGCAGTCATTTGTAGAATGTCCATGAAAGTGATGATAAGAGAAAAACTCTTGACTTCTGTTATTTGAAAGCGGTTCTTTTCCCATGTTCCAGGGTGTTGGTATATTCTCCATTAAAATTATTGCTTCCCAAATTTTTTCCACACTAGTGTTCAAAGGAGGCATCTTGATCTCTTCCCATATCATTTTTTGACTTCCTGATCCTCTTTGATAATTTTGTCTTTGTCCTCCATAATTTTCCTGCGGCTGATCAATTCTTTGAATTTTGTTGTTTCCACCTCGACTATAAAAATTTCTTTCTCTTTCGAATTCTTCTTGATTTCTGCTTCCCATAGCTACCAGCTTCTGTTGATTATCATTCTTTTCTTCTTGTTGTACCTGCGAAGTGCTCGCCATTGTATTTATCAATTTAGGCAATAAGCTTGCATTCGCTGTATTTGAACTTGTATTCGCAACGGGATACGATTCCATTTCATTTTGTTTTTCTTCAAGGGAAATGTACTCCTCCTGTAGATCTCGTAACTCAGTCATTGTGATTGTATTATTGATTCTAAAAATTTGAATGTATAGTATATTGGTTGTGAACATTGCATTAATGAATGATAAAATGAGATATCTCTCATCCACACGTCTAGCCATCTTACTGCACATTGTCTTCCACCTTATAGTTAGATGCTTCAAACTTTCTCCAATTCTCTGCTTTAATCCAAACACATCTTCTATTCCTGTTCGCGAGGAGTTGTTAGTTATATACGCCCCTAAGAACGTAGTCTGCAAATGGTTGAAAGATGTTATAGTATTCCTGGGTAGACCTTCGAACAACTTTAGCGGCTCTCCTATTAGACTTGATATGAAATACTTGCACAACACAGCATCATGATTCTCCCACTATAACATACATCTCACATAAGCTTTAATGTGTTGAATTGCACAGGTTTTTCCATCAAAGATGCTAGTTAACGCAGGAAAACTGCACTTTGGTGGTATTCCTCCTAATTGTACTTCTTATATGAATGGAGTTTTCGCATCTTCTTAAATGGCCTCATCTAATTGCCTTCTGCCTTTCTCTCTTCTATTATTTAGCATTCCTCTCATCTCTGCCAATTCTCTTAAGATTTGCTCATTTACACCTGGATTTTGGTTCATTGGTCTTTTAAGCTCTGCCGCCCTCCTTCTGCGTGCATTCCTGTCTTGTCTTGCGAGATTTTGTGTTTCTTCATCATCTTCATCTTGTCTCCTTCTGCGATTTTCTCCTTCACCTCTATCTTGATTTCGCACACCATTATACATCTCATTTTCTCTTCTGCGATTTTGCTCAATCCTTATCAACTCTCTTTGTTGTCTTTCAATTCTCATTTGTATTCTATTATATTCTTCATTGATATTACCATTGTTGCGGTTTTGTTCGCATCTTCTTTCTCGGTTGTCATGATTGTTCTGACGTATTGCCTCTTGGAGATCTCTTTCCTCCATTTCTTCTCTCAACCTTTCTCTCTTCGCAAGCTAAACATGCTTGTTCAGCATAATGTCTCTTGATTTCTTCTTCAATTACTTGCTCATTCCTACGATTTTCTCTCCCATGTAATATTCTTCTTCCTTCTTCTTGATTTTTTTCATCACCTTGGTTGTTTCGCTCTTGACGCTGCCTATTTTGAGGAATTTCGCCATGTGGAATGTATTGATCTTCAATCACTTCTCTATTTTCACGACATTCTTCATCTAGATTCTGCACCTCCTGCCGAATATTTCCATTAACATTTTCTACAAGTGAGTTTTGTCTTTCTTCCCTTTTGATTGATCTCGATCTTGATCTTGTTGTGCTTCTTGACCTTCTATTCTGTAGTCTTATAATTTCCATTCTCAACTCATGATTCTGTCTTGTCAAATTAACATGTTCTTCTGCTTCTATTCTCCTTTCTTCGTGTATTCTTTGTCTCAATTCCTCTAATGCTTAAATCTCTTCATTTTCCATGAATTATACCTCCAACTGCTTCTTGATCTTCCTCTACTCGTCTATCATTTCTCACTTGTCATTCTTCTTCCACTTTATCTGCTGAATCTGACTGCTAGGTGTGTACACTCACTCTATCATAATCCATAGTTCTATTTTGCGCTGGTGTATGCTGAATTGGTTGTTGAATTTAATTTTCCCCATCATTTCTTGCATTCATTCTTGATGGTTCTCCAGTTTCGTTTCTTCTTTCTCCAGCAACTCTCTTACTCCTTCTCATAGTTGTTGGTTGTCTTTGAGCATTTTTTCTTCTAGCCATCTCTTCAATGTCAATGAATTGTTGAAAATTATATGAAAATTTTCACCATCTACTCCAAATTATTTCAAATCACAATATTAATCTTCACACTATCAACAAGGAATCCCTGTTTCTAGCACCAATATGTAGTAGCATGAAATCCCACACTACACCCCTCACTAGAATTCACACAATCAGATCATTTTTTGATCAACAATCATAATTTTTATTGATTAATCTCACAAATTTTACAAGATAAAAAGGAAATGAAGCTAAAGAATTAACAACCACTTTGGAATTTCTCTCTCCTAATGACTTGCTCAACACTCGAAAAAGATCTCTCCTTCCTTACGCCTGTTCAGCTCTTTATATAGGGAATTACATAGTGGATGACAGCTAATCTGTCCTTTAATTTCGGATCTGACTTGCGATATTCTCGCAAGATTTTTATTGTTAATCTTCACAAACACTCTAACCATCGCAGAGTCATCACACTTTTCTCATTTTTCCGCCATCGTCATCTGTTACGTCATTCTTCAAATCATTCTGCGACGCTCGCAAAGTGTTGTTGATCAAACTTCGCAAATGTGTCCTTATTGCGATATTCTGATCCTACAACTAGTAAGTAATTATAATTCTTAGATTCCCTAACATTTGTTTGAGAACAACACTATGTATAGGGGTGGGGTTGAAGTATTTGTGCTAGTGATGGTTATTTTCAATGATGTTGTAGTAAAAGATTCGTTGAGACTTGTGAAAGCAGATTTTTTAGACTTAATTTTTATAAATAAAAATAACGAACTCAAATAAAGTGTTGTAAAAATTATGGAGAGACTAGGGCTAGGATTCCACCATTGGTCGATATTAGTGATTTAATAAAACAATAATTATGCAACTCAACATTCAAATTGATTCTAATAGTATTGCCCATACATGTAGATTTTCAAAAGAATATATGTTAATCCAAGCATAGAATATCAAAACCCTAAAGCAAGCATATTCTATCAAGAGAAAATACACCTAATAAAATCATATAATCAATTTTTAGTTCAATGCAAAAAAAAAAAAAAAATCATAATAGAGTTGTTATAATTAATTAAAAATAGAAATGTATCACTTTTACCGAAATAACGGATTCCTCCATAGCCCCAAGGATTGGATTTAGCTCATCTTGATGGAAACACGCTCAAAATTCATTTTTATTGCCCAAAGTGTTTACAAATGGTGAAAATTGGAGAAATATAATAAAAACCAGGTTTGTGACACTTATTTTTGTTACAAACCGAACAGTTACAGAGAACGATATATAATAAGCGTCAAAGACACTGTAGCAATATAACTCCCTTCAAAAAGTGTCGTTTCCACTGTATCAAATACGACAGTAGGTGTGCGTCTTATGTTCTTCGTGTTCTTCACAGCAGCAGAAATGGTGGTTTCCTGCTACTTGATTTTCTCTCTCTGTAATGTGCTCTGAATTCTCCCAAACTCCCCGTCACGCTTCTATACTCCACTAGTACCATATATACTCGTCAGGATCAAGGATTACTCCTCATAACTCCAAAAGATTTTCCATTACTCGGCAGTGAAGGAAAATATTTTTGGAAATATTTTCTTTCCTTTCTTTCTTTTTCACGAGTTGATTTTATGCCATCACACTCTAAACAGGCTCCTACACGTTCCAAACATGACATAGATAGAGTAAACTACTCTATAGACACACACCAGCATACAGAACTCGGGATGAAGTAACCAAAAACCGATTTACCCTGTTTTCTTCACTGCCGATTATCCAACCAAATCCAGTTGAATTTGAAGCCCATACCACGCATGTTGATCTCAGTCAAGTATTCCCGTGCAATTACAGCTAATGAATCTCGCTAAAACATCACAAAATACGAACCCTAATCTCTGGCCGGAGGCTGCAGCAATTCCCGCCAAAACTGAAATTTGAACGATGAAAACGGTGTCCCCCTAACGAAACTGGGGTGCGAATAGCAGGTGCCCAACTGAGGTGACCCTTATCCAAAGTGAGGGTGCCTTTAGTACTTTTCTATGGGGGTCCAAATAACACGTTTTGAGCAAATTTTTCCACACAAGTGTATTTCTCCAAAAATACCTACACAAACATAAAAATACCATAATAAGTACAAAATTAAGCACTAACAATAGAGACACTGCGGACAATTCAAAACAAAAATGTGTCTATCAAATACCTCCAAACTTATTATTTGCTAGTCCTCGAGAAAATCTAATCTAGAAAATAAAATTCTAACTCACTAGGTGGCCCAAATGACCGAGTTAATATCGGGAGGGTTTACCAGAGGTGTACCCATAAGAATCTCCTTGGTTGGCATAAAATCATTGAGTGTAGGAGGAATTACCCTAATGCAAACTCAAGCATACTAAAATTCATATATAAGTGACAGAGCTCTACTCAGATAGTTTATGGACATCATAACCGGAGTCGACCAATCACATGGAAAGATTAAGAAGATGGATGTAGAGAAAAACGTAAATGGTTTTGATGTTGACTAAGGTGAACGGTGTTTCCCATATCTGTCTGAAGGCCTCTGCCAAGGTGAACCTATCCTAATGGACTGAGATACCGGTCAAACTAATATCAACACAACTGGCATATACAAGGGGACCAGCGGTCGATAATCCTAACTCTAGGTCAACATAACTGGCATATACAAGGGTAGCAGTGGTCGACTTTATTGAATTTATTCCGTTGGTCTGATGGTCTGGTCTCAATTTTTTTTTTTCCGTATCTCAATCTCTCTATTTCACCTAGCAATGGTAACAACTTGAATCGTGTGCCCCACCAAATCACTTAGAAACATATTTAAAAATAAAAACAGAAGTGAAAAGGATTCAACGAGATATGGCGAAACTACCATTTTTTTTTTCTAACACCTGAGCTCTGTGCTTTTATGAATAGACTCTATTGATGTTTCCATCTAGTCAGATTTGTTCCTCAACTCCTACAACCAAGATGCTTCCATCCACTTAGATTGGTTAGTGCCATTTTTAATAGGCATAAATTTCTAGGCTCTGAAGTTTTATTTATTGCAACTTAAATTTTTTTCCCATACCCCCAAACTTAAATCTAACATTGTCCTTAATTAATGTTCTAAAGATGAAATTAAAAACATGAACAAGGATAAACCGTTACCACTGGAAGGAAATGAGGAAAAATATTACCGTGTTGCATGAGCAAGGGATACCTCCCAAGGAGTGCTAAGTTTAAAGTCTTCAGCCAGACATCAAATACCTCAAAAAGGATATTCACCTTCCAAAGTCATACACCAATAGCCGAAATAGTTATGGGTCCATAAGACCAAATAGAGCTAACACCAATATCAGACAACTGCACTGGTTCAGAAAAATGAATAGATGGAGCACATCCTTATCTAAGGTTTCTGTCAAGACAACTAGGTTTATTTGGGGCGCATAATGGAGCTTCATATGTGTGTCTCGATAAATAGATTCATCCGAAAAATGGGTCTCTAATGCCTGGGTTACCTTATGGACAGTATCAGGAGGACCGGGTTGCGGAATCTGAATAGACTCAAGTAATATCTCAGACGAACAAAGCTCGGGTCCCAAGTTGGGACCTCTAATTAGCGAAACTTGACGATCACAAGAACCATCACTACCCACAAACTTAGGGTTTTCACTACTCACAGACAAACCTCTAACTATTTCTTGAATTTATGGATCCTCAGAGTCCCTAAAGTACTCAAGAGATTCTTCTAGTTCTCTACCCCCAAACTTAAGGTCATCATTATTCTCAGAAAGACCTAACACTATTGCTTGGATTTCTGGGTCCGTAGAGTCTTTGGAATACTAAAGGGATTTTTCTAAAGATTGATCACACATCTGGTGTAAGAGAATGGTTTCCAGTAAAGTGTCATGTCAATTATCCTGAACTAAAGTGCTAATCATATTCACTTCTTCTAAATCATCATTCTCAGAAGGTTGTCTAGTAACATTAAAGACATTTAATTCAGTGGTCATATTACCAAAGGATATGTTCATAAAACCGGTCCTACAGTAGATGACAACATTAGTTGTGGATAAAAATGGGCGAGCTAAAATCACAGGGATTTGAGCACTTGGGTCCTGAATAGGCTGGGTGTCTAAAACAACGAAATCCACTGGATAAATAAACTTATCAACCTCAATCAGAATATCCTCTATTACACCACCAGGAACTTTGACAGACCTATTAGCTAATTGTAGTGTCATTTTAGTTGGTTTCAACTTACCAAGACCTAGCTAGGTATATACATGATACGAGAGTAATTTAACACTAGCTCCTAAGTCAAGTAAAGCATTATCGACCATGTGATTACCAATCACACAAGATATGGTGGGGCATCTAGGATCCTTATACTTAGGGGGTGTTTGGTTCAGAAGATGAAACTTACTTAACCAGCTAAAAAGGCTTTCTTTTAAACATTGAGCTTACGCTTTCGTGTACAAAGATCTTTAAGGAACTTGGCATAAGCAGGCATCTACCTAATTGCTTCTAACAATGGAATGTTAATGTTCACCTGCTTAAATATCTCCATTATCTCGTTGAAAGTTGACTCCTTCTTTGTTGGGCCTAACAACTGTGGATATGGGGCTCTAGGCATAAAGATAGTCCTATCAGGAATTTTTGGGACTCCTAAGAAATTATTTCAGTTTCCTCAGCTACGGGTTCCTTTCGGTAAGTAGAAGGTGGAACTACAGTATGTCCACTAGGCATGGCTACCTTATTGTCTGCCGTTTTACCGCTCCTAAGGGTCGTTATCGAATTCACATGGTTTGATGATTTCTCACCAGCTAAATATATTTGATGAACTCCTCTAGGATTGGGCTGTGGTTGACTAAGGAACTTGCCTTTTTCTCTCAAAGTCTCATTTATCTGACTAACTTGGTTTTTTAACTCGGAAATAACATGAGAGTTAGCCTGGACTATCTTTTTATTTTCATCTAGACCTTGAGCAACTGATTGCTGAAATTATATAGTGTTTCGAGTTAACAAGGCGAGAGACTCTTCTAAACTCGTGATTTTATTATCTGAAGGAATCTGAAACTGTGTTGGTCCTGAAAGATTCTTAGTAGAGCTAAAACCTGGGGGAATAACCTGAGAGTTACTAGACTATACTTGACTCTGGCCCTTAGACCAAGAAAGGTTTGGATGGTTTCTCCAACTAGGGTTATAGGTTTCTGAATATGGGTCAAACTTCCGATGGTTCTCAAATCTAGTGTTATTATAAAGAGCATGGGATTGTTCTTCAGTAGTTTGTCCTTCCCAAAAAGGCTCTACTCTACCACTTGTTCACCTCAATTCTAAAACTTCTAACCTTTTAGCTATGGCTGCTATTTTGGCATATGATTCAAAAGATCCTTCAACCCTATTAACAGTTCCTCTGCCTAGAATAATGGTTTTCTTAGGCTCCCTACTATTTTCCCATTGGTAGGTATTTTCGGCTATTTCATTCAAAAATGTCATCGCTTCATCAACAGTTTTATTCTCAAACCCACCTTTGCATAAGGACTCAACCATGGTTGTTGGTGAATAATATAAACCCTCGTAGAGGATCTGAACTAGCCTAACCTTTTCTAAACCATGGTGAGTACATTGAGCTATTAAGTCATTGAACCTTTCCAAATACCTATATAAATATTCTCCCTCTTGTTGAGCAAAATACAGATTTGTGTCCTAATAGACGATGTTTTGTTCCTAGGGAAAAACTTCTGTAAAAAGGCAGCTGTAAGTTGGTCATAGGTTTCAATTGACTCAGAAGGCAAACTATATAGCCAAGATTTGGGTTTATCTCTCTGGGAAAAAGGGAATAACCTAAGTTTCAAAGCATCATTATCTAGGTTTTTAATTTTCAGAGTACTACAAACTTCCTCGAATTCCCTAATATGAAAATAGGGGTTTTCACTTTCTTTCCCTAAAATGATTGGGAGCATCTGTAGAGTCCCAGGTTTTAGTTCATAATTTGCCTCAGTTTCAGCTAACTTGATACATGATGGACGAGAGGTCCTAGTTGGGTTTAACAAAGCTTTCAAAGTTGCCATTTCTGGCACTACCAAAGGACTACGAGTACTTTCTTCACTAAGTGTCAAGTTTTCAAAGATGAAATTTTTGAAAACAGGGCTCTCGAAAGAAGAGTCTTCGAGCTCCCCGTCTTCACAAGAATAACTACTAGGTTTGTCACTAATCAAACGACCTAGAGTGTTTCTTTTCCAAGCCAGTTCTCTAATGACCTCGGGCATACACTAAAAAAAAAAATCCTAACTGGAAGGGAAGTTCTATACAAACACAAACAAGGCTGACTCCACCAGAACAAACTTACTGATTTCTAGCAAACAAAAAGCATGATGGATTCACTTAGATTGTTTCTAGACTAGCTTCTAATCTTTCGAAAGGGAATTCGTTACAATTTAAGCAGACCTCTCTGGAATCAATCTGAGTTAAAGTAAGCTAAATAAAGATGATGGAAGCTTGATGGATCTTTGATACCCAAGGCCTCATCGGCATTACAATGCGGCGTATTCAACTTACAAAAACCATCATGAACTTCGAAGTATGCTTAAAAGAGTAACCAATATTTTTCGAATGACTTTCCTATTAAGCTCGTTACCCTATCGGTCTCGTTCTAGTCAATATTTTAATATTGGGTTCGCATTTGGTATCGTTTTCCTAAGGCGGGCAAGAAGAGAATGGTGATGAAATCCGAACCCTTATCTTGTATGGCCAGGCGTTTCCCTTTACTAAGAAATTAAAGCAGCCGTATTCAGTTCCTCGACATATATGCAAACGAAGGAATACAATATACCCGCTGACAGGGGATTCGCGGGTGTTCCGATAAACTTAACTCCCGTACTAGACGGGCGAAGAACCGTTGTTGTCGACTCAGTCCACAACTCCTATGTCATGTACGAACCCGAGGGGCCGAGGCAATATCGTAATTTCCGTCCTTCTCTGCAAACAGTTTAATATTTAATACTACCCTTTCGTAGGGTTTAAAAATAAAAGAACGTCCAAGTCCAAAGTCCAAAAGTCCAAAATAAAAAGAAAATTACGAAAATAGAGAATATCCTAATACAATTTCTAAAAGCTTAAAAAATCTAAAAGATAAAAACAAAATCTAATAAAATTCTCACTTTTTTTTGATTTTTTTCTTTGTTCTTTTCACTTTGTCTTTTAACTCCAAATCTTTTAGTGGTCACCAAAAGCTTTGGCAACTCCTTTTTCTTTCGCTCCGAAATCCAAGAATTTGTAATAAAAAGACAAATACCCAAAAACGTAAAATATAACAAATAAAAAAAAAATCTAAAAAAAAATAAAAAAAATAAATAAATAAATCTAAAAACTCTAGCCTAAAGACAAGTCCGCGTCGGCAGCGCCAAAAATTGATGGTTATTTTCAATGATGTTGTAGTAAAAGATTCGTTGAGACTTGTGAAAGCATATTTTTTAGACTTAATTTTTATAAATAAAAATAACAAACTCAAATAAAGTGTTGTAAAAATTATGGAGAGACTAGGGCTAGGATTCCACCATTGGTCGATATTAGTGATTTAATAAAACAATAATTATGCAACTCAACATTCAAATTGATTCTAATAGTATGTCATGTACCTAGTTTACACTAGTTCATCTGAGTGGGTGCCCTGAGCTTAGTTACAGGTGCTTTTGTAATTGTCTGAGTAGTAGTTTAAGGCTTAGATGGCCTAGCAGATGCAGCCGCGTGGCTATCTTAGAGTGGTCGATTCTAGGACAATTGATTGGTGGTATTTATGCTGTAATTGTGTGGTGGAGAGGCTAAGATTAATGAATGAACTACTTTTATTGCTGTGTTTATCTGAACCAGAATTCTTCACCTTCTCCTCTCTAATTTCGTTTAATTCTTCCCTTAATTCCCTCATTTGTCTTGATTTACCTCTCCTCACTGGATTTGATTGCGAATTTGTACTAAAAATAGTACATTTGGCATAAAAGCCGTTTCCTTCCTTCAAATAATGGGTACCAATAACTTTACTCTCAAAGAGCTCTCTGAGTTTCATAGACAAAATTTAGTGAAGTTTACCGATCTAGATTCTAAAATGACACGGATGAGCCAACAACTAGATGATCAAGCAACTACTTAGAAAACTTTTCAAGATCAGACTAATGACAACCTGAAGTTACTATCGAATCAAATGGCTGAACTACTTCAAGCGTATCGTTTCTCACAGCAAAACAATGGAGATAGAATATTAGGTACGCCTAGATTCACACAGGTAGGGGTTAACAATCAATTTGGTCATAATTTTTCAGGAGAATCATCTTATTCAAGATAGCAGCGTACTCCCAAGCTCGATTTTCCTAGATTTGATGGAGAAAATCCGCATGGATGGGTTCAAAAGAGCGAGAGGTATTTTCAGATCCACAATACTGTTGAAAATCAAAAGGTCGGTGTGGATTCCATCTATTTAGAAGGTAAGGCTGATAAGTGGTTCCTTAATTTTCAAATTGGCAAACCACTTTTATCATGGAAAGAGTTATCATAAGGTGTGTGTGCTAGATTTGAGAATCCCATAGATGATAATTTCATTGGAATTTTTAATAAACTGTGTCAAGTCACCACTGTAGAGGAGTATTTTGAGCAATTTGAAGCTCTTAAGGCTCTTATGCTGAAAAGTAATCCACATCTGACTGAACAATACTTTGTAATGAGTTTTATCAGTGGGTTGAAAGCTGAGATCTAGAATTCTATACTCCTGTTTTACCTTGCAAACCTTTTACAAGCCTTTTCACTGACTAGGATGCAAGAACAGAAATGTATGCAGCAGGCTAGACCCACCAAGCCATTTCAAAGACCTTTTAATAACTCATTCACCAGCAACAAGTCATATTCCACTACCACTTTACAATTCCCACCTAAGCCAATTCAAACTACTGATACAACTTCTTCTCCCTTTACACCAAGGTCTGGTAATACAACTCCAAAATCCAGCCCACTAATACCACCTATTAAAAGGTTGACTCAAGAAAAAATGAGGGAAATAAGAGAGAAGGGTATGTGTTATAATTGTGATGTTGTGTATACTCCAGGCCATATCTGTAAGAGGCAGCAGTTGTTCATGATGCAAGTGGAGCAATCTGAATCTTCTGAAGAAGTGGAAGAAGAAGTCTATGAGGAGGCTGTGGAATCCCCAGTTGAATCTGACATGGAAATATCCCTCCATGCTCTCACTGGAAATACTAATGGGGACACAATTAGAATACCAGGTACCCTTAAGAAGAAGAGGATATCAATTCCAATTGACACAGGAAGTACACATAGTTTTGGTGTTTGATACTTACATTTTGTCCAACATTAGTGTTTGGTCTAACTTTTGTCCAACTTAGTGCTTGGTACTTGGAATTAACGTTGACTCTCCCTGACCCAGTTAAATCATGATGTGTCAAAATTTTGGTTAATTAATACTTAATTTCGGAAATATATTTACCTTTACTAGCAATGACTAACCTTGTCCTCAACCCATCAAATACGTGGATGATCCACACTAGATCTCAATTCATTTAAGAAATTTGCGGCTAGGATTCTAAAACTTGATTTATTTGTTCATCTCTCACACGAAAAAAAACCCCATATGCATCTCGTTATTCTTCTTAGAACTTAAACACACACTGAAACCCTAAATTTCAAACCCATGTTCATATATTTTTCTTCTTTGAATCATATATCGACACCATCCTAAAATGATTTTTCCACTTTTTTGCTCTTTCTCATTTGCGATCGGAGAACTTGAAATTTCATATTGAAATTAATCTTTTTCCCTATTTAAGATTGAAATAAAATTTCAAATTCAATTCTTTTGTGATGAAATCCCATATTGGAATTCATTTTCTTCGATTCGTTTTCTAAACCATAAACAATGACCCTTGAACCCATTAATTGTCTACCGTAAAAGTTATGATTTCATCCAGATGGTAAGCTCTAATTTTGGGTATTTAGATTCGATGAAATTTCTAAAAAGAATCCTAATTTGTGCTCTTTTAGTTGTTGATTCGTGGGTTTGAAGGAATTTCAGGGTTTTTTGTGTTCAATTTTGGGTATTAGAGGTGTAAATTGTAAGGTTGGAATGAGATCAGGGTTAGTTGGTTTAAGTTTCAGAGTTCCCTAAGATTGAATTACTGAGGTTGTTTAGATTTGAAATGTGTTTATTATGTAACCAGTTGAAGGAGATTCGAAATAACAATCAAAAGATGGGTAGTAATTTGAAGGCGGTTTTTTTTGGGTTTTGTTGTTCTACTGATTTTACCCTATTTAGATTATTTCAGTATATTTGATTCAAATGTTGACTATTTTTATCATGATTTTCGCAGAAGATTTATGTATGATTGTGTTTGTTTTCTGTTATCATTTTGGGTTCATGATTTTTGTATACAAGATAATTGAATTTGTGATAGAGGTTGATTAACAATTGAAATGGAAGGACGGAGAAACAGTGATTTTTAATTTTGGGAAGAACATGAAATCAGGGTTCTTCTTCGATTAGATTGTGAACAGTCATGTAACGACGTTAAGTAATTATTATTTTTATTTATTTATTTTGAAATTATGAAACCAAAGTCATGACTTAACTGAGTCAATGGAGTCGACGTTAATTCCAAGTACCAAGCCCTAAGTTGGACAAAAGTTAGACCAAACACTAATGTTGGACAAAATGTAAGTATCAAACACCAAATATCCCGAATCTTTAACACCACAGTTTTTAGGAAGCATAAGTGTTTGGATAGCATTGATACCAAAATTAGGTAATATTGATGGATCTTCATATAAATCACATAAACATTTTCTCTGAGTCTTAATTGTGTCTTTAAGTGGTTTACAACATAATTCCGATGGTTTTGTGGAGTTCAAATAATCACCACATGGTACTAAAGCTGCTGCACAAGTTGGTATATTTTTTGCATTGATTTCTTCCACCATTAAAACACCCATGATCATCGTTCACCATCAACCGAGCAATTCGTGCTGATAACGTGTTGTGTAACTCTCGATTTAAACTGTAGATCAAAATATATCTTAACAAAACAAATGAAAATAGAAATGAGAGAGATGGGAGAATATGGGAGCCGGACTCCCTTGTTATAAAGCTTCTGTTCTTATCTCTTAAGTTGTTGTTACAAATGATAGTAATGACCGAACAACTATATATAGCCACCATAAGCTTTTGTCGGTAAAATAGGATAAGTACAAGTGTTTTGTAAAATCAAAAACTTTAAAGGCTAAGAAAATTTAGCCGATCTTATCTTTGAATGGTCAAAAAGAAGGTGGGATAGTTATCTAGCATTCTCTATATTTTGCTTGAGTGGAGATGGTGGGCCACACCATATGAGACGTGTTCATGCGATATCCTTATTTTTTTTTTATCCTTTAATATATGCAAAACTAGTTTCACCTAATATGTTAGGTCCGACCCGTCAACCCGCGGGTTAACCCGCTACGGGTTAGGGTTAGCTATATAGAACCCGTAGTAGTAAATGAGCCGGGTTAGGGCTGTTTAGTACCAACCCGGAACCCGTCTAACCCATCACGAGTTGACCCTAACCCGGACCGTTGCCACCTCTAATTTTCATGAACTCATGAAAAACTCCTTGATTTTAGCAACTTTCCTTGTTTTTGCAAAATTCATGAATCCATAACTTCTTGGATTCATGAAATAATAATATTATAAAATAAGGAAAGGTGGGCAGGACCGGGCAACATGGCCGGCCGGCCATGCCACAGCAGTGGCCGGTCCCACACCTTATAATCCTTAGCCTATTATAATAATCATTCCCCAATTTCATGAAACTCCTCTGTTTCAACAAAAACCCATGGATTCTCCATAACATCATAGATTCATGAAAAATAATATTATAAAATAGGGAAAGGATTGTGGGACCGGGAAACATAGCCGACCGGCCGTGCCCTATCCGTGGCCGGTCCCATACCCTGCAATCCATAGTCTTTTATAATTATTATTCTCCTCAAATTCATGAAACTCCTTGGTTTGAGAAAAAATCATGATTTCTTCATAACTTCTCGAATATTGCTCAAATCATGAAAATTCAAAAGCCAACGTGGTCACATGACCGGATAGACTCTCACGGAAATTTTGGATGTTAAAATACTATTATTTTAATATTTACAAAATATTGATTAATTGAGTATACATGCTCATTCCAATAAAATCAAGAATTTCAGTCAAGATAAAACTCTTCTGAAAATTCACAATGTTGCTCGAACGCACATCAGAAAATACTGAAACTCTCAGTACGGATACATGGATACCACGACAACACGTGCATGCCTTAAAGATCGACCAGGTTCATTCCTAGGGCTTGCACAAAGCCGGTTCCACATGTTTTCACACTTTTGACCTAATTTGCGCAATCACTCATATTGGGCCCAAACTCTCTCCAACTAACCTGGGGATTGCTCAAACGGACAACATCTAGTCCCGTGACCACCAAGAGCCGGCCCCATGCTCTCTTGGTCGGTCCCCCATATTTCTTACTTAGATTTTTTCCGAATGTTGAACCCATCAGTAATTCAATAAATGATGAAACCGCACATAATCATCATTCCTTCACCGACTCTCTAACTTAGAACCCTGGGGCACGCTCACTCGAGCAATTAGGCATCACATAGATGTCCATGGTATCATGTGGTCGGTCTCTCTATCACTCATGACTTATTTTCAGTAATTCATCAATTGTTGAACAATTGCTCAAAAATTAGGGTTTCGAACAAACGCTTCACGGAATCATCATTCTGAGCAAGTTCAAACATTAATAAATTTATATTGATTCAGCAACCAGCATCTGAATTAATCATATAATATTTGGTAATCTACCAATATTTTAGTTTTTTATTGGGTCACATTACCAATAAATATTTCGTCGAATTGAGCAACATTTATATTGATCCAACTATCAATATTTATCAATTTATCAGTATTTTGTCGAATTGAGCAACACTTGCCCAATTGCACGTCAAATTATCAAATTATCAGTAATTTGTCGAATTGAGAAACACTTTCCCAATTGCACGTCAAATTATCAATTTATCAGTATTTGTCGAATTGAGCAACACTTGCCCAATTGCATTCAAATTATCAATTTATCAGTAATTTTTCGAATTGAGCAACACATGCCCAATTGCACGTTAAATTCTTAATATTCAGTAATTCATCGAATTGAGCAATACTTGCTTAGTTGCTCGAATAATCCACAAATATTTAGTAACTCATCAATATTCAACAACTCGTCAAAATTACAATATTTGCTCAGACGAGCAACGTTAACATTCATGAATCGCTGAGCATTTGTCAAACATGCTCGATTCAACAAACCTAAGCCCATTGTCTACTCCGTCAACTACTGACAAACTAAATACACGTCTGTCATGCAGACTCCACGATTCGTGAGACATCAATCACGTCGAATTGGGGGCTAACAACTAGGGTTTTGGTCTGGCGGCCTACAACATGTGGATTCATCCACGACGAGAAATGTGCGTAAGTGGTGTCAATGGTTGAAGGAATTAGCTAAGTAGTGGGTGCACGATCCGTCAAGTCTCCACACGACATGGAACTGACTTTACCACGATCTTCTATTTTCCCACTCTTCCATTCATGAAACCGTCACACTTACAGGGATCAAGGTGTTGACAACTCTGACAATATAAATAAGTTTCATAATTCATGATTAAAGACAATGTTTTTGAGGGTCTACACAGAATTTCTCGAGTAACTAATCTCAAGAATTCATCAATCCATCAGAACTTATTTGAACTCAATAGTTCACCAATTATTGCAGAAACCTTCAACACACCCACAATCCTTGATCATCATTGATCCCATAAAATTCTCAGCTTCCCTCCTACAGATCAACCCATATCCCTCTTTGCGGCTGAATTGACTCTGGAATGACCATTGACTTGGTTTAGGACGGAGTCATATATATTGATCTCTCGAATCTAAGCACTCCCTTTGTAGTGCATTTGTGTGAGGTTAAACAATTTGCCCGGTTTGAGGAGTCTCGACAACACGCTCGAATCTTGACTTTCCTAAAAACCAGCGAATCGTTTTTCCTATCTACAGATTGGCGACCACAGTGGGAGATTAATCTCTCGGTTGCAATCCCACATTTTCATAAAATGGTTAGTCTTAGGTCTGACTCAACAACTTCGAATTCCGGTCAGAATCTTCTAAATTGAAATGTTCCTCCTCCCAGCGCTCTACTCAATGGGATGGTCAATGCAGAAATCCCTACTTTAATCGAGTTGGCACGAGTACATGAGGTTCATACAAGGAACATGGACCTGATAAAATAGACGATGAATAACATATTAAACTTCCTCATCAGACTGACATCTAACTTAGGAGGCGCTCCTGCTCAGGAAGTTCCAACACTGGTGGCTGATCCCTCAACCGGTGATCATCCTCGAATCAACAGCTTCACCACTTATGAAAAGCCGGTGGATCAGGAAGTCACACACCGAATCGAGAATCTATTTGAACTCTTGCATTTCTCCAGGGATCAGCATACGAACACATTTGTTGCACTTAACGAAATATCATCTGACATTTCGTCTTCCCAGATGGATGAGCAAGTGTCCATGACATCCGAACCTTCGACCAATAACATCACTTTCACTGAGGAGGACCGAACAACGGAAGAAGGACATAACCGAGCCCTATTCGTAACTGCTTCAATTAAGGATTCTGAATTCAAGAGAGTCCTCGGCGACACGGGCGCTTCTACGAATCTTATCACCATGAAGACTCTCAAGGAAGCTAAGATTCTGAAAAGCAAGGTTGTTCATCATCTCATACTAATGAAAGGTTTTGAAGGAAGCTAGAGTCACACGTACGGATACATTTATGTGGATCTGAAAGTAGGACCGATTCAATCTACTGTGAAGTTCTACGTAATCGAGAAGGATCCTGACTATCACATGATACTCGGACGACCATGGCTCTATTATAACAAAGTTGTTCCTTCGACGTACCATCAATGTATGAAAGTTTTTCTCAACAACAAAATCGTCCACATTGCAGCTTCAATGTCTCCTTATGCTCCGGTTTGTGATACTTAATTCCTAGAATCACCAAAGAGCATCCCTGAACCGCCAAGAAAAATCTACGGCACCCCACTCCCAAGTTGGAAATTTATTGAGAAAACCGACAAACCATCATCAATAGATGCTAAATTCATCAAACCATCAACTACACCACTCAAGCGTCGTCAAGGTCAAGGTAAGGTTCATAAAAAATCTAACTTTATTATTGATTATGACGCAGAAGGGAGAGTCAATTATCTCCGTCGAAAATATTATCAATTAACATGGGAGGTCGATGAAAAGTCTCCCCGCCATGAAGAATCATGCCAGAGTGAGCAATCATATGATAAAGAAATTCAAGATGCACACCACGACAGCTGTAGGATGGAACGGACTCCACCACAGATGACATTGAGACTATCAACATAGGAACAGATGTAAACCCGAGGCCGATTCTAATCAGTTCTGCCCTTTCATCTGAGGAATGGGAAGGATTGATCAACTTGTTGAAAGAGTATCAAGATATCTACGCCTGGACGTATGAAGAGATGCCCGGTCTAGATGATAAATTAGTCACTCATCATCTCCACATTACTCCTGGTTCCAAACCTGTCAAGTAACCGCCTAGGCAGTTCAGACACGAAGTTGAGGAACAAATCAGGGTGGAGATCCAGAAACTACTGACAGCAGGATTCATCAAACCCATTCAACATCCAACATGGCTGGCGAACATCGTCCCAGTAAAGAACGGTCCCAGGAACCTGAATAAATATTGCCCAAAGGATGATTTTCCTTTACCCAACATTGATATGCTCTTCGATGCAACCAGCGGTCATGACATGTTTTCATTCATGGATGGTTACAGTGGATACAACCAAATAAAGATATACGAGCATGATGCCAACAAGACTGCATTCTGAACTCCCATTGGAAACTTCCACTACACGGTGATGCCTTTCGGCTTGAAGAATGCAGGAGCCACTTATCAGCGAGCCATGACTGCAATATTTCATGACATGATGCATAAACAAGTTGAAGACTATGTCGAAGACTCGGGTATCCCACATAGACATTCTGAGACAATTCTTCGAAAGATGCAGAGAATACAAACCGAAGATGAGTCCTCTGAAGTGTGCTTTTGGTGTTTCTTTTGGGAAGTTTCTAGGATTCTTAGTCACCGCAGAAGGAATCAAGGTCGATCCAGACAAAACAAAAGCCATTACTACTATGCCTCCTCCATGAACTGTGAAAGAACTCCAGAGTTTCATGGGCAAAGTCAACTATATCCAGCGTTTCATTCCTGGACTTGCTCAAATCATTGCTTCATTCACTCCTCTGTTGAATAAAGTAGCAGATTTTTTATGGACAACCGTTCAACAAGAAGCATTCCAGAAAATACAGCAAATATTACTATCTCCTGTTGTCATGAAATCTCCAGTACAAGGATGACCACTGATACTTTACATAGCCTCTAGCGATGTCGCGATTGGAGCACTCCTCGCCCAAGAAGATGAAGAAAGCATCGAACGTCCAATCTACTACTTCATTCGCACAATGAGAGATGCTCAACTCCGATATCTAAAGGTTGAAAGGGCAAGTCTAGCATTAGTTCATGCAATTCAGAGGTTCAGACATTTCTACTATCAAATAGGGTTGTGCTGGTGTCCAAGGCCCATCCCATAAAGTTCTTACTGTCTAAACCTGCTTTGATCGGGAGACCAGCAAAGTGGCTACTTCAAATGTCAGAGTTTTGACATAGCATGCGTACCTCCAAAAGCAATCAAAGGACAAGCAGTTTTATACTTACTTGCTGCTTTTCCTGGAGAAGACATCACAATATTGCATGAAGAGGTGCCCGGTGAGTTTCCAGAAATTTCAATTATTCAAGAAGAAACATGGCTACTATATTTTGATGGATTTTCCACCCCAAGCAATGATACTGGCGGAGCGGGTATTATGCTAGTATCTCCATCTGGTGAAGTTTTCTCACATTCATTCAAGCTGGATTTCCACTGCACCAACAATTCAACAGAATATGAATCTTTTCTCCTGGGATTATCTTTGGCCAAGAAAGCCGGAGTGAAGCATTTAGAAATTAGGGGAGATTCAAAGTTGATGGTCAATCAAATGAATGGTGTGTACTCTCTCAAAGAAGTAATAATCGCTCCATTCAGGTATGAGGCACAATGGCTATTAACTCATTTTTCTGATGCAATAATTGTCCATATCAAACGTACCAACAATAGACATGCTGATTGTCTAGCAACTCTAGCATCCAAACTACAATTCGAAGGGTCCGAGAAATCCATCACCGTACAAAGATGCTCCATATCATCCACCTGTATTACTCAAGTCGAAGACGCTCAATCAAGTGACTGGAGGGCGCCCATCATTCATGAATTGAGCAATTCTCTCACGGAGGGGAAAATCGGTCTCAAGGAGTTGAAAAACTTTTTCATGCTTCACGGGGCGTTATATTATCACAATCCTGATGGATCCCTGTCACGATGCCTTGGATATGAAGAATCCAGTGAACAACTAAAATGCGTACATGAAAAAATATGTGGGCAAACCCTAGTGATCACGCTTTACAAAAGGCTTCAAAGACTTTGACACTATTGGCCCTCTATGGAGGCTCAGTCGAGGATGCTGCAAGGATCTTGGCCCAATTGTCAAATTTCACCTCATCATTTGGAGATTCTAACAATTCATCACAGTAGGGACTGGAGAGAACCTTACATAAAGTATCTCCGTGACAATGATCTTCCATCAGAGAAGAAGGGAGCAATCAAACTTATTCAGAGGGACAAACATTTTGTCTACCTGAAAAGAATTTTGTATCACAAAAGCTTTGGTAGGAACCTCCTGATATGCTTGTCCGAGCATGAAATTCCTCCAATATTGAAAGAGATGCATGCAGGTGAACACCAAGGAAAGAAGAAGTTATTTCTCCAAATTCATGAGAAATATTATTGGCCAACCATGGAAGACGACGCGGCTGCTTATGTTCAGAGGTGTCATCAATGCCAAGTTCATGGTAATCTCATTCACACTCCTTGCCTCACATTACATTCTGTAAGCATTCAATGGCCCTTCTATAGCTGGGGACTAGATATCATTGGGAAGATCAATCCAGCATCTTCAAAACAGCATGAGTACATCATCACGGCGACGGAGTACTTCACCAAATAGGTCGAGGCCATTCCTCTTCGAAGCACCACGGGAATCACAATTGCATCTTTCATCAAAGAATACATCATATGAAGATTCAGTGTTCCTAAACATATCATCACGGATAATGGAACTCCTTTTGCCAACAAACATGTTACAGAGTTGCTCGACGAATACAAAATCAAACATATTTTCTCAACACCCTACTATCCCCAAGGAAACGGACAAGAGGAGAGTACCAACAAAACTCTGATCCGGATTCTTAGTCGAACAGTTCACGACAATCCACGAACGTGGCATGAAGAATTGCCCATGGCTTTGTGGGATTACCGAAACACGCCAAGAAGCTCTATTGGGACGTCACCATACTCTCTTGTTTATGGCGTTGATGCTATTCTCCCATCTGAGATCAAGATTCCACTAGTGGAAAATGAGTGTTTACCGACCCACATCAGAGACCCCCCAGTAACGGTAATTTGACCGTTGACCAAAGATAGCAGTCTGTGATACGATAAAAACAAGGAAAAATTCTGAGAGCATTAATAGCCGTCTCTGAATAATTACTATTTTACCCTAAATCTGCTACCGATCCCGCGACCCTTCGAAACCGATGCACATTTGATAATTTTTTATTATTTGATGGAGAATATAAATACTTGTTTCTCTCACCCATTTCCAATCTTTCTTTCTCTTTCTTTTTCTTTTTCTTCTTCTGCTCTCGGTCTCCCTCTCTAACCTAAGGAACTGGCTCTATGGAAATGGATAAATCAGTAAACCTTAGATGTAGTTTTAACCAAATTAATAAAAACCCACCCTTCTCTTGATTCTAATTCTAAAATCCCTCAACTCACTTGTCCAATTGTAAATCTCAAATCTGATGGGAACAGATTCAATCCAAGTTTTTTTTTCTTTTTTTTCTATCATTCTAAGGTTTTATCAAAATCTCTAACTAGATCTAAATAAATAATCATCTTATGGATGATTACTGCTAAAGATGTTTGTTTTAGGGTGTTATAGGGTTTCCGAATCTGAAATTATGAGTCTGTGATGGAATTGGAGAAAGGGTTCTCTATGAATCTTGAAGACAAAGATGAAGATAATTTGGGGTTGGAAGGAGATGAGTTCGCTGCAACTATAGAAGAAGATGATGATTAAAAATGGGTGTCTGCTATTGTCGACAGAAGAAGCGAATCGGTGAGAGATTATTTTTTTTTGCTTAACTGGATTTGAAGTCAAGAATGTGAGAGAATTGAAGTCACGAATCGGTGAGAGAATTGGAGTCACGAATTTGAGAATTAGAAGATGGAATTAGTGATATCATGATATTAATCAATTAGGGTTGCACTGGATTCGAAATCAGATGGGTTTGATGTTATTGGTATGGAAAGGATAAATCAGAGAAGATTAATAAATAAATTGAAGTTCTTAGAAGTCTGAGATTGAGAATTCAAGAGATTGCAGGTTAGGGTGTGCAAATTAATTTTCTGATTTTTTTTCTATTACATTTTTTGTTTGTCGACAGAGTTTTAATTATTATTTGTTTTTCCATAAATTTCATTAGGTACAGCTACACTTCTTGAAGAGCTTCTTCGGGTATAAAATCTATCTGCATTATTTTAGAAGCCATTTGGTGTTTTGTTATGGGATTACTAAGCATTGGCTATGACCTATTTTGGTCTGTAGTGTCCCTTCAGTTTATGGTACATTTATTAAGGAAGCTCCTTATGTGAGCGAGGTATAATTACAGGGTTTAGGAAGTGGCTATTCTGCGTAGAGGTGGTGTGGCTGAAGCTCCCACGGTGGACCACACAACACGACGAGAAGATGAGTGTAACAGAAAGCAAGGTAGTGTACGATTTACAAAGGGTGGAGATTCACAGAGGTGGTATCTTTCTGTTTCAGGAAGCATTGAAGATATCTAACTAAGGGAATAGGTATGTATTTCTGTTAACTTTAATGGGAATTTTGGTTCATTTCAAGATTTTGATTGCAAGTTTATTATAGATAGTTGATCTATGGGTTTGTTTCATATGTTCGGTGAACTGCACCAGCACATGTTCATGATGCCACGCTCTCAAATTCTTACTTCTTTATGGATTATCCCCTCTACTGTAACTGTAAGTATAAACATGTGAATTTTGTTATGTCAATTTTTGCTTCTTATCTCTCTTTAAAATTCCATTACAGTAAGTATTTTCTTCACATGTAGTAGATCTTCAGTAAGTATTTTCTTGCTGCTTTTTCAGTGCCAGATTGTTTACAAGAGAAAAGTATTTCTAAAAAACAAACAAAAAGTTTAAACCTTTTATTTTCCTACTTTAGCCAATTATGTTCCGTTCTTATTTGTTAAGTACCAAAGTGGAGATGTTTATTGCTTTTGTTGGTGGGTTGTTCTATGACGTCCTACTGATAAGAATTCTTCTAATCTAAATTGTAAAATTTAATTTGTACTTGCCATGTAATCACTTGCCATTAAACTTCACATTCTTGATTTTTATTTTTGTTTCATATGTTCAAATTGTACAATAAACTTCGCATTCTTGATTTTCTTTCTTTCATTTAATCGTCACATGTGCAGGAATTTAATGCATGAGGAACATTTGATATCTTGATAAATATTGTAGGCTACTAATTGTTTTGTTTCTTCCCCATCAGAACATTTATGTTCAGTTTCAATCTTGACACTTATAAATGGTTTCAGGACTTACTCGAGATGGTTTGTTGATGAAAATGAATAATCTCAGTAGAAGGATGTTATTGACTTGAATCTTATAGGTAGGTGTAATCTGATGCTTCTTACAGCATACACATTAACCTCGCATGATCTAAGTGCTTAAATGATCTAGTTTCTTTTTGAGTTCCTAATCGAGAACGTAATAAGTTTTTACTATATAATTTGTTGCATTTCAATGTTGAATACACTTGACATGTTGTTCTTAATCTCTAATTGTTTTAGAAAACTTTCTAAATAGCTGGTGAATACTTTTGCAAGTGTTGATTTAACCCGTAACATTATAATTGAACATCATGAAATATGTTGAAATAGGCAGACTAAAGCAAGCAGAATCTAGTTTATGATATGGGTTTCGATCTTAAATTCCCAATACATAACAGTTACTTATGAATGACAACTTAGGACTATGGATGTTGAATTTAGAATTTTTAGAAGAGATAAATAGCATTTCTGGGATACTTCATACTTGGTTGCTGCATTATCATTTCTTTCGGTTTTATCTTTTCCTGCATATATATTATCTGGATTCTATATAACTTGTGGTTGTGAACTGTGGTAGTGAACAGAATATACTACAATCTTTTGACTGTTTGGAGTTCTGGTGTGAAAAGAATCTCAGCGTTTGCTTGGTAGCTTTAGTCTTGAGGGTGAATAACTGTAAAGTTAAACTAATATGTAGAGTTCTTATTTCTAATATAAAATCAACTTTTATAAATGGAAGTTTTTGAATTATTGTCTTGCATGTTCTCATTTTATTTATACAAGTAGTTGGTTGGAGCCAAATGCAGTATGAAGTCTGTAATGGTAAGAATGTTATCTCATCTGCTATAGGTACAATGAGTGATAAATAGCATTTCTGGAATACTTCATGTGTTTGTGCTTCCATTGTTAACAGTGGGTGAAACTTGCATCAGGATTTCATTGTTGACTGATACATCCTTATTCCATTAGGATGTAGACAAGGATCAGAAGAAAAACAATCATGTAGAGAAGGGAGATGTAATGAAATATCTGCAGAATAGAGTACTGAACTCCAATTAGAGAGATATGTACATACTAGCTTCTCTTGGTGAAGCGAAGTCTATGAAGGTACCTGAATATTTTAAATTTCCAATGCTTCTCATTGTGGAACTTATCTCCCGTTCAATAATTTTAGTTGTTACGAGACACCATTTAAATCGAGAAGTACCTATCTATACCTATTTTTTTCCAGGTTTATTTCAGTGAGTATAGAACCAATGCTTAGGGCCCGTGTATCATGATAAATACCTGTAGCAGATTTTTTTATTGGGCAACTAAAATGTGAATCATCCAAACCAATTGAGTGGAACAAGGTAAACATAATTTTTCTTCAAACATTTGCATATGTTTTATTGTTAAAGTTATCTCATTGAAAGTCTTGAATGTTGGCAGGCTAAGCGAACTTAAAAATCTAAGGGTCAAGGTTACTTCCTCAAATTTAGAATATAAAATCACTGGACAGAGTGAGTTGCCTTGTTGTCAAATAGATGTAAGCATCCATTACTTCTGGTCTCTTTTAGAGAATTTGTTGCTATAGGTATTTGGATGAAGTATGAAGTTTGTAGTGTTAATAAATGACGTCTCATCATGGTGAGTTTATTTCCCCCCATAAAAGAGAATATATGTGATTTTAGGTCGGCTAAATCGTGCATCAAGTCTTTCACTAATGCATTTACATCATATATTTCAGACATTGTAATGCACTCAACTACCAAATTTATATCTGGGCACGAATATGTCATGGCAGGAGCCGTTGTAGTCTAGGGAGAAAGGTATGGGTTGAATATTCGTTCACTTATTTGAAGTAATGTCGTAGACTTCTTTTATTACTCTGGCAAGCTTGTGTAGAATGGGAAGGCTGAAATCTAGTGTTTCTTTTCGTGTGCAGGTCTTACATGTCTCTGGATGCGCCTTTTATGTTAATTTGAAAGCTTTCACCCACCTCGTTGGGTCCAGACTTGAGTATGAACCATTGATGTCATGAATTGATCGATTGCTCGAGGGCCGAAGAAACTTATGTTCCTGCATATATTTGTCACCGAGCTGGATATAGGTTGAACATATTGAACTTACATTCAAGTTTATTGTTCTGAACTCAGAATTTCATCCATTTTTTTGTAAATTTAAACCCAGTAGATAGAAGGAATGAATGTTGAATTCTCAGATTGAGTTTAAATTTAAAGTTTCATTTTAATTTGAGTCCGGGTGTTATTTGACTTTAATTTGAATTCGAATGAATGTATATGGAATTCTCAAGTTTGAGTTTATATTTGAATTTCATATTGGGTTTCATTTGAGTTTAATTAGAGTTTGGCTTGACTTGACTTCCATTTGACTGGACTTGATGTTGATGCAGTCAGATTATGAATCAATTTTTTTTATATATTTTAATTTAAATCTGAGACTCAAGGCTTAGGGTCTGTACCTCGTTACCCTTAAAATCAGTCGTTATTTTGAGACACGGCTAAGGATCGTACAAAACTGCTACGCTTTATCATAGACCCCAACAGAGACGGTTAATAATGGTCGTATAACTTGTATATATGACTTGTCCTGACGGTCGCGGAACTCTCAAATGGGAGTCCAGTTGTTGGGTACTCAGGTGTATGAACTCTAACCCCAGCCTCCACGGAATTGGTTAAGTTCTCGTTAACATGGTTGCTGCTATCATCATCTACAATCACAGATTTCCCGTTCTTCCTCTGTCCACCATCGATAACAACATGAACATCAACCTGCGGTGAAACGAAGGAGTATTTAATTATATTGATCTTTGAGCATGGTAAACTTCAGTTGTGAAGTTGTGGAATTACTTACATATGTTCCGGCGTCAGCATGAGCCGACCTATATCGGGCAGGAGCTTTGACAGTTCGTTTGGGTCTCAAGCTACTGGAGGAAAGTTGATTCTTCTGATTATCCTGCAACAGAATTTTCTTCTGATCAATCATCCTGATCGAACAAAGATAAGAAAGATATGTAGCTTACCGAGATGGATACTTCCCTAGCGTGTTTATCGCGAGATTCACTTCTAGAAGAGGCACTGCTTCTGGGCATGGTGATGAGAGGTAGAATTATGATCAAAATTTCTTCTGATAATACGCAAAGACAGGGGATAGCCGACTGTTTAATAAGTCCCTAAGTATCACAAGTCAAAGTGTGGATGCTTATCTCATAACGGGTAAATGAGTCTGTTGCGGTTTTTACTGAAACCCTAAATCTCAAATCAGATACATGACGATGGGAGAAGCGTAACAATACCGGGGACTGACAGTTCGGGAGTAGTCAACATTATGACTACGGATTGATGGTCTTTCAGGCCACGTGTTCATGTGATTGCATTTCGTGGATAGTATAGATGGGGCAAAACGATTTGCTTGTTTTGACGGAATTGAGAAGACGACCGTACGGAGGAGACTCCTTGAACCAAGCTAAATGTTCAACCTCACACAGATGCACTGCAATAAGGGAGTGCTTTGAATTCGAGAGATCAATCTGTAGTACTCCGGCCTAAACCAAGACAATGGTCATTCCAGAGTAAATTCGGTCACAAGAAAGGATGGGTCGATCTGTAGGAGGGAAGCTTAGAAATGTGTGGAATCAATGGTAATCAAAGATTGTAGGTGTATTGTGAATTCTGAATATGATAACTTCTGAGTGATTGAAATTGCTCAGATGAGAGTAATTTCTCAATTGATGAGTTATTGATCTCGTGTTGTCTGTGAGACGTGAGATCGTTGTATCTGTTGTTCTCGTCGTTATTTTAATCATGATTCAAAGACTTATTTATATTTCTGGAATTGTACACACCATGATCCCATGAAGTGTGACAGTTGATGGAATCAAAGAGTGGGGAAATGGAAATCGTGTTTGAAACCAGTTGCTCATCGTACAGATACTTGGTTAATTTTCCATCCACTACCTTGTTAACTCCTTCAACTGATTACACGACTTGCTCACATTCCATCGTGTGTTTGAAAATACGTGCCGTAGACTGCCAGACCAAAATCCTAGTTGATATCCTCCCAAAAGACACGATTGAGGTCTCGTGGTTAATTAGTCAATTGCTGAATTCGTGATTTAATGAGACGATGAGTCCATGTATTGAGTTGAACATGATTTTGTAAAATATTCTGAAACTCATGAATTGAACGTGTCTGCTGAGACAGTGATGTGATTCTCACATTGAGGTGAGCAAATGTTGCTCATTAGATGAATTGTTGAATATTAGTAGTTGAATTAGTATTCCTTGGTTTGAGCAAATATTGCTCGTCTGAGCAAGTGTCGCTTGTCTGATGAATTATTGGCAGGGTAACCAAAATAAAATATTAATTAAAATACTGGTAGTTGAACCGAGCATAATTAATAAGAATACAGATCATGAGATCGTCGTAAAGTTATTAGTGTTCGAATATGGAATTATGATCCTTGGACTCAAAAACCCTAATTTGATCAATTGATGACCAATTTATGGTTTATTTGAAAATTAACCACGGAATGAAGGAGAACTGGATTCATGGGACCGTGGGTCGACCATGAAACTCCCATATGCTCGTGTGAGAAAATACCAAGGTCTCTTGAAGAGTTGGTGATTTGTTGATGAAAGAATGATCAAATGATGGTTTAATCATTTATTCGAAAAATGCTCGTCCGAGCCTTAGGTGATGAAACCTAATTAATTATGAAGAGGTAAGGGACCGACCAAGGGGTCATGAAACCGGACCTGGGTGGTCACGGAATCGAATGACGATCACTCCGTCAAATTTTGAAATTATTCGAAGAGTTTTTTGACCCAATACGTGAAATTGCGCAAATTAGGTCAAATCATGAAAATATGTGGGACTGGCTCATTGCAAGCCAAAAATCAAACCCTGTTCAGTCAAGGTAACATGTTTTCATCGTTGAGACATCCGTGTCTCAGTCCTGAGAATTTTGATATTTTCTGGTGCGCGTTTGAGCGACCATTTGAGAAAATATGACAAAATTAGGGTTTTGCTGAAACTAGGAAAACTTCATGACATGAAGGAAAATAATTATGAAATATAGGAATGATGAAGCATGGGACCGCCGAGGCCAAGGCATGGAAGTCCGGCCAGTGACCACGGTCCCATGGTGGTTTTTCCTTATTTTTTAGTGGGAATGTTATTTATGCCCCTAGTATCCATGGGCTTTGCACAAACACCCTTCAGGGGTATCTTTACAATGGGCTCAATATCCATCTATGTCTTAAAGTCCGTTTTTAACCTCCAGAACATTTATTATGTCGGAGATAGGTTTCTGATCCATCTGTTTCTCGCGAAAAAAACAAACAAACAAACCTGAGATAAAATTCCAGCAGAGAGAGTTCAGATTAGAGAGAGCTGAGAACCATTAAATCTCCATTGAATTAGTCGACATTTATCTTGATTAAACATGCAGTGTATTCTCCGTTGAATCTTCAATTTACTCTCAATCAATCGAAATCGGTGACGAAATTTCAGAGTCTGATTTGGTTTTGTTTCAGTTTGAAGAAGAAGTTTCTGATATTTGTTCTTCAATTCAAGTGAAATCACAGTTGTTTGCATATTCGAATCATTAAAGATCTACTTCTGTTTTCTATTGCATCATCAATTATTTGAGTGTGAAGATTTACTTCAGTATGCTTGTTCCATTGTTTGAGTTTGATTTAATCATCGATTGCAGAGGTCTACTTCATTATTCAAGTTCAATATCGTTATTGAAGATCTACAATGATTTTGATCTCCTATCATTATTCGAGTTCAATCTCATTAACATGTAAGATTTTGCTATAATCTTTCTTTTTTTGTGTTTAACATTTTGTTCTGAATAATGTAATTTACAAATTGTTTTGTTGTGTTCATACCGTGAAGTTAATAGGTTTATACCTTTTGAATGAATAAATCGTTTTTTCAGTCCATGATTATCATTTTGAATCAGAATGAAATTGATAACAATTATTCATAAATTGTTAATAAACAAATCTCATGTAGTTTCATGTCATATTGTTTCTGAAACTGAATATTAGTTCATATTATTAGTTTTTGATGTGTATTGTTGGTGTTCCAATATAGTTGTTGAACCTGATACATGCTGAATCGCATATTCACTAACAACAATGTAGTTTATGATGTGTATACTTCATCCTTTTCCACTGACTACCCTGAATATACTTCTCACGAGGGGCGCAGCCCCGAGTGATTTGCGTCATGACCATATTTTAATCTACATGACATGTTGAATTACATATTCAATATAAGCACAAATTGTAGCTTGTCAACCTGTTTATATAGAATGTCGTTCTTATTGAATCCCAGGCCAAATTGTCCAACTTTTTCCAATTATGAAAACAACTTGTGGTAGTTGTTAGTTTTTGATGTGTATTGTTGGTGTTCCAATGTACTTGTTGAACCTGATACATGCCGAATCACATATTCACTAACATCAATGTAGTTTATGATGTATATACTTCATGTTTTTCCACTAACTGCCATGAATATACTTCTCACGAGGGGCGCAGCCCCGAGTGATTTGCCCCATGACCAGATTTTAAGCTATATGACAGGTTGAATCACATATTCAATATAAGCACAAATTGTTTCTTGTCAACCTGTTTATATGGAATGTTGTTCTTATTGAATCCCTGGACAAATTGTCCAACTTTTTCCAATTATGAAAACAACTTGTGGTAGTTGCTTCCAGTTGTGGAAACAACTTGGGTTGGTTTCTTTCAACTTGTATCTTATTATCCTTTGCAATTTACTGATTTTCTTCTGTTTGCAAGGTAAATATGGTTGTCGCAGAGATCAACTTTTGCAACTTAAGCATCTTTCATGTTATCTATGAATCAACTACCTTCAAGGAGATGCAAAGTATTGTGTTGGGTTCTTGGAGTATTCTTTCTCAAGTCCTTTATGTGATTCTTTCTGATGTTAATGGTGTACTTCAAATCATTTGGTCTGATTTAGATTTGAATTTTCTTGTTATATACTGCCAATCTAAGGGAATACAAGTTTTGAAGCTCAATATTCAATTCGAAACTCCTTCTTCTTCTTCCTCTTCATGTGTTGCTTCTTCTTCAGCTTCTTCAAGTTGTGTTTCAACTGAAGGTTTGGCTTTGTTGAAGACACGACTGATCATATTTCAATGAATCAATTATCTATAAGAGAACCAAAAAAGTGTGATGCTTTGGATGGAATTCTTACCAGTGTTGGTCAGATGTTTGAGGGAGGGAAAAAAGAAGTTGTTGATGTCATGTTGAAGTATCAAGTGGAGAGTGGGTACCAAGTCAAGCCTGAGAAGACTGATCAGAAGCGTTATATATTTCATTGCATTAACAAAGAAGAAAAATGATGTAAGTGGAGGTTCCACTCTTCTTTGGCATTCAAAGACGGCCATGCTTTTAAGTGCAAGACTTTTATATCGGAGCATTCTTGTGGTTTGGATTTCTCTGATCCTTCAAAGCTTCGAATGATGAATACTTTTATAAAGAACATTATAAAAGACGATATTAGAGTTTCAGGTAAGCAGAAAACAACCGCGGACATTCAAGATTTCTTTTTCAGGGAGTATCAAGTTGACCTCACCTACCATCAAGCATATCGTGGACTTAAATTTTTCAAAGAATGTATTTGGGGAGATGATATCAAGTCGTATTATGATTTCTTATGGTATGAAGAAGCAGCCAAGCGTTATAATCCTGGAACCGTCATCAACTTTAAGTTTAATGCTGAAAACCATCAGTTTGAGAGGTTTTTAATTTCTTTCGAAGCTTGCATCACAGGGTTCAACAAGTATTGCCGTCCTATGCTGATAATAGATGCTACATTTCTTACTGGAAAGTTCATGGGTGGTCTTATGGTAGCTTGTGGGAAAACTAGAAACCAAGGTATTATGCATCTTCTTTACTATTTTCTTTTTATTTTGTGTTGTTTTTATGACAAACCTTTTGGGTAGAAAACTTTTGTAGCCAACTGTATGTAATTGCACAACCTCAACAAACCTTTTAGGTTTATATTTTTGTGAATAAACTCAACAACTTGTGAACAACCTCAACAACAATGAAAACAACTAGCACAAGTTGCCTCCAAAATATGGAACCAACTTGTGCTAGTTGTTTTCATTCTTGTAGTTTGGCTTTTATATTTTAGAGGCAACTTGTTCCAGTTGCTTCCATATTCTGGAGACAACTTGTTCTAGTTGATTCCATTCTTTTGGAGACAACTTGTCGTGGTTTCTTCCACTGTGTAATTCGAAACATGCTACTCATTTTTTGTGTTTAAATTTTTTGTGTTTTTTTTTATTTGCAGAGATATTTCCACTTGCCTTTGGGATTGTTTCTGGCGAAAATAGTGATAATTAGCGCTGGTTTCTTGAAAATTTGAAGGGAATTGTCGATACTGATCGTCCGTTGACCATTATATCTGATCGTGGAACTGGACTTTTGAACACTGTTCCTGAAATCTTTCCGAATGCTTTTCACTCCTATTGCTCGTACCATATGAAAGGTAATATTCCAGTTGTCAAGGGAAAGAGTAGACAGACTGCTATTAAGTTGTTTGAGCAATGATATAGTGCTGTCACGAAGGAGAAAATTTTGAAGTCAGTGTCAAACATGGTCAATATGAAGATGTTCTCTATTATTGAGTGGATGAACAAGATCCCACTGAAGAACTGGTCTGCTCATGAGTTTCCTGGGGAAAGGTATGGAGAACTTACATCAAATATAGTTGAAAGCTTTAACATCTTGATTAGGCACGAAAAGCGACTGAAAGCCATCGAGTTGCTTGAATGTATTCGTGCTTGGACAATGGAGACAGTGTGGAAGAGGAAGGTTGAAGCTAGCAGCTGGACTACAATACTTACCCCTAAGATGCAATCACGGTTAGACAAGAGGATAACTTACTGTCGTAGATACAAGGTGCGTAGAGCTAGTGAAAAGGTATTTGAGATAATAACTAGTACTACGAAGCATACTGTTGACATGGACTCGCAGACCTGTACTTGTCACTGGTGGCAAAAACACAGCTTCCCCTGCAGTCATTCGGTGAAATCTATGGTGCAGATTGGTGAGGAGGAGGTGTACAAGCACATCTCACCTTACTACACCGCTAAATGCTACAGAGGTTTGTACTCAAAACCTATCTATCCCATTCCTGATGGTGACAAGCCTGATGAGATTTCTCGTACCAAATACGTAATGCCTCCCCCTGTTGGACCACAAGTTGGAAGGCCAAACTATGTTCGTAAATGCAGTTACCGTGAGAAAATACGCAAGAAGAGAAGGTATGGTCGCTGTGGAATGCTTGTATACCATAATCGTATAACATGACATAGTGCTCCATTGGCCCCTCGCCCACTAGTATTCAAGAATCAGTCTAGGATTAGAAGGTTCTACAGGATGATGTTCCTATGAAATCTCTCAACTGTATTTGTTCCAGTATGTTTTATGTTTTTCTGAACCTTTCTTTCATGCTTTACTGAACTTTGTGATGCATGTTTATGTGAACTTGGTTTTGTCTTTAATTTATACTGGTACACTTTTTATGCTGCATTTGTTATGAAATCAGTTATTGTTCTTTACTTTGTTGCAGGGTCTGTAAATTTTTTTTCCATAATAATTTTGTTGGTTATGGCTACAGATTTGAAGGCAAGTTGTTCTAGTTGAAGGAAACTTTTACTAGTTGCTTCTTTTTTATGGAGACAACTGTTGGTAGTTTCTTCCATGTTGGGAACAACTTGTGCAAGTTGCTTCCACATATGGAGATATCTTTTTGCTATTTTCTTCCATTCAGTTCTTGTATGATTTTTTTGGTGACAACTTTTATTAGTTGCTTCCATTTTTGGAACAAACTTGAAGCAAGTTGCTACCATACATGGAGACAACCTGAGCAAGTTGCTTCCATTTAAGTACACAACTTGAACAAGGGTTTATCAATCTCCCCTTTTACCCATGCATACCTACAACCATACAGAAATATTTCAGCACTTGATATAATCAAGGAAAATAATCAAAGCATTCAAACAAATGTTAAGAAGTGTACTTTAATAATTAGATAATACCAAACATTGTTTTACAACCAATGGCAGTTTGTAGTTCAATCAGAATAATACTAATACTAATAAATGTAGTTCAATCATAGAATAATACTAATAAAATACCAACATAATTTTTTACTAGATAATACTAACAAGAACAGATCTTTCCCTGTCAATTAGTTCTATTGAGAGTATATTACCAACTGTCTAAAAGCTGTTCCTTTCCGATGCTTCCATCATCAGCGGCATTCAAGATGCGGAAGGCCAACTTCACCCTTTTCTTGTTGAACTCCTCTACATAAACATTATTCTTTCCTCCTGGTATCAATTCCGCCATCTCGAATTTCACCAACGTATGCATATACCAACAAACAAAAATTGCGCAGTCTGGGTATTCTCGTTGTTGAAGCATTGGAAGAACCTTGAAAGTATGAGATATAAGCTGACCATTGTTGTCTCTGTGTCCCATTTCATTGATAACCCTAGTTAACGGCCTTGTCAGGGCATGGACTTGTCTTAACTGGTCTGGATTATGCTTCATTGAGTTGCACAACTTCCACATTCCTTCATGTAGCACCAGCAGAACCTAGTGGTAAGGCCGTTTGTTTTTGTACATACACATCGGAATGAGCAACATCTTTCTTCTGCCAATTTTTGCAACTTCCACTTGGTAAAAATGTCTTACAATATTTGCAACTGCACTTGATTCTATTGCAGATTTATCCCCATTTTCTAAGGTAGATTGTACAAGAGCTTGCATCAATTAGAATAGCAACAAGTAATGAGAATAGCAACAAGTAATGAGAATACAATTTTAACATATACAAAATTGTATCATATGAAGTTCTTAACATAATCGAAATAGTGACAAAGTAATGAGAATATCAACAAGTTTTTTTATGAATACCTACAATAGATCATAAGATAATGTTGTCAAATGAAAAGTAAGAAAATTACTTACCAGAGTATTTTTATTTAGAATGACATGCTTGGGGTGTGAATTCTCAGGACCCCTTTCCATCTTCTCCTCTAGAATAGTGATGTAATAATCAATTACATCACTGTTGATATAATTGTTATCCAGCAGATTCTGGATGTGCAGCTTATCAATGTGAAACTTATTATCCTTTCCAGAATAAACCATCTCCCTGCATAACCCATCAATCATAAATAACACATTCTAACGCATATACTTGAGGCAACTTCAAGAAGTTGCTTTTTTATAGGGAACAAACTTGCACAAGTTGCTTCCAACTTTTTGGATTAATCACCAAGTACTTTCATCTTTTTAATTAAAGTACTCTAAGTATCTACTCGAAGTATTTTTATCCTTTTCAATTCAATTCTAGTCATGCATTTCAGATAGACACAAAATGTATTAAATGAGAAGTAAAGTTTTTTCGTATATTACCCTTCTTTGGCATCCTCACAGAATTCCTTGAGAATTTCTTGTTCCTGTTCAGTGCACTTATCCCAGAGCTCTAGAATTTTTGCTTCCTTGAGTGGTTTTTGTTCCGAGGGTGTTGGATCGATGTACTCTATTGCGTCCAAATTAATAATTTGACTCTCCTTTTGTTTCCTGTATTTCTTTTTGGGTATACCTATTCTAGTGAATCCATCTTTCAATTCCTTTCTCTTCTTCT
Source organism: Papaver bracteatum (assembly GCA_023529315.1). Lineage (NCBI taxonomy): Eukaryota > Viridiplantae > Streptophyta > Magnoliopsida > Ranunculales > Papaveraceae > Papaver > Papaver bracteatum. The sequence continues at coordinate 717,698 of JAJJWX010002476.1, forward strand.
CTCTTGGATCGTTCTTGAATATTCTAATAATAGAATCAACAACAGCTTTCTCTTCAGACTCTTGCTGTTCAGTTTCTGATAAGGCACTCTCTTCGTCTTCTTTTGGTGGTTCAATTATCTGAGAAGATGAGACTGGTGCTGCCGGAGAATCCAAATGCAAATCAAAAGTTGGACCTTCAAAGGATTGGTTTCGCACACATGTTGGAGTGTGTTGAACAACAGCCATTTCATCTGCTTTTTTCTTTTCATCCTTATTATCTTGTGTAGAATATGCTACTTGCCTGCAATTTGGATTAAAGGAAAAAATTCATTAAAAACATAGTTCACTGAAAACAAGTAGAGGAGACAACTTTAAGGAAGTTGCTTACACGTATGGAGACAACCTTAAGAAAGTTACTTCCTAAACATATGGAGACAACTTGATCAAGTTGCTTCCACATATGAAGACAACTTGAAGCAAGTTGCTTCCAAATTGAATAAGTTCCTAAACATTTAGGGACAACTTGAAAACAAGTATATGAGACAAATTTAAGGAATTTTCTTACACCAAAAAATTGCAGAGTAAAAAAGTCTCATTATCTTTCTTAAATTATTGCAGAGAAAACATATTCACTGAAAGCAACCTGAAGCAAGTTGCTTCCTAAACATATGGAGACAACTTGAAGCAAGTTGCTTCCATCCAAGAATTATTTACTACTAAATTTAGCAACCTACTCTTAAAAATGAATGAATCTACCTTTCTGTTACATCTTTTTGATTTTTTGGAGTTGTCCTTTCTTTATCGTCTCCAACTAGTTCCTCATCCATTTCAACTGCACTTCTTCTTTCAACTTGGTCTTCTTCCATTGCAATTGTACTTATCTTTTCTTGCTCTTCCTCCATTTCAACTGGACATGTCTTTTCATTGGAGTTGTCTTGCGCACATTCTTTGTTCTTGCTTGGTGCAGTCTGAGAGTATGTTACTTCCATGCAAATTCATTAAAATTTTATTTAAAACACAGCAAACATTATAAATAAAGTAGTTGAGGCAACTTGAGGAAGTTGCTCCCACATTTTGGACACAACTGGGAGCAAGTTGCTTCCAATATATTGATACAACTGAAAGCAACTTCATGAAGTTGCTTCGATAAGTTAATCTACTCTAACATGTCTAAAGTAACATAAGACTAAAGTAAATGCATCTTACCTTTCTGCTACATGCTCTTTTTCAACTTGTTCAAGTGGAGTCTTCTTTTCTGCAAAATATTTTTCAGTTATCTCGTCTATATCCACATTCTCCATCAACTCATCCAAACTATCGGGCATGTCTACCTCAGTTGAATCTTTTCTGTCTACCTCACTTGGCTTTACTACAGTTATTGGTGTTGCTGATTCAACAACAGAATTTTCTTCGCTCATATGCATCGTCTCGTTTGCATTTTCTATCGCCTTGACTTCCTCAACAACCTCCTTTTCTGGTATAGATTCTTCCTCAGTTTCTGTTTGGTTCATTTGCTTATCTTCTTCTTTCTCAGTTTCAACTACGTCATCTTTAGGAACTTCATATTCATCTTCTGATAACTGTTGGTGATCTTCAACAACTTCTTTAGTATGACCCACACTTTCATTACCTTTTAAGTCACTTTCATTATCTTCTTCCTCATCAGCTACTGTAACTTTTCCATCATCTTCTTTAGATTCCTGGTTTGAGGACTGTGCATTGGATGTTTTACCTTGAAACATTGCGCTCCACTCTTTGTAATTCATCTCCCTTAAGAGGTTCTCTGGTGTTTTATTCAACTCCTCCCATTCATTCAAGTTATTGTACACGATGGCCATTTGTTGTTGTTGCTCATCTGTCAAGATAATCTTCTCCTTATTAGATTCATAGACACTTCTGAGGAAGTTGTTGTCAGCAATGAACTTCCCCAAGAACTGATCTCTCTCATCGATCCTATAGAAGACCTCTTGAAGTGCAATGTTTTCGGCTTCAAGGAACGCGCCATTTAGCCTCTCTTCTTTAAGTAAATAGTAGAGCATGTTGTTGAAGGCTTTCTCTATTTCTAATTCTCCTTGCAACTCTTTCAAGTAAGTCAACCCTAGATCAACTTGTGATAATTCGTCTAGAATGCCTTCATTAAATTGAAAAGTTCCAAATTAGTCAGCATTTGTCTCTTCAAAATCAGTGGCAAGTTAATATACAACTAGAACCAACTTTATGCTTCTATTTCTAAAACCAACTAGATCAAGTTGCTTTCATGTTATGCAGACAACTAGATCAAGTTTCTTTCATTTTTTGAAGACAACTTGAGGAAGTTGCTTTCATATAATGAAGAAAACTTGAGCAAGTTGCTTTCATATTTGAGATTCACTAAAGTAGCATAAGAATTTTTACTTACAGTAAATTATTCTGGGAATGCCATATTCCCGTCACTATCTTTCCTTTCTACCGTTAACTTGTTGCACAAATCGAGTTGGTGCCACCTGGTGAACCTTGGAGTTGAATGTTCGAATCCTTGTCGCTTCGGTAGGTAGTTGATATGCTCCAAAAACCAATACTGCAAACAAAAAAATTTAAAATGTTAGTTAAGTTTCTCAAAACATTTTAGATCAAGATTATCTCGTCAACAATTTTTCATTTCTTTTTTACCAACAAAAATGGTATGCACCTAGGTACACGTTTAAGACCATCTTTTCCTTTTGGTTTCTTTATATTATCCATCAAATATTTCACTATGTGGTCTGGCCAAGACACTCTATGCATGGAGAAAAGTATGGAAACCATCTCTGGGTAAAGTAGGCTCCACTAGTATCCATGAAGAAGAACACGGTGCATAACCACATGGCAAAGAAAATCAGAAACAAAGACGGGTCCTCTCCATTTTGAGCTTCTTCTCTCAGCACCATATCGATCTGTTGCCTTGTAATCTTGTAGTCCTTTCCTTCTACTGGGGGAAATGTGTGTGCAAGAAATTTATGTGCTCTTTAGTTACTTTACTCAATTTCTTCTTCAATTCATCATCTTCAGGCCTTCTTTGCACATTGAAGAAAACAGCAAAGTCATCTGTTGATGGAACATAAACCTTCTTATTAAAAACAAATCCCACTTCCACCTTCTTCCTCACTACTACACTATCATGAAAACTGAGAAGCATCTCTATAGCTTGAGGAATCTTAGTGTATACATCTCTTTCAGCCTTTACGTCTTTTGGAGGCCTGTTTTCTTGTTCTTCTTTAAAAATGGTTCAACAAAACCCCAATACAGAGACTCTCTTAAGGCTTTCACATGTGCTGGCTTGTCTTTCAATACTTTATACAGGTAGTAACTCATATCTAATAATGGTAATAATCCAGATTTATATGCTAACACTGTTTCTATCTTCTTCTTTTTACCTACAATCATGCAAGCTATCCTATTAACATTTATTACACAGATACACATACCTAATTAAAAGACGATTTATAAGTTTTCTTTTCATACCTTTTCTGTGTTGAACAATATCAGCAGTTTATGTTGCTTCGTTGCTGGGAGCATTCTTTGTAGAGTTGGTTTCCATTTCCTTCAATCTTGGTGACGTCCTCTTCATACTATTGTTGTTCAGTCAATAGAAATAGTTAGCATGATATCTCAATACAGCTAACTAATTCAGTTGTCTCCATATATTGGAGGTACTACCAAAATTTGACTCCATTATGAAGAGATAAACTATCTTAAGTTTCTTCCACATACTAGAGAAACTAGCAAAAGTTGCCTCTAGAAATATAAAAGCATAGAAGAAGTAAAATCACAAAGACTGGGAACAACTAGCATAAGTTGCCTCCAAAATTCAAAGGCAACTAGTACCAGTTGCTTCCAAAATCACAATTCATTTCAAAACATAATGGGAACAACTATCATAAGTCCAGTAGTACATGGTGTCTTCAGAACCATTTAACATGTTCCATTGCATTCATAAGGCATTCCAAATGCATACAACAAGTACTAGTTGAAAACAAAATATGAAGGCAAATACTACCAATTGCTTCAAAATATATGAACAACTAGCATTAGTTGAAAACCAATATTAAAATATGAAGGCAACTACTACCAGTTGCTTGCAAATATGGGAACAACTACTACCAGTTGCTTCCAAATCTGTAATAAAATTCCTTTCTCCTATATAATGATTTCAGAGATTCAAAATAAACTACAGTTCTAATTCAACATAATGGAACAAAGTAACTATGAAATAGAACAAAGTAAAAGTTGAGAGAAACTAGAAAAATTTGTTTCCACATCTGCGAGCAACTTCATTGAAATCAACTGAAATTCAAACTTCATTCAAACACCGAATCTTTGATTACTTTCGTTTTTTCTTCGTTTGTTCTTCTAAAAGTGTTTGATTACCTTCGTTTGATCTGTTGCTTCGTTTTGAGGTTATATTTTTGCAGAATCTCTGAACTAATCTACTCCTTCATCTAGTTTGCTATTCTCTGTAACGATTAATTGGTTTTGTTTCAGTTTTGTAGTGGATTCGTTCAGTTTTTTTCAATTTTTTTTCAGTTTTTTTTTTGGAATTTTTTCAGTTTTCGATCTGAGTGAGAGAGGAAAGAGATTGAGAGAATAAGATAATAAGAAGAAATGAATTAATGGTCGACCGTTTTTTTTCTCCTGATTCTTTATATTTATTTGAAGGTTATTTTGGTAATCTTGTAATTCGGGTTTGGGTTTTTTCATGCCTAGGGGTATTTGTAAAACATGATAAGGGTATTTTGAAAGGGGCCCTATAATAAGGGTATTTAAATAATGTTCCCTATTTTTTATGAATTTATCAAAATATCATGAAATAAAGGAATTTGTTGAAATTAAGGAGTTTTCCTTGAAGTGAAGGAGTTTCCATTGGATCAAGGAAGAAAATAATATTAAGATAATAAAAACATGGGCGTGTGGGACCGTCTAAGGCATGGCCTGCTGGCTTGGGCCCGGTCCCACGAGTTTCCCTAATTTTTTATATATTTTATATATTTTTCCATGATTTGAAGGAGTTTTCCTAATTTGAGAGAAATATCATGAAATCAAGGAGTTTCATGAGATGAAGAAAATCCTAAAAATAATAAAAATAAAATAAAGGGACGTGTGAGACCGCCTGGGGCATGGCCGGCCAGTTGGGGCCTGGTCCCACGGGTTTTCCTAATTTTATATTATTTTTCATGTATTTTCTGAAAAATACCATGAGATGAAGGAATTTTCATAAAACTGGGGAAAAATAATAAAATAATGAGGAATAACAAGGACTGGGGCCGGACGGGATCAAGGAATGGCCGGTTGGCCAATGATCACGACCCTATGATATTTTATCTAATTTTATATTATTTCCTCCGTGCGAAGGAAGCACCACAGAATTGAGGAGTTTCCTCAAAACGAAGGATATTTGTTCAAATGAAAGGATTTTTATCAGATCAAGGAAAATAATAAAAATATAAAATAAAATATAAAACTGGCGTGGGATTGGCCATTGAACGGTCGGCCAATCAATGGGCCATGCTCCCAGTGCCTTGGTCAATATTTTGATTATTTATTATTTTTCCCTATTTTTCATAGGTTCATCGTTTCGTCGTATTTTGAAATACTCGTTCGTGCGGTGATTGTTAATGCATCGTTGCTGAATACACTTACACCTTTTGAGACAGGGCTTACTCAGAGGTAGCTCCGATGCACGTGCATTGAATATTTATTACTAACCCATGGATTTATGCTGGGAAGAACCATGGTTTGCAGTAATGAAATATCTGCGAAAATATTTGAATATTTTCGAAAATTCTGTGGATGAATCCAAGAATTTAGGAATAATTAACTTATGGCTCTATACTAGCAGAGCAAGCTGTCTAGGAGCATTAATTATTCCGATATGAGCTTGATGGAGCTTCATATCCTTTATATAGTCAGGGTAAACTCGTTGTTTGTATCCTGAAGACGTTATCGCTCTATACTAGCAGAGCAAGCTGTCTAGGAGCCGTCCATCTTGTGATACTATATAGAAATAATTACTGAAGTGTTTAGTATTCATGAGATATGTTGTTTCCTAGATGTGAGACTACATCTACATGTACTCTGAGAGAAAGTGTTCTCAGTCATAGGATTCGATGAGAGATCCATGTCTCAATACTCACATCTGATTGTTGGGTCAGAAGTTCGTATAATTATGGGTTTACGATTTTAGCCTTTGTCGAAAATCCACTATCTACATTAAGTCCCCTGCTTAGTGAGGAAAGCCGTGTTCCTCAGTCAGCATTGAATGGTGATTTTTCGGTCATAAGCAATATAAGTAATTGAACTTAGTCGTAAGTTAAGACATTACCGGATTTTGATAGTACGAGCAAACCATGACTTGAATGAAGATCCCAGTGGCATGATGGGGCATCGTCTAATGATCATAGATTGGTGTTGAACCTCTGATCTTGATGACGAGACCTTGGTCGTTTAGGATTCACGGGCCGGGCCCAAAAAGAAATCCTTATTTTAGGAATAGACGCTCGTTTGTTCGTTAGTTTAAGGAACAAACAAAATATACCTGAGTCTAATGATATAAAATTTTGTCTATGAGCTTTCACGAAAACCAAAATTTTATCTTTGTGAAATTTCACAAAATGGAATAAACTTTCGTTCCAAAGGTGAATGATTGTATGAGAGAATTTTTTTTTTAAAAGACGTGCGTCTGTTAATAAATTTTTGTCTATGAGCTTTCATGAATTTTTTTATTTTCGGCATGTGAGCGTTCATAAAATTTTGAAATATACTCTCGCTTCAAAGACAGATGCTCGTGCGAGGGAGCAAAATATATAGATATATTTTTAAATTTACGTGAGTTTCACGTTAAATATATGTATTTTGTAAAATCAATGTTTTGATTTTGAACAACTGTTGAAAGTAGACAATTATACATGGTGAAATAATGTCTGTATGTGACTTTTCACAATTATAAAATGGACGTCTGTCCAATTTTTGAAAAACCAGTGGATATTAAAATTCACATGGGATGTTCACGGTTTGATGAAAAATTAAGTCATGATTTTGAATAATGAATTTTGCTCGTCTTTGCAGGTTTGAAGGAACGATCAAGTTTTCGAAATTTTGACGTTATAATCACTACAGCTAGCGGAATTGTAAATAGGCAAGAGTTGGATTGTTACCGTTTCAGCGCGTGCTTGTTGTTGGTATATCCATGACTCCATTTATTTCACCTCAGATAGTGGTGACTTCTGGTTACAACCACCCTTCTGGATCTTCCGGCGAACGCTCCAGAAATATCAAGTCAAACATGAATACTTTTGCAGATGTTCATCCTGGGATGAATCAACCTTTCAGAGACGCTGGAAAGCTGGTACTTTGTATGTCTCCCAATTATCTGTGAGTCATCCCTTGTCAGTAGAAGCACCGGCGACTTCAACAAATGAGACTATCGGCTGACGATGAAGGCAGGATTTACGTTGATGGTGTAGATCCTGATTCAGATGTGGATGAACGAAGAATTTTGTCATAATTCGTCATCAGAAAATTCAGAAGTTAGGTCTTCATTGAAATTGTTGTAGAATCTTCGTCCGATGTCAGGATTTTCGCGGTTTACCCATGTATCCTCATGCCCAAGAAATTTCCAAACTTTAGCAAAGAAGATTTTTGGGTTCCGAGCATGTTTAGAATCCGAAATTGACGAAACATTAAACTTCCAGGAGACCTTCAGAAACGTTTCAGCTGGCATGCCATCCAATGTTTTGGCCACAACTCTTCGCTTGTTTTTCCAATTGCTATGCGTTTTGGATATGTTATATAGGACTTACATACGAAGAGAATGGTGTATGATCCATTCCCAAATTCTTCACCAATTTCTCCCAGCTCGTAAGTTTGTACAGGATAGTGTAAAATCATCTTAGACGAGCTTGCTGTAAAACACTCATGTTGTATCTTTAGACCATTAGCTTGTGTCTGAACGGTTGGTGAAGGATTTTAATGTCATTGATTCATTTGAGATCAGGACCCCTTGATTGATACACGTGCATGGTGCTTGCAGTGACATCTTGCCTCTGTCAGTCGTAGAAACATCACTTCTGAAACCATGGTCACAGGACCATAGTTGAGGCTGCTCTCGAGATGGGATGATGTAATGACCATGGTTTTATGTCCCGGTGGTAGAATTACTTTTATGATGAATAATTATCACATGAGATTCTGGTGGCACGAGTCTTGGACTGTGAAACTGATCGTCATGATTAGTGGACCGTCAATCCCCAGTATTTTGTTAAATCTCTCCTTTTCATTTTCTCTACTTATGGTAAGACTTAGATAGAGGACCCGGGTGGAAAATTGATGCAAAGACCCAGGTGGTAGAAATTGTAGGTACCTTGATGAAGGACTTAGCGAAAAGACCTGGTGGACATCGATCGACTGTATAGGTTATGAATCCCGTCCACGAATTTCTGCTTGCATGTTGTATGCTCTGGAAGCTGTAGGAACCTCACACGACGTCGGAATTCGATGCTTGACCCCAAATTTTAAATCTAAGAGACTAGGTTATTACATGATAGAAGAATCACTCAATTTGGAGTTATAGAGGTCCGCCAACGAAGCGTGCACATTTGCAATTTGTAATCCCGTACAAATTTTTTCAGGTTTCGTAGACCTAATGGTGAATGCCATATCTTTCAGCTCCTATGTCCGATTAATGCGTCCTTTTGGTATGTTTTAGAAGATACATAGGTGAATATCTTTCGTTGATGAAGTATTGTCTCATTCCTCGCATATTGGTACTTTTTTGCAAACCCATGACCTGAAGTGTGTTGTATCTCATTTGTAAAGGTGATGAGAACATCTTGTAGAAGACTTTGGATTATGCCCACCAGTCCTGCTAGCTTTGGGAAGACTTTCATGTGAGCATGTTATCAGGTCTACACATCTTGATATGAATCATTGGTTCTTAGAGAAACCTGCTTCATGTGTAACACTTCAGAGAATGATTAGTTGATGAAGCCCTGAGGATGTAGCTCCTGAGACCATCGTTGGTGCTGAGACTATGAATGATAACGCTTCAGAGATCCTTGTCGATGCTGAGATCATGGGTGGTGTTCCTTTAGAGATTATTGTTGATGCTGATACCATGGTTGAAGTTGCTCCAAAGACCGAAAAGGCTAGAACCATGATTATAGATATAATTTGTGCTCCTTAATCCAGTGAGCCTTTTACATTCACGAACTAGTTGATGAGTTGAGTGTCCCTAAGATGAAGGTGTACTGAGAGTTTAACCTGAATGCTCCTGAAAGCATAACTTTAGCATGAACTGGCTTAATCAGTGAGTCGATATTGTTGTAGTAGTTAGTATCAGAAAGTTTCATACTGGATGTGATTGGTGAAGAGAGAAAGTTTCTCAATCATGCAGGGGCTTGTGATGTAGAGAAATCCCATTGATGAAGTTTCATGGAATCACCTCATGTTGCCAGTGTATGTTGAAGAAGTTAGTTCCATACATGTACGAATGATGTTGCATCTACTTCAGAAGTCTTATCATGGGATAATGAAGACATCAATTATAGTTTAGTAACACTTTGATCGTGCTGGTGTTTAATCAATGTGTCATCGTCGAGATATTTGTGCTGAAGTTGTACTCTTTGATTGGGAGTACAATTTGATGTCTTCTCAGATGCTTGAGTGTTGAAGCGTATACTCCTTAAGCATTAAATGTGTTAGAGCATTGCTCAGTCAAACTTGCATGCTTTGCTATCTCAAGCATGTTTGTCAATGTTAGTGATCAAAACTATAAAGTATTGATTTCTAGTCTACTACAGTTAAGGTTTTGGACTAGGATAGAAAGTGTAGTTGAGATCAAGACTCCATGGAAATCATCATACAAGACGAAGGACTACTCAAGGAACCAGTGGATCTTCATCAACTAAAAGGTATGTGGAGACTTGAACTTATCTATCACTCAAAAGTCTATCTACTCTATCTCCTATCTTTGAGACAAAAGTCGTTCTACTATATAGACTAAGAATATGCACATGTGACATTTCGAGCTGAGTATATCTTGCTTATCTATTTCTCGAAATGGGTGTTGGTAAAGCTTTCGCTTTAGCCAAGTTCATCTTTGCCTAGTGAAGAAAGTCATGTTAAGTTTCAATCTTCTTGGAAAATATTCTGACGAAAAATAGTTTGTGAATAACAACTATATAACGCCCTCTGAGCATGTTTCAATGATTGAAATGAGAGTTTAGACTATATAACCATTGGGGGATATAAACATTGTTGTGGCAACACATATATGTATAAGTCCTTAGCACTTGAACCTAAGTTTGCGAACTTTGTTAATCAAGTGGAACCGGTACGTGAGCAGCAACTCAGTCCGCGAACTGGCGTAGTTCTCGAACCCGAGAATTTCTGCTGGAGTTGTACCTCATGTGCAGTCCACGAACCCAGTCCATGAACTAATGGAAGCTCTCGAACCCGAGAATTTCTGATGGAGTTTATAACTTCAATTGGTGAGCTTGAGTCTGCGAACTCAAGAGGTTATGTCTGAAAACGTTATTCGTGAACTTATTTTATATTACTAAGGGATGCTTTTGCAAACCATGGCTTTATAATTCTTGATTAATGATTCGAGTGAGTCACATCATTTTTGATTCAATTGTATCTCTTATAGTACTTGAGATCTCATAGTAATTGAACAACTCTCTAACTAGTTCATTTGAGTCATTTGGACTAGTTATGGTGAAGAAGAACATGGTTGATATGGAAGTTATCATTTGGCTAACCTTTTGGTTAACTAGTTTTGAACCAACCATTGTACACGTTTGGGTACAGTTACACAAACCCAAAATCGTCAAGTACATGTGTGTATGGAAAGCTAAGTTTTCGATCTAACGGTTGAGGAATATTATCTTGTATCTAATAAGGTTTTCATCTAACGGTGAATATTGAATGCTTTGTTACTAAGCTAACATTGATTCCAAACCCTGATTTGAAGACTATATAAGGGGAACTCTAGCTATTGGAAAAACTAATCCCCACACACGTTTTTTGTGTGATACTAGTTTTATCTAAGCTAGAGTCGATCTCCATTAACCCTTGAGTTTTCTCTCTAAACTCGTGTTAACGACTTAAAAACTTCATTGGGATAGTGAAGCCAGACCGATACTACTTTTATCGTAGTTGTGTGATCTGATCTTGCTCTTTCTATCGCACGAGTACAATTATAATAATTGTCTTGCGATTCTATCTCCGATAGGCAAGATAAAAGTAGTCACAAACATCTTCGTCTCATTGTTCATGATTCCTCAATAATCTTCTTCTCTGCATCGATTAAGTTTATTATGAGGTGATTGATAAAACTGAGCTATTCTTCGGGAATATAAGTCTGGTTTTATCGATTGGTTTCTGTTCACATTGATTTATCCAAAGACAGAACAAAACTCATAGGTTTATTCGTGGGAGATGAATTTATCTATTACCTGTATACTTTTCTGTGTGAGATATATTTGTTTATTAAAGTCTTCGACTTTGGGTCATAGTAACTCTTGGTTGTGGGTGAGATCAGCTAAGGGAATCAAGTGCGCAATACCCTGCTGGGATCAGAGGCGTAGGAGTATAACTGTACCTTGGATCAGTATGAGATTGGTTGGGGTTCAACTACAGTCCAAACCGAAGTTAATTGGTAGTAGGCTAGTGTCTGTAGCGGCTTAATACAGTGTATGTTTAATATGGACTAGGTCCCGGGGTTTTTATGTATTTGCGGTTTCCTCGTTAACAAAATTCTGGTTTCTGTGTTATTTCTTTTTCGCATTATATTTTTATATAATTGAAATAATATAGGTTGTGCGTTGTTCAATCAATTAGAATATCCGACCATTTTGGTTGTTGATTTAAATTGATTGACACTTGGATATTGGTCTTTGGTACCATCCAAGTTATCTCTCTTTGATTAGATTCGCGAATCATATTTGTTTGAGTAAATCAAATTGAGAGATTGAGATAATAACTCCTTGAGATGTTTTATATTGATTGAGTCTTGTTGATTCTCTAGAAAACAACTCGGAGTTGTCCATACAGATTTCTAATCGAATTATTGGGTGTTGTTGTTAGACCCCCGCTTTTTAAATTGGTATCAGAGTAGGCAAACACGGTAAAGACCTTACAAGTCTGTTTTTGTAGCGATCTGACTCTATGGACAGAGGTGCTATCTTAATAAACGTACCACCAGTCTTTGATGGCTCTAATTACTTATGGTGGAAAATTGTTATGCGATCTTTTCTTCAAGCAATGATTTCCAATCATGGGTATATGTTGTTAATGGCTATGATCCTCCCGTTGCTACAGAAGGAGAAAATGTTCCAAATAATATTGTTGAATATACTCCTGCAGAGGTTCTTGCTGTGAAGCAAAACTCCGACGGTTTGAATGCGATCATACATGCCATTACCCCAAATCTTCAGCACCATGTGTCTAATTGCACTAAGTCGCAAGAAGCTTGGGATATCTTAGCAACCGTATTCGAAAGAAACTCCAGTGAAAAGGATATAAGGCTTCAGAACCTTAATTCCGATTGGGAGAATCTTCGTATGGCAGATGGAGAAACATTTGATGAGTTTAATCACAAAGTGTCTGAAATTGTTAATGCATCTTTTGCATTGGGTAAGACTATTCTTGAAAAGGACATTGTGATGAAAATTATCAGATCACTGCCATCTAGATACAATGCTAAGAAGCATGCCATCGTTAAGGGAAATAACCTAGATACTCTCTCCAGAAACACACTAGTTGGTAACCTTAAGATATTTGATCACGAACTTTCATCCAAGGCTAAGGATGTTGAGTTCAAAGCACTAAAGGACACTAAATTACTTGATAAAAGTAAAAAAGTGTATATCTCTAAAGATGATCACTCTGAGATAGATTCATCAGATGAAGATCTTGACAAATCAGTCTCGATGATCACAAGACAGTTTAGGGATCTTCTTATGAAGAGAAGTAAACGGTTCTCTAGAGATAAGCCTTAGGCATCAGTCCGACTTCATAATCGTGTTCCTCCTAAAAACAGGGATATTGATGAAACTGATGATGAGGATATGCCTCAGTGCTTTAAGTGTAAAGGATTTGGTCATTTTAAAAACGAGTGTCCAAATCGGAGAAAATACACTAGGAGCAAAGGTCTTGCTGCAACTCTTGATGAAATATCTGACGACTATGATTCAGATAAAGATGAGAAATCAAGTGTTGCACTTCTTGGTGAAAATATTGATTTTGATAACTGTAGTAATACACATATCAATTTTGACATTCTTTCAAAAGATAATCTAACCGCTCTGAAAGAAGAAGTTGACAATTTTCTTGGAAACATTGTTTATAATATCTCAGGATCCACTATGTGCCTAACCGCCTGCACAGTTCAGAAGCCTGATTATTATCCAAGTGTGACGTGTTCATATTTTTCATTAAGAGGTCATGAACTCTCAAAGTGTTACAAGTTCAAACACAAGCAAAGGCACGTCAACAAACTTTAACGAAGAGCAAATCATCTAGCAAGAAATCTCAAACTTGCTCAGAAGACCGCAGAGGTATGTAAGATTTTATCTTCATCTAAGAAGTTAGTATCCAAGGAAAAATCAAGATCATTTGAAAAGAAAATATGGTCAAATCGTTTTGATAGACATAGGTCTATGGATTCCTCTCAAGCGGAAATTGGTGGAGAAATTGTTGTTCACCACATCACAACTTAATTGTGTTATTTCAAAAATCTTGTCTCATGTGCCTGATAAAAAGAAACAATGATTTTGTACCTCTCAGGCTTTAGGAAAAGTTTTGTTTCTTCTTTTCTTAGTTTTGTCCTTTTGTCTAACAAAAAAAAAAGAAAAAGGGTATTATCGACAACTTTACTCTTGATAGAGTTAAGAGTTGTACGTTTACGAACCTTTTAGGTTCCAAACCCTACATTCCTTTTCCTTCCCAAAAACCTCTTTTTATCTCAAGACTACTTGTTGATCTTGTTGTGAATTCCTCTCACAAACCCATACGTTCATGGACGCTCCAAGGATGATGTCTTCTGATGGAAAAGAAGGTATTGTGATTGTTAAGGCATCAATCATGAAGGAAAATGAAAAATCTCCATTGCCTCCAACCTTGAAAATAAAAAAGGAATATGAGGAAACCAAGGGCTGCATCTTCAAATTATCAGAAGTTTTCTGATGTTGTTGAAGTGTTAAAAGAGTTGCGAAAGGAGATTCAACAAATAAAGGATTTTGTGTGTAAGACTCATGAGATTCAGAAGGCCCTGGTTTGGCAACATCATCCAAGAAGGTTCATCGATATAAACTCCTTCCTTAATGAACCTTATGTTACCATGGCTGTTGACAATAAGGAGTTCGGGGACGATAATGAATTCTTCAAAGGTCTTAATGTCTAGTAAATCTTCTATGTTTTCTATTTTATTTAGAAGAATAAATAGTGTTTTGGAATATCCATGATTGTGATTACACATAGCTATATCCAATGATTTCATCTTCTTGTTTTTAGATTTATTGGTTTTAATTCTAAACTTGTTTAGAAGATGATGGTTGCAGTATTAATCTTTATGGGGTTATATATTGCAATATTTTGATGGGATTTGTATGTTTACGTCCTGAACTTAATTGTCCCATATTTTGTCAAAATTAAAGTCGTTCACGTATTATTATGCAAATATTGATCAAGGAATGAATGGACTTTTGGCAAAACACAAAAGTTAAGCCTATATTGTCAATTGTTGATGTAAGATAGGTTAAAATCTTTTGTGATTCAAGGATAAAATCTATTATGTCACTTTGTGATGGAAAAATAGAATAGGCCCTTGTTTTTGTTATCCACGGTATAGAGCTTAATTGTTCCATATTACTATGTATTACCGTGAAGGTTCCATTTTGTATCTTATGTTGAGCACGATACGACTAAGTCGATTTATTATTGGCATGGTTGGTTGTTCCATAAAGATGCAATATGTTGAGCATTAAGAACTAAATTAATCAACTTATGTGGTTATTTAGTTTGTATTCCATGAGTTCCCTCATGTTGAGTACATGTACGGTTAAGGTTGTCATTTCCTATGATAATCTTAGTCGGGGTTCCATAATCTCTTATGTTGAGCCTAATTGAACTAAATAAATCATCTTGTGTGATTATTTAGTTAGCACTCCATAGATTTTTCTCATGTCAAGTGTGGACAATTGAATTGATTAGTTTAATTGTGTAATCCGGTTAGAGTATTTATGGGTTCTCCTGTGAATAATATAATCGATGAATTAAGTCTCCATGAGTTTACTTGGGTTGAGCATATTTAGTCAAATTAATCTTGGTTCGCTTTGGTTAATATGATTGAATATTTTGAATTCCAAATTCATACTTGTATGAAATTTGTTGAGTCTGAAGAAATCCTTTTTTTCTCTTGAAATTAAGGTCGCTCTTGTTGTTCCCTTGGGAATGACATCTAATGGGGGAGATTTCTTTTGAACTTGTGCTTAATTTCCAAATCTTTGTAGGGAGTGCGGCTATGGAATTTGTAGGGGTTATCTTGTATATTTATGAACTCCTTGATGAATGCATTTAGCCTCGGCTTTATGATTGCATCTAAACAAGATTATAGAACATTTACCTTTGGTCATGAAATATCTCGTACGGAAATTTTAGGATCCCATTATTGTACCTTTGCCAATTTTATTGACAAAAAGGGGGAGAATTAATTGTAGGTCACACTACAAATATATATGATTTTTGGATCATTATGTAAGGGGGAGTGGTTTCCATGTGAGATGGAGTATTGACTAAGGGGGGTGAAGTATCACCATAGTATTGTTGTTGAAGTTGTGATGCAATTAGACTTTGACGCTGTGTAATAATACTATGACACTGTATAACAATGATCGAGAACCGATGCTTTTCTCATTGTTATAGCTATGGATTTTCAACAACGATGATACTAAACTTACAACCTTTGGGATCATTGGACTATTTGGAAGTGACGAAGATTTCGAGTATTGTTGAAGATTAGGCATGTGGAATAGGATCTACAAAGTTTATTTATATATTTTGTATTCCATATGTATTAATAGTTTTGCCACTAAAATTGACAAAGGGGGAGATTGTTAGAGCATTGCTCGGTCAAAATCGCATGCATTGCTATCTCAAGCATGTTTGTCAATGTTGGTGATCAAAACTATAAAGTCTTGATTTCTAGTATACTATAGTTAAGGTGTCGGACTAGGATATAAAGTGTAGTTGAGCTCAAGACTCCATGGAAATAATCATACAAGACGAAGGACTACTCAAGGAACCAGTGGATCTTCATCAACTAAAAGGTATGTGGAGACTTGAACTTATCTATCACTCAAAATTCTATTTACTCTATCTCATATCTTTGAGACAAAAGTCGTTCTACTATATAGACTAAGAATATGCACATGTGATATTTCGAGCTGAGTATATCTCGCTTATCTATTTCTCGAAATGGGTGTTGGTAAAGCTTTCTCTTTAGCCAAGTTCATCTTTGCCTAGTGACGAAAGTCATGTTAAGTTTTAATCTTCTTGGAAAATTTTCTGACGAAAAATATTTTGTGAATAACAACTATATAACGCCCTCTGAGCATGTTTCAATGATTGAAATGAGAGTTTAGACTATATAACCATTGGGGGATATAAACATTGTTGTGGCAACACATATATGTATAAGTCCTTAGCACTTGAACCGAAGTTTGCGAACTTTGTTGATCAAGTAGAAACAGAACGTGAGCAACAACTCAGTCCGCGAACTCAGTCCACGAACCCAGTCCGCGAACTGGCGTAGTTCTCGAACCCGGGAATTTCTGCTGGAGTTGTAGCTCATGTGTAGTCTGCGAACCCAATCCGCGGACTGACGGAAGCTCTCGAACCCGAGAATTTCTTCTGGAGTTTATAACTTCAACCGGTTAGCTTAAGTCCGTGAACTCAGTCCACGAACTCAAGAGGTTATGTCTGAAAACGTTGTTCGTGAACTTATTCTATATTACTAAGGGATGCTTTTTGAAACCGTAGCTTTATAGTTCATGATTAATGATTCGAGTGAATCACATTGTTTTTGATTCAATTATGTCTCTTGTAGTACTTAAGATCTCATAGCAATTGAACAACTCTCTAACTAGTTTATTTGAGTTATTTGGACTAGTTATGGTGAAGAAGAACATGGTTGATATGGAAGTTATCATTTGGCTAACCTTTTGGTTAACTAGTTGTGAACCAACCATTGTACACATTTTGGTACGGTTACACAAACCCAAAATCGTCAAGTACATGTGTGTATGGAAAACTAAGTTTTTGATCTAACGGTTGAGGAATATTAGCTTGTATCTAATCAGGTTTTCATCTAACAGTGAATATTGAATGCTTTGTTACTAAGATAACATTGATTGCAAACCCTGATTTGAAGACTATATAAGAGGAACTCTAGCTATTGGAAAAACTAATCCTCATACACTCTTCTTGTGTGATACTAGTTTTCTCTAAGCTAGAGTCGATCTCCATTAACCCTTGAGTTTTCTCTCTAAACTTGGGTTAACGACTTAAAGACTTCATTGGGATTGAGAAGCCAGACCGATACTACTTTTATCATAGTTGTGTGATCAGATCTTGCTCTTTCTATCGTACGAGTACAATTGTAATAATTGGCTTGAGATTCTATCTCCGATAGGCAAGATAAAAGTAGTCACAAACATCTTCGTCTCATTGTTTGTGATTCCTCAATAATCTCCTTCGATGCGTCGATTAAGTTTATTGTGAGGTGATTGATGAAACTGAGTTGTTCTTCGGGAATATAAGTCTGGTTTTATCTATTGGTTCATGTTCACCTTGATTTATCAAAAGACGGAACAAAACTCATAGGTTTATTCATGGGAGACGAATTTATCTATTACCTTAGACTTTTATGTGTGAGACATATTTGTTTATTAAAGTCTTCGACTTTGGGTCGTAGCAACTCTTGGTTGTGGGTGAGATCATCTAAGGGAATCAAGTGCACAGTATCCTGCTGGGATTAGAGGCGTAGGAGCATAACTGTACCTTGGATTAGTGTGAGATTGGTTGGGGTTCAACTACAATCCAAACCGAAGTTAATTGGTAGTAGGCTAGTGTCTGTAGAGGCTTAATACAGTGTATATTTAATCTGGACCAGGTCCAGGGGTTTTTCTGCATTTGCGGTTTCCTCGTTAACAAAATTCTGGTGTCTGTGTTATTTCTTTTCCGCATTATATTTTTATATAATTGAAATAATACAGGTTGTGCGTTGTTCAATTAATTAGAATATCCGACCATTTTGGTTGTTGATTTAAATTGATTGACACTTGGATATTGGTCTTTGGTACCATCCAAGTTATCTCTCTTTGATTAGACTCGCGAATCATATTTACTTGAGTAAATCAAATTGAGAGATTGAGATAATAACTTCTTGAGATATTTTCTATTGATTGAGTCTTGTTGATTCTCTAGAAAACAACTCGGAGTTGTCCATACCGATTTCTAATCGAATTATTGGGTGGTGTTGTTAGACCCTCGCTTTTTCAAAATGCCTTATGGGTTTAATTATCTCGGACCTGGAGTTTCTTCCGTTGATTCAGCATCCCTTCTGTTGTGGTAGTGGGATTCGGTACTTGTGAAGACATCAGAGCCTTATGATTTTGTGGAACACATGGACTTGCAGGAGAAACTCCCAAAGTATTTTTTGTAATATTTGGACATCACCTCAGTAATAAATGTTTAAGTGGTTGATTCGGAGAAACGTCAGATTCAACCACTTGGTAAAATGCTAATGCGGTGAATCTACCATTCATAACATCTTATAGAGTTGCTAGCATAATTAAGTCCCCATGCTAGGATAGCATGTGAGGAAATAAATGACATATACATGGAATGAGACTTTCCTGAATGTGGAACCTCTTGATGAATGTCTATGCATCGTTTTGCAGGTTCTTGCTTCAACCTCGTCAAAGTTTGAAATTCCTCAAAGTACTCTGATGATAGAATGTCCATCAAACCTTTTGGATCAGAACTTACTTCATTGGAGAGATGTGTAACCAAAGGCGCTTTGTAATTATCCATCTTTTTAGTATGGATCCACGCTCGTCTGAAGGACATGTCATATCCTGGATCTTCCTGATTATGCGAAAATTGGTTTCTGTCCAGGTTGGACTTATGTTCACTTTGAGAGTGATGTAGCCATGAGTATTTCCGAGTGCTCCTTCAAGGTCTTTGAGATAGAGCATGAGTAGCTTCTTGTTGAGTGATGCCTGCGGCTCTGAGGGTTTTCAGTGGAATGATATTGATGGCGGTTTTAGCATCGATCAACGTTCTTCCAAATTCGTTTCTTCTGAGATTGACTGTGGTAGGCAGTCCCCAGCTGTACATATCTTGGTCCGTGGATGGAGGCTTAAGAAGTATTCTTGGAATGGATTTCTTGACACGATGTGGTTCAGTGCTGTGAACATGTCTTTCATTTGTGCCTTCGGCAGATAGAGCAATTCTACAGATTTTCTCGAGCAACGATTGAACTGATTCTTTGAATTCATAGAGAGCAAGGTTCTGACTGGAGAGGATTCTTGTGTACTCCTGGGATTCTCCATTTCTTCTTCTGTTGGCTCTCTCTTGATGAACGATAATATGATCGCACCATCTTGAACCCAAACTTCCAGTAACTCGATCACTCATTCATGAGACGAGAGAAGTTTAAGTCCGTCCAGTCATTTCCCGTTCGATGTCGGGTCGAGGTTTGTGCAAGATTAGTTATCCTTACATGATGCTTTTATAGGATGAAATGTTGGATGTCGCATGTTTGAGCAAAAGCTTTCATTTTTCCTCCTTGAGCAACAATGTTCATGGAAGGTTGGACATTTTACTGTATGTTGATCAGGCGTCGGCTTCTCCGAGGTTCCTCGACCTTGTATACTTTTCTCATTAAAGCAGGTGTTGTAGTCTCCGATCGTTTGGATGCTTCATGAAGTTCTGAGAAAGTGTGGAACCAGAGGTTTTCCAGCGAGGCTCTATAGACAGGGATCATTCTGTTGATGAACAAGTTTACAAGTTGCTGCTATGTGACGTTTGGGTCGTGGAAGTCCAAGTCTTGAACTGTGAACCATTTCACATAATCATCAGGATGTTCGCTGCTCCTTTGAAACATCCTTCGTAGATCAGAGAGAGTGATTTGCTCTTACACGAAGAAGTATTTTCTATAGAAAGCATTAATCATCTCTCCCCAATCGGTGATACTTCCTGGTGCGATGTTATTGTACCAGGTGTATGCTCTGCCTGTCAGAGAATTTGAAAATTCCTTCAGACGGACGACATGTTGTGCTCGTGTTCGCCCAATAATTCTAGAAACCGAGAAATATATTTTTGAGTATTGCATGTTCCATCATAAAGAATAAATGTTGGAGCGGTATAACCTTTTGGAAGAGGAATCCTCTGTATGGAAGCAGGATATGAAGGTTGGTGAAAATGGATAGATGATGCCTTGTCTTTTCCTCGATCCTCAAAAAGTGCATCAGGTCTTCACGAGTGATGAAACTTGCAGGTTCCATTGCTGGAGAGTCATCTGAAGATTTGCAGAATTCTTCATCATGCACAACATGGATTGGAGGTATTTCAGGATCAGCAGTTGAAGATGTTTCTTTAGCTTTTACTTTCTCACGTTGAGGCTGAGTTTGTTCAGACACAAGCTTGTATGTGAGAGTTTTGAGATAAGCACACAACTCTTTATGTGGTATAGCTACGTCAGTATGAACCTTCATGAGATCAACTATGGTAGGCTTATTTCCTCTGGTTTCTTCAGGAGATCAACCAAAGAGTGGATTGTTGATGGCGTCAGTGCCGTCACTTGCATGGGTGATCACTGGAGCATTAGTGCTTGGAGGAGTGTCGTTAGCGGTACCACTAGAGATTGCGATATTAAGATCGGGTTTTGAACCCAGATTAGCATACCTAAGACCGACCATCTTTGTGAGAATTGATATTGTAACCGAGATAATGATCTCCCACTGTGGTCGCCAATCTGTAGATGGGGCAAAATGATTTGCTGGTTTTTACGGAATTGAGGAGACGACCGTACGGAGGAGACTCCTTGAACAGAGCGAAATGTTCAACCTCACATTGATGCACTGCAAGAAGGGAGCGCTTTGAATTCGAGAGATCAATCTGTAGTACTCCGACCTAAACCAAGACAATGGTCGTTCTAGAGTAAATTCGGTCACAAGAGAGGATAGGTCGATCTGTACGAGGGAAGCTGAGAAATGTGTGGAATCAATGGTAATCAAATATTGTATGTGTGTTGTGAATTCTGAATATGATAAGTTCTGAATGATTGAAATTGCTCAGTTGAGAGTAATTGCTCAATTTATGAGTTGTTGATCTCGTGTTATCTATAAGACGTGAGATCGTTGTATATGTTGTTCTCGTCATTGTTTCAGTCATGATTCAGAGACTTATTTATATTGTTGGAATTATAGACATCATGATCCCATGAAGTGTGACAATTGATGGAATCAAAGAGTGGGGAAATGGAAATCGTGTTTAAAACTAGTTGCTCATCGTACGGAGACTTGGTTGATTTTCCATCCACTACTTTGTTAACTCCTCCAACTGATTGCACGACTTGCTCACATTCTATCGTGTGTTTGAACACACGTGCCATAGACCGCCATACCAAAACCCTAGTTGATATCCCCCCAAATGACACGATTGACGTCTCGTGGTTAATTAGTCAATTGCTGACTTCGTGATTTAATGAGACGATGAGTCCATGTATTGAGTTGAACATGATTTTGTAAAATGTTCTGAAACTCATGAATTGAACGTGTCTGCTGAGACAGTGATGTGATTCTCACGTTGAGGTGAGTAAGTGTTGCTCATTAGATGAATTGTTGAATATTAATAGTTGAATCAATATTCCTTAGTTTGAGCAAATATTGCTCGTCTGAGCAAGTGTCGCTCGTCTGAGCAAGTGTCGCTCGTCTGATGAATTATTGGCAGGGTGACCAAAATAAAATATTAATTAAAATACCGGTAGTTGAATCGAGCATAATAAATAAGAATACTGATCATGATATCGTCTTAAAGTTATTAGTGTTCGAATCTGGAATTATGATCCTTGGACTCAGAAACCCTAATTTGATCAATTGATGACCAATTGATGGTTTATTTGAAAATTAACCACGGAATGAAGGAGAACTGGCTTCATGGGACCGTGGGTAGACCATGAAACTCCCATATGCTCATGTGAGCAAATACCAAGGTCTCTTGAAGAGTTGGTGATTTGTTAATGAAAGAATGATCAAATGCTGGTTAAATCATTTATTCGAAAAATTCTTGTCTGAGCCTTAGGTGATGAAACCTGATTAATTATGAAGAGGTAAGGGACCGACCAATGGGTCATAAAACCGGCCCTGGGTGGTCACGGGATCGAATGACGATCACTCCGTCAAATTCTGAAATTATTCGAAGAGTTTTTTGACCCAATACGTGCAATTGTGCAAAATAGGTCAAATCATGAAAATATTTGGGACCGGCTCATTGCAAGACAAAAATACAACCCTGGTCGGTTAAGGTAACATGTTTCATCATTGAGATATCCGTGTCTCAGTCCTGAGAATTTTGATATTTTCTGGTGCGCGTTTGAGCGACCATTTGAGAAAATATGACAAAATTAGGGTTTTGCCGAAACTAGGAAAACTTCATGACATGAAGGAAAATAATTATGAAATAAATGAATGATGAAGCATGGGACCATCGAAGCCAAGGAATGGCCGGCCGGCCAGTGACCATGGTCCCATGGTGTTTTTTCCTTATATTTCCTTATTTTTTTATGAATTTATGAAAATATCATGAAATAAAGGAATTTGTTGAAATTAAGAAGTTTTCCTTGAAGTGAAGGAGTTTCCATTGGATCAAGGAAGAAAATAATATTAAAATAATAAAAACATGGGCGTGGCCGGCCGGCTTGGGCCCGGTCCCACGAGTTTCCCTATTTTTTTATATATTTTCCCATGATTTGAAGGAGTTTTCCTAATTGGAGAGAAATATCATGAAATCAAGGAGTTTCATGAGATGAGGGAAATCCTAAAAATAATAATAATAAAATAAAGGGACGTGTGAGACCGCATGGGGCATGGCCGGACGGCTGGGGCCGGATCCCACGGGTTTCCCTAATTTTATATTATTTTTCATGTATTTTTTGAAAAATACCATAAGATGAAGGAATTTTCATAAAACTAGGGAAATAATAATAAAATAATGAGGAATAACAAGGCATGGCTGGTTGGCCAATGATCACGAACCCAAAATATTTTCCCTAATTTTATATTATTTCCTCCGTGCGAAGGAAGCACCACGGAATTGAGGAGTTTCCTCAAAACGAAGGATATTTGTTCAAATGAAAGAATTTTCATCAGATCAAGGAAAATAATAAAAAATGTAATAAAATATAAAACTGGCGTGGAATTGGCCATGGAAAGGTCGGCCAGTCAGTGGGACATGCTCCCAGCGCCTTGGTCAATATTTTGATTATTTATTATTATTTTCCTATTTTGCATAGATTCATCGTTTCGTTGTATTTTGAAATACTCGTTCGTGCGGTGATTGTTAATGCATCGTTGCTGAATACACTTACACCTTCTGAGACAGGGCTTACTCAGAGGTAGCTCTGATGTCCGTGCGTTGAATATTTATTACTAACCCATGGATTTCTGCTGGGAAGAACCATGGTTTGCAGTAATGAAATATCTGCGAAAATATTTGAATATATTCGGAAATTCTGTGGATGAATCGAAGAATAATTAACTTATGGCTCTATACTAGCAGAGCAAGCTGTTTAGGACATTAATTATTCCGATATGAGCTTACTGGAGCTTCATATCCTTTATATAGTCAGGGTAAACTCATTGTTTGTATCGTGAAGACGATATCCTTCTATACTAGCAAAGCAAGCTGTCTAGGAGCTGTCCATCTTGTGATACTATATAGAAACAATTACTGTAGTCTTTAGTATTCATGAGATATGTTGTTGCCTAGCCTTGAGACTACATATCTACATGTCCTATGAGAGAAATTATTCTCAGTTAGAGGATACGATGAGAGATCCGTGTCTCAATACTCACATCTGATTGCTGGTGTTGATGGTGGATTTTAGTTCAGGGCTAAATTTGCAAAACCAATTTTTGTGTAACCATCCTGCAGAGGATGAGACTATTTTATAAGTGATGAATACTTCTTCTCTTTATTAATTCACCTAGAATGGAGCATGTAGCAACAATCTCCCGAATATTCTGTGAATTTTAGCATTATTAATTAATGCATAAAACGCCTTGTATTTCCTGTGTTGTTCCTGGCAGAACTCTTATTGTTGGTGCGGCATGATGACTGATTGTTACTCGCAGCAGAGTAGCATGAATATCCAAGTACCAAAAATGAGGCATGCACGAAATGCCCGTACAGGATGTAACTCTCGGAGTGTTATACTAGCCCGATTGAGCATATATCTCTCAGAATGTTATACTATCCCTATTGAGCATCCAGACAGTCCATAGCAGTCTAGGAATGATTACGATCATCCAACTTCACCAGCATGATTGGATGGCCCAGATCGAATCCATGACCCCAAGTAGGTATTGGAAATTTCACTGCCGACCCAACGCGGGCCCCGCATGGTCGGCCTCACCAAAAGGGGTGGCATAGCTTTCCAAACCGTCCAACCCAAGCAGAATGGACAAGATACCCTAAATTAGGGTTTGCGGCACATTACATGTGTCGCAAAACTATCTCAAGCATCCATCTTCGTAGGCATATATGGAGGGTGTAGATGTAGATTCAAAGGGCCCAGAGCATGTCAACACAATCACCGTGGGCCCGTATACACACGTTACCAGTCGGTCAAGACCAACTATGAATGGTTGTCCCAATCCGTGCGCCCAAAACAAGGTATGATGCACAACCAAACCCTAATTAGGGTTTGTATTAATCACGAGCATCCGTTTTCTCCTAATCGAATGAAGGGTTTAGGAGATAATTGAATAGGTCTAGTGAACATCAACATGATCAACGTGGATCCATCTATCTCCTTACCCGATCGACCAAGGCATACCATGCCTGGTTTTTCCAAATCGCACGTCCAAACTAGCGTGGTCACACTTCCCAAATCATAAAATGATCTTGACCACTCAACTTCGCCGGACGAATTGAGTGGCTTAGATCACGTTTCCATGGGACAGTCAGGTATAGGCGTGAATACCATCTTACACGCCGGACCAAACAACCGAGACAGACCAAGCTTGGTAGTCTCGAAATGCGCGCCTTGAAGGTGGCATGCCGCGCCACTTTAGGAATCCTTTGCAACATAGGATTTCTGTCGCAAATCGATCTCAGCCACTCAACTTCACCGGTAAATTTGAGTGGCCTAGATCAAACCTTTGTGGGACAGTGAAGCATGGACATGGACATCAGCATGCCGTCTACATGCATGCCTGATCGCTCCTCCACAAAACGTATCCCAGGCTTGGATTCGACCAAGATGAAAGAGAACACAACACAGAAACCAAGTGTTAATACGAGACGTATTCAAACACCCAGATCCTGCTTGCATTATTCGTAAGCCTGCTCACCTTTCTGCTAAAAGTCATAAACAAGCCTACACCTTCACAATCTCAACACCTTCTTCGCTTCCCTCCCTAAGATCAACCCCATTTCCTTCACTTTGTGACCAAAACAAGTCTGGAACGGCCATTTCTTGGTTTAGGCCAGAATTGTATAGATTGATCTCTCGAATCAAAATCACTCCCGTGAAATGCATTTGTTTAGGGTTTAGATTCACTTCTTATCCACACACCCGAAATTACCAAAACTAGCAGAAGTAGTTTTTACCCATAAAAAATTGGCGACCACAGTGGGAGATTATTCTCTCGGTTACAGGATCAATTTTCAATTTCATTTCAATATGTTCAAATTACAAGATGGTAGAACTTAGGTCAGGATCAATGATCAATTCCGATGGAACCAGCGCTGACAACACTCTTGGTATTACTGTCCCTGTCAGTAGAGTTGCCGTGTAGAATGTGATCAATACATCTCGTGGAGCAGTATCCTATACCACTAACACCGGCGGAGCAGTGGATATTCCATTAGGCGTGACACCTCCTATCACCAGTGCCAGAGCAGCCGTAAATCCCGGCATTTCTTCAAGTGTAACGCCTCCGGTCATCACCAGGGCAACCGCTACTCTTCCATCAGGACGAGGGGCTAGAGGAACAATAGGAGGACAACCCTATATCACAATAGTGGACTTGATGGAAAGACAAGAAGTTCTTGCTAGATCCCAAACGGAAATGGCTGCGACTCAGAAAGAGGTACTTACTTTTCTCAAAACCCTAACTGAACGCCGCAGGGGCCACTACAGCCCCTGGAGCCAACGAGGAACGTGTTCGGTGCACCCAGGGTATGCACTTCAATGGCGTATACCCGCATGGATGAGGAAACTCGTGACACTCCTGAACGCCCAAGATAAAGAGGCCAACCATCCAACTTCATTACGCGTGAGGACCTGGAGCGACTCCTCCAAAGCCGTGGCAAAGGAAATATGGCGGACATGCACCAGCTTCCATACCCTCAAGATGTGCAACGAATTCCTGTCCCAAGGGGCTATGTCTCCCCTCAATTCTCCCTTTATGATGGTACTGGTAATGCTCATGAACATGTATATCGATTTTTGGAATCTTTAGGAGAGCACGAATACAATCATGTTCTCCGACTGAAAGAGTTCTCGAAGACACTTACCGGAAGAGCATACACTTGGTACAATGGTCTCACACCTAAAAGTATATCCAATTGGAGTGAGATGGTCGACGCCTTCTACAGGAAGTATTTCTTCGTGTCATCTTTTCAGATTTGGGAAGAATCTTTTAACGAAGAAATGAACATACGAACGACTTCGTCAAGAGGTTCAGAACTCAGGCGTTGGACTATCATGATCCGAATGTCACCAAACGCCAGTTAGTGGAGCTATGCATTAACAGAATAATTTCCATATACCGTGATTTATTAGAGAAACTGGGCTTTCAAACATTTTCTGACCTACATGAAGCTGCTAAACGATCGGCCATAACAGCCCCAGCGTTATTGGAAAGAACTAAGATCGTCCGAAATGAAGATGTGCGCGACAGCCGAGGAAGCAGGTGTCTCATCAACAAACAATACAATAACAGCCCTTATGTGAGTGTGGTAGGCGAAGGAGGGAAGAGGAAATCATTAGAAATAGAACAACCACCCAAGCATGCATCATCAACACATACGACTTCATCTCGAAAGAGAGCAGACAAAACTCTTGTGCAAGAGTCCGGAGACACAGTTCCAAAATTTTCCCTTTCCCATGAATGAAGTCATAGAACTCCTGGAAGCATGGATTCAAGATGACGTGATCAATCTACCACCTATCAGACGCCCATCGACCGAGGACGAGATGACAAATCCCAAGTACTACCGCTACCATAGGTTTGTCCATCACCCGACCAAAGATTACAACAAGTTGATTCAAATATTCAGATAAAAGGTGAAAGCAGGAGAACTCCAGTTAGGAAACGAGGGCATAGGGACCCTCTTCCTATTAGAAGCTGCATGATCTCGGAGGATTATGTCCGCAAGACTGTATAGACCATGATGGAATGTTTGTGTGAAATCTTGTATCTATCAAAGGGACAACGTCAAGACATGTTCACAGCCCTCAACCATGTTGTGTCAGGTAGGCGTTTGTGTCCTGTAAAGGAAGCAGTCTTATAGTTGCAGGATTTCCCACACTACACCCTTGTCAAGAATCTATGAAAATTAAGTCATAATCGAGAATGAACAACAACAATTTTATTAATTCACTTTCAGGAAGATTTACAAGAAATACCAAAACTCAGAAGTACAACTTTCTTTCTGGAGTTTCTCTCTCCTCAAAATTATCTCAGCTCTCAAAAGTACATCATCCCTTTCTGGATTTAGTCGAACCCTTTATATAGGAAAATACATAGTGGAAGACATCTAAGATTTCCCATTAATTCGGATCTACTCTGCGGTCTCATCACCATAACTCTAGTCTTCACCATCGCCAACTTTGTAACCATCGTGAAGCAGAATTATTCTTCTCATATATCTTCAGTCATTAACCATTATATCACTTTTTTGTGACACTCGCCAAATGTTGTTGAAGAATCTTGCGACGTTCTCGTCAAAATGTTGTTAATACTCGTAGAAATGTTTAGGTTTCTCGCAGAAGTGTCATTTTCATCGCGAGAATATTGTTGTGGCGATATTCTGGTCCTACATCTTTCCTCTTCTCATGTCTTTTCTGCGAAGAAGATAAGAGATGAGAATCTAAAATGCCATAATTGCTTATATTTTCATATTTCTCCGTCCTTATCCAACTGTCTTCACGAATCTTTTCTTCTAATAAATTTTTGACACGTCTCCTCTAACGGCTGCGATTTGACCACCCACGTCTTTTCTTGGCATTAATTACTATCACCTTCTTCGAGAAATTTCTTCTTCTATAAATACTCTTCTCATTCTTATCTTTTTCTCTTTTACTTTCTTCTTCATTCTCCGCTCCTCCTCTGCAAATTTTACTGTTCTTCCACGAATTGCGCTTCTGTTACTACTGTAATTTCTTTCTTCTTTTCAACCTTTCCTTTCATTCCCATACTCAAAGATGGTTGCTGCTGGTGCTAAAAATTTGAAGGCCTTCAATGAAATGCGCGAGAAACTCAGAATCAAAGGTTTTAACTTGTCTTTAATTCCAGATCATGATTCTAGATATGAACTTTCTCCAAAATTATTTACTGATGATAAATGTTCTCGCGAAAAAATCATAGTATCGCTAGGACAACTTGAAGCTGGTCTTCCCCTTCCTCTCTATGACCCAGAACTCCCATTATTCTACCAAATAATATCTGACGAGAGATTTTCGCGAGCAATATATCAATTAGGTGGAGATTGCATTAGGTTGCTACTTGAATATGCTCATCGCGGTGCTGGCAAATGATCGCGCTATTCTGAAGATGCTCAAAATCCTATTTACAAACATATTCCCATTAACTCTACAGATTATACTATAGAAAACTTTTTCAAAAATTACAAAATACTCCCTATGAAGAGGGATAACACCTGTTGGGGTGTTCGCTTGAAGAAACTCGCTGTCGATGAAGCTCTCATGCTGGATATTGATTTTCATACAAAAACTAATCATGGCCCTCGACATTATAGCGATGACAAGTGGTTTATCTTTCCGCTATGTCTCGAAGGTCCTTATGTTTCTAGTTCTCGCGAACTTCCCGCGAGTCTTTCAGAATATCAACCTTGGGTTTTTAGTTGGCCTGAGAAATCTAAAGAAGTATATTCTCTCAATATTTTACATTATTATCATTTACTGTCTTCTTTATATTTTCGCTAACTATTTTGATCTTTTTCAGATTGATATAATGAAACTCAACTACCAATCTCTTAGAAAACCCAGCACCTTCTTGGCTTTGAAATCTTTCACGGATGAAGTAAGAAATATTTCTTCATAAATTTTAACAATATATTGTTGCCCCTATTTCTTATCTTCATCTGTGCTCGCAGGATATCGAAGAATTGGAACCATTAATACCCGCAAAAACCAAGGAGAAACCTTCAAAGGAGAAATCCGGGAAATATTCAAAAGATAAATCTGCTGCTTCTTCCAGGGGAAAATCTTTTGTCCCTCTCAATGAAGAATCTAGAGATCCTCCACCAAAGAGAAGAAAAACTCATCCTACTTCTTCTTCAACTCCTCAACCAGTTCCAGAAATTCCAAGTGCTGATCTTGATAAAGATAATGATGACGAGGGTTTTAATGTTTGCGGTTTTCCTTCAATAAAAAATTCTTCTTCTTCAGATTCTTCAATGACTCATTTGTCCAGAATTTTTAGCGATATTTCCCACAGCATAACTTCTAATGATGAGGATGAAATTATTGATAAAACATCCCAAGCTCTCGCTAAAGTTTGTGATGCCCCTATTCTGTTGGATAATGATTCTCTCCAAGGAATCTCAAGATCGCTGACTCCCAGTCTCTTGAATTCTCTTGGTGCTTTGGTAAGTTTTCATTTCTTTAGTTTGTTTATATATTTTCTCCATCGCTAGATCTAAATTTATATTCTTCTTTCGCAGGTTGGAAGAGATTCTTTTGCTGTTGCTTCTGATTTAGATAAAAGATGTGCCAGCTCTGAAGAAAAAGCTACTAAACTTCGCCAGGATAAACAAAGATTATAATCTGAAGTTATTGAGCTTCGCAAGAAAAATAAACAGTTGGAGACTGAAGCTTCAGTTGATAAGCAAAAGATCTCTGATCTCGATAGAGCTAACCAACAACTTTATGGTATGACTGATTTCCTTTCTTTCTTAATTATTTTTACTCTATCGCAGCTTATTCAAGTGACCACTTTTAATCTTGCAGATATTTATGGTCTTACTGACGAGGCTATACTCTTTCAATCTTTCCCTGAACCTGTAGATGATCATACTCTTCTCGTCTGTCTTAATAATTCTTTAAGTAACTTCTCAGATGATAAGATTAAATCCTTCTCCATAGATGAACTTAGATCCAAGCTTAATCTTTTAAAAATTGAACACAAATTTAATTTAGGTCTGACTGATAGATATAAGCGCTTTTATTTTGATTCAAAGAAAGAAATAGATAGATTAAGATAGAAGAATAGCGATCTTATTGACGAGAAAGATATTGCTATCAAAAAGGGATCCAAGACCCTAGCAGACTTTCATAAAACTCTCCTTGATGTTCAAATGGACAGAGATAAACTTATCCGCGAGAATGAAGATCTTCTTGCGAGGGAAACTCAAGTTCGATCTCGTCTCCTTATTAATAGCAATGACGAATTTGCTTGGGCTGCGAAGGTTCTTGATAATGCCAGGAATGACCTAGGTGTAAATGTTAGCCTTCAACTTGAACAAGCAGCTTTAATTAGGGATATGATTTCGGAAAGATAAGGTTGTTAACTTGTTCAAATCTTGCTAATTTTTCATTTTAATATTCTTCTTGATAAAGCTTCTAATTCGTTGTTACGTTCTCGCAGTTGTTGAAGAGAATTATCGCAAGAGATTTCAAGAGCTTGAAGATGAAAAACATCACCTCGCGACCAAACTTATTGCTCGCAATGAGAAGTATTCAAGATTAAAGGACCGTCTCAACATTACTACTGCGAATTTTAACAGATCTCTTGTTATTACTCGCAATAAATTCATTAAGTTGGTTTGTGATGATCATAATATCTCTCATTCTGTATATCCTGATCTAGAAGAAGAAATCCCAGCAGAAATTCCAAGACCTGCTATCTCTGATAGTGAAGCTGAGGATTCTGGCGATGAAGATAGTATTGGTGATGATGAACAAGAAGGAAATTCTGACGAAGTAGAAAAATATGACAATGATGAAGAGAAGGAATCTGGCGATGAGAATAAAAAATCTGACAATGAAGATGGCGATCAGTCTAATTAGTTTTCTCTTCTTTTTTCTTCATTGTATAATTATTTCCTCTTTTTTGTAATTAACTGCGAGTTTCTCCGCCATTATAAACTCCTTTTGCTTCTATCTGTATGAGTTAAAAAACAATTCTCTTCTGCAAAGTAATCAACATAATTGTTATCTTTTAATGATCTGTATAAGTATGTTATTTAATATTACCAATGCAATTTTATCATATAATAGATGAATAATAATTTCATCATTTTATGCATTCCCATACTTGCCTCTATTATTCATCTGCAATAAGAGAAAATTGCATAAAAGATTAAATATTAGTTGAAGTAAAAATATATTATGCCTCAGTACTGGCATTAAATTATGCCTCAGTACTTGCCAAATCTCATAAATACTGCGAGCAATATAGCAATAATCTGTTGGTCTTATTATGCCTTCCTAATTAAAGGTCTTATTTTGCCAACTTTTTCATTTCTCTGCGACAAAATCGCAGGACGTCTTTACATTTGCATGTATTGACCCATTGATCTTGTCTTATCAGTACTTTTCAATATCTCTGCGACAATATGACAAGTCTAGGTTCTCTCGCGAAAACAAAGCCTCGTGACATTTCCGTCTTGCGATGAAATCGCAGGACGTCTTTACACTTTTATGCAAAAACCCATTGATCTCATCTTAACATTTTCTCTTTAGGCTTTTTTCCTTTGTATAATTTTCGTCACGCGACAATATGATAGGCCTAAATGATCTTGCGATCATAAGCCCCATGACATTGCCGTCTTAAGACACTTATCAGCTCCCTAATAGAGGGTGTCGCCCTTATCTCCCCCCTGGTTTCCCCTTCAAGGAGGGAACATCAGCCATACAAGACTAGCTCCCCCCATACGGATTTTCCAACAACCAGTTGTGTTCGCAGCCTCTTGTCCTTTATGCCTATATGGCTTATAGTTACAAGACTGCACCCTAAGTGGGGTTTTCTTCAGGCCAAGTGCATTGTAGCCAAGACTTACCAAGGATGGCAAGAGAGTTTTGTACGCTCCGGGAACCCTTGGCTCAACCTTGTACCTCGGCGCCTTGGTCATAATATGCACTTCTTGGAAGAGATTCTCGGTCGCCCAACCAGGGTATATACCTTATATAGTTGGAAATCCAAGATCTCTCTCCCGGATAGGTTTTCTTTAACCCCAACTGACTCAGGATCCAGCAGCGGTATAACCTTACCCCTGAATTATGTCAAGAGATACCCCCTCGTATGACGCGCTATTAGGTCTTACATTTTCCTCTTGCGAAATTTTATTCGCGAACTAGGGTGCACGCCATAAAGGTTCGTCCCATTATTATGTCTCTGCGAAATTTTATTCGTTGTTCTCGCGAGTTTTGTGACTCTGATAGAATTTCATAACTTTGAAAATCTTGCGATTCTTTCAAGCAGAATATTCTGTTCAATTACATATTTTTTCAAACAAATCATTCATAGAGTTTTCTGGAATTCATCATTTTACCTCTCTACTTACTATTTTATGATTTTGCTTTTCTGCTACGTTTTACCGTTGTTTCTTTTTCTGCGAGATGCTCGCCATCAACTTTTACATCCTCTTTCCGTTATATCGCATCAATCATTAACCTTTCACATCTCTGTTGTTGTTTGATTTTGTACTTCCAATTGCTATTCTTTTCAGCTCTTTCTTCGCAAGACTTCATGTCGATTTCATAACATTTCTTGCTTTCTCCCCAATCTCCCTTAATAATTCCAACACCTTTAGGATGAGGAAATTTGATACATTGGTGATAAGTGGAGGCAACACCCAATATCCCATGTAACCAAGGTCGTCCTATCAAGGCATTGTAAGGTGATTCGATGTCCACGACGCAGAATAAGATTTTTGAAGATATTCCTTTTAACGGTATCTGCATTTCAATTTCCCCCTTTGGTTTGTTAGCTGTGCCATTAAAACCATAGATTTTGTATGTTGATGGAATTAGATCTTCGTCTTTTTCGCCCATGGTTTTATAGGTATGATAAAATAATATATCAACTGAGCTCCCTGTATCTATTAGAACTCTATTGATAGCCCAAGAATCTTCATTTTCAGTATCATCTTCTTCATCTTCTTCTTCTACTTGCTTGGGATTTATCTCTAACTTTACTACCAATGGGTTATCATGCTGCTCACCAGGCTCTGGTACTTCTTGTGCAGTGAAAGATATAGTCTGTTTCTGCCACTCCTCTAATGGAGAGGCTCTCGCGATATTCAATATCTTTTTTCCATCTGTGTCTCTCGCGAAGACCCTTCTCAGAATATTGTCATGGAAATCCTCTATAGTTCTGTGTGAATGCACTATAGAATTACAAAACAAATTCTTTGCTTTATCCCCAACTTCTATTACGAATGATTCTGCTCCTTTTACAGTATTTACCCTGCGAATTTCTGGTGCTGGAGATAATCGCTGAGATTGTGGATGTCCTACTAAAAAGTGATTTAATTTTCCTTGTTCGATCATCCTTAAAATTATCCTCTTTACATTCCTGCAGTAATTTATCGTGTGGCCATGAAAATGATGGTAAAGACAAAATTCTTGACTATGATTGTTAGGATGTGGTTCTTTTCCCATGTTCCATGGAGATGGTATATTTTCCATTAAAAAAGATAGCTTCCCAGATTTTTTCAATGCTAGTATTGAGTGGAGGCATCTTAATTTCTTCCCATATGATCTTCTGATTCCCTTGACATCTAAAATTGTTTTGCCTCTGTCCTCCATAAGTTTCTTGCGGTTGATCAAGTCTTTGAATCTTATTATTTCCACCGCGATTGTAGTAATTATTCTCTCTTTCATATTCTTCTTGATCTCTACTACCCATCGCTACCAACTTCTGCTGGTTGTCAATCTATACTTTTTCTTGCTGCACTTGCGAGCTGCTCGCTACATTGTTTATCATTCTAGGAAGTAAACTCCCATTTGCTTCTCCGTAATTGTTGTTCGCGATGGGATATGATTCCATCTCATTTTGTTTCTCCTCCAAAGTAATGTATTCTTCCTGTAGTTCTCGCAGTTCAGTCATAGTGATTGTATTCTTGACTCTGAAAATTTGTATATACAGTAGATTGGTCGCGAACATTGCATTGATAAAAGACAAGATAAGATATCTCTCGTCAACTCTTCCTTCCATCTCGCTACACATTGTCTTCCATCTTATGGTTAAATGTTTCAGACTCTCTCCAACTCTCTGTTTTAACCCAAACACATCTTCAATACCCGGCCGTGACGAATTTTTGCTAATATACGCTCCTAAAAATGTAGCTTGTAAATGATCAAAAGAAGTTATAGTATTTTTTGGTAATCCCTCGAACCATTTCAATGCCTCGCCAGTTAAGCTAGATGCAAAATATTTGCATAGCATAGCATCATGATTTTCCCACTGTAGCATACATCTAACATAAGCTTTGACGTGTTGAACAACACAAGTAGTTCCATCAAAAATGCTGGTTAATGCTGGTAAATTTCATTTTGGAGGTATCCCTCTTGACTGTACTTCTTGATTAAATGGAGTTCTCGCAGCCTCTTCAATTGCTTCATCAAGTTGCCTCCTTCCTCCCTCTTTTCTATTGTTTATCATTCCTCGCATTTCTGCTAATTCTCTCAATATTTGTTCATTCTCATTCGAATTTTGCTCCATTGGCCTTTTTAATGCAGCCTCCCTTCTTCTGCGTTCTTGTCTTTCTTGTCTTGTGAGATTTTGCGTGTTGTCTTCTTCATCATCATCTCGCCTTTCTCTGCGATTTTCTCTTCCACCATCCTCTTGAAATCGCAGTTGCCTATCTTCTTCTCTGCGAATTTCATCATTTCTCCTTATTTCTCTACGTTGCCTCTCTATTCTCCTCTGTATCCTATCATATTCCTCCTGAATATTACCATTGTAGCGATTTTTTGTACGCCTCCTTTCTCGATTTTCATGATTATTTTGTCGCACTGCTTCTCGAAATTCATGTTCTTCTACTTCTGCTATTAATCTTTCTCTTTCGTGAGCTAGACGTGCTTGTTCAGCGTAATGATTCTCAATTTCTTGTTCAATCATTCTTTGATTCTCTCGCCCATGTAATATCCTCCTTCCTTCTTCGGGATTTTCTTTTTCAATTTGATTGTTCCTTCCCTCTTGATTACTATTGTCGCGCAGATTATAGCGATTATAAATTATCTCTTCTTCTCTATTTTGCACTTCTCCTCGAGTATTTTCTCTAACATTTCTTATAGGGGAATTTTGCCTTGGTTCTTCTCTAAATGATCTTGAATTTGATCTAACAGTACTTATTGATCTCCTTCTTTGTAACCTCAAATTATCCATTCTTAGCTCATGATTTTGTCTTGTTAAATTTGCACGCTCTTCTGCCTCTAATCTCCTTTCTTCTTGTATTCTTTGCCTCAAATCATCTACTATTTCACGTCCTTCATGAATTAATCCTCCAACCATTTCTTGATTTCTTTCTCCTTCTTCTTCATTTCTCAATTGTCGATTTTCTGCTTCTTCTATCGAATCTGACCTCCAAGTATGCACACTCACTCTATCATAATCCACATATCTATCTTGCGTTTGTGCTTGTTGATTCGGCTGTTGGATTGAACTTTCTGCTTCATTTCTTGTTCTATTTCTTCCTGATCTTATTCTTAAAGATTCTTCTAATTCACCTGTTCCTTCACCTGAAAGTCTTTTACTTCTCCTCACAGTTGTTGGTGGTTCTGATGTGTTTCTTCTTCTTCTAGCCATTTCTTCAATTCTAACAATTTCTTCAAATTTTCAAGTTATAATTAGAGATTTCTTAGCTTGATTCTCCCTGTTTCGGGCGCCAAAATGTAGTTGCAGGATTTCCCACACTACACCCTTGTCAAGAATCTATGAAAATTAAGTCATAATCGAGAATGAACAACAACAATTTTATTAATTCACTTTCAGGAAGATTTACAAGAAATTCCAAAACTCAGAAGTACAACTTTCTTTCTGGAGTTTCTCTCTCCTCAAAATTCTCTCAGCTCTCAAAAGTACATCATCCCTTTCTGGATTTAGTCGAACCCTTTATATAGGAAAATACATAGTGGAAGACATCAAAGATTTCCCAATAATTCGGATCTACTCTGCGGTCTCATCGCCATAACTCTAGTCTTCACCATCGCCAACTTTGTAACCATCGTGAAACAGACTTATTCTTCTCATATATCTTCAGTCATTAACCGTTATATCACTCTTTTGTGACACTCGCCAAATGTTGTTGAAGAATCTTGCGACGTTCTCGTCAAAATGTTGTTAATACTCGTAGAAATGTTTAGGTTTTTCGCAGAAGTGTCGTTTTCATCACGAGAATATAGTTGTGGAGATATTCTGGTATTACAAGTCTCGAGGCCATAGTCTTTCCTTGAAGATGCGACCAGCAAAGGAGACTAGGGACTCTTGACCATCACTCGTTTGAAAGATGTCGAGTTCGACAACACATTGATTGATACAGCCTCCGAGTTCAACATCATCATTGTCAAGACTTTGAGGGCCGCAAGGATTTCAAAATAAGAAGCTACTCGCAGCCCAATCGTGATTAGGAGCTCAGAATGAGAATTCATGGATGCCTATGGATACATTGACCTCGAAGTTAAAATCGGTGATACTCTAACACATGCTAAATTTTACATAGTGAAAGAGTATCCGAATTACAACATGATCCTGGGACGCCAGTGGATACACAATAACAAGGCAGCACTAGGAGTGAGTCCTTTGCCGATTTCAGTACCTGAAAGAATCTCCAACAAGCCATCAACTCCTGAAGATTGTTTATTGCCGTATCGATACCTTACAAATACGACGCAACTTCCTGGAGAAAGCCCGAATTCATACCTTAAAAGGTTCCGAGCCCATGTAAGTCTCATCGAACAACCTTTTTTACAAACAGTAAAGCCTCTTCCTGCTGAGGCTCGAGGACTTGTTTCAATCAACAACTTAATCGCCACTAAGAGATGTGAGTGGGGCGCTGGTCCTTTTGAACGTTTTGCTAAGATCTTGGAAGCAGTCAGAGACAACGTGTCCCAGAAATAAGATAATGTGCCAAGTACAAATCCATTTCAAATTGGAGATATGGTAGCAAAGAGGACCACATATCAAGTTGGAAACGTGGCGGTGAGAATGACTGACTAATCTGATTCGTCGGTGACAAAGGAAGATAAACCATATTTGGTAGCAGATGTCATCCTAGGTGGCTGCCGCAAGATCATCAATGCTAACAAGCTTGAGGGCGTGACGATCCACTCACGATGGCTTAAACCCTACAGTACCTAGAGACGATATGCTACTATTCCTCTCTAGCGTTCTCCGTAACGGTTCCTCCAGCGTTCCTCCAACAATTTCCCTTTCCTTGTTATTTTGTAATTCCTTCAAAAAATGATTGCAATACTTGCATTCATACTTATTAGGGTTCCAATTTCTCAATTAAAGTATTATTTTCTTTAGAAATTTTTACCCCTGAACATGACACAAAGACCCAGGTTCGACCCGAGTCATCATTATCCACTTATCGCATACTATTTTTCAGTTTCTTGGTAACCAGGGGGGGTTTGATTTATCAAAGCAATAAAAATGAATTGAAAGCAAAGTAATAATAAAAATAATCAATAAGGAGAAAGTATTGGTCACGGGATAGTTTCATTCACAAACTCGAATTATCAACAATGACTAGAATTGAAAATTTAATCTCTCATTTACTAAAAGTCCTAGGATACCTTGATCGCAAGAGTATCCCGCTAATTCCCTGATTTCATCACAACCACATTAAAAGATGCATATGTGAATTCCTCCTAGAAAGCAACCTAAAGTGTAAAAGCACAATTAGATTTAACTCCCTAAAAGCAATGAGTTCTATGGAATAAGACTAATCAAGGAAACCAAAATGTGTAAAAACACTAAATCGATTTAACCCAAGTTATGATTCATATGTGACTAGTAGGATATATCACTACAAGCACTACCCACATTTATGCTACTTAGAATCAGGGACAAATAACGTTTTCATATTGAAAACCCTAATATAGCTCTAGATATGAAAGCAGATTGGATTGATTCCGGACTCAACCAAATAAACAATCAAATCATAAAACAAAATAAACCATGAATCATAAACAATAAAGTATTGAGACAAAACTACATCATTGAATCAAATATCATTTGTGAAATCCACTTTATCCCATAAACAATAATATGAAGTTTAGCTACTCATAGTTTTTGGATTCAACATAATTATTATCAAAAATAAAATGAAGAACATGAAAAATAAACGAAAGCAAACCCTAGTAGAATCGCCCTCCTCCAAAACTCCGGTAGAAAGATACGTGATATATTATCTAAGAATAGAAACTCTTCCTTTTATAGCTTTCCAACTTTCCAAATTAGGTCTTCAAAGCCCACGGTCCAATATCAAGAAGTCCACTCAACTCATGTGTGTGAAAAACCAATGAGAAAATATGACCCAAAAATTGTTCGCCGAAAAACTGTGTTTTTGGCCGGAATATGGCCGAAATCCGGCGCCGGAAAAGTATCTCCACAGTCCTCAACTGCTGCTGCACTTCAATTCTTGCAAACTCCACCACTTACTACAGCTTCAACCACAGTCCTCAACTGCTGCTGCACTTCAATTCTTCTCATTCCCTTCTCTGTCAAGCCAAGCACCAACACAATGTCAGTTCCATTGCAGCTTCTTGCCTGACTGTGACCAACAGTTACCCAGTTTTCATAACACAGCAACACTAACTCCTTTGCCATCATTCCACATTCATATCACCTGAACTCAGTAAAATTTCACCTAGCCTTTGCACCTACACCACCAGTTCCGTGCATTAGCACACTTAAACATCATGCCATCAGCTCTTTCTGGGCTTACACAACACAATTTCTACCCATTTTTCTTAGCCACAACTGCTGCAACAACCCATAACATCTCATACGATCTCAAACCATAGCAGCACACCACCACTATCTGCTCACTCCAACACCAGCTGCCACCTTGTTATTTGCAGTCGCAGCTGCACCATAAACTCAACAGCACCATCACTGTCCATTCACATTGCATTCATCCATACTCCCCATTTAATTACAACAGCTCATTCCCGGCTCTAAATCTGCAATACAACATTCACTAATCCAGCAAATTGCACTATCAGTGTATGTGCACTGACACACTTCAACAGCTTCACTCACCTGCAATGTCCTACACTGCATTACTCCACTCCATTATCTCCGCAACCATCTCCACATCTAATTGCAGCAGCAGATCCTCAGTCCCATGGTTATCTCACTTGCACCAGACCCATTCCATGGCAGCACAACCATACCCTGGACATACAATTCATCTCATTCCCTGAGCTTTATTTGAACAGAACCATCAGCTTCAGTTCATTGTTACCAACTGCAACTGCTCATGCCATACCTCCTTATATAACTCGAACTCATCCGCTGCTAACACCTTCGTCACAGGCATCATACTCTCCATCTCCTAGTCACAGTTCCACTGAAATGTTTATTCTTCCTCCTTCGAGCATTAAGCCTGGCAGCAACATATCTTCCTCCATTCTCAGATTCCATTGTAATACCACTTTGCCTAGACCACACACCAACAACACTTGTAGTTGCAACCTGCAATGCACTTGCAGTAGACCCAGCTACAATATAACCTGTACCTGTACCACCTACTCTATATCAGCATCATCTCAACCCATTCATCTGACTAGCTGCTGAACCATCAACACCTTCTATTGCTTCCACTCTAATTCACACCCTATTTTAACCAAACCACAGCTGCAGCTGTACAAGGCACCAACTCTGTCCAACCAACACCTGCAATATCATTGTCTTCCTTACTACACAGCTCCAACTTCTATCTAGACCTCCTTCCCATGTTCAACTGCAATCTAAATCAGGGCCATGAACACAACAACAAGCCAGAGCCATATACAACAATTTCAGTTCCACCTGCCACAGCAACACCATTCCAAGTACCTGTTAAACCTAACATTCATCTAGGTTATCAAATACCCATAGCACCACTTTAATCCAGTTCCTTGCAAACCCTCTGCAACTGTAACATCATCAAAATATGTGTTCTCCAATTGCAGCTGCAACCCCAGCTTCACTGCTCCAATCAATACCCTGCAACCTGATCTACTTGAACTTCAGCTGCAACCCTTGACTGTGAAACTCCACCATTTCAAGAACTCCCATCTGCATTTCATATTCACTCAACAGCGCCATCAAACCCAGCTGAATCATCATCATTTTTCTCTATTTGGTTCATCACAGCAAAACCCTAATTAGCTACAAACTCACCCAACCATTGTTCTTCTCATAAATAGACTCCATCATCATCAATTTGTAGCAACAGCAGAAAGACCCATCAATTAAACTCATTATAAACTCTAATTTACAAGAGATTTCAAAACTACATCTCGATCATCTCCTCTAAGTTCAGAACTGAACTTCATCTTCTTTTCTCAAACACCAACTCTTGCACTTGTTCTTAGCAGTATTAATTCCCACCTCAACATCAACCTTTCCTCTCAGGCAATCTCTCAATTCAGATCAATCTTCACCATCGTCTTCTCAAAACAGCCGCCATGGCTTTTCTCGTTTTCAGGCAAAGGAGGTAATGAAAGAAAGAACGAAATTAAGTCTTCTCTGAATTTTAGGTGGTGTGTTGGAAAAAAAATTCATATTGACACCCCACTTCAGTGGTTAAGGGGTAATAGCTAGAACATGTATTTTCGGTTCCACGGAACCGACTGCCTATTCGCGTCTTTGCTCAATTGTCAGTTTTGGCAAACTGATGGTTCATTCTTCACTTCCTCCTTGCGCACCTTAGCACGCTCCAAATGTAGTTCGCATGTGAATTGACCTTTGCACTCCTTTTCGCTCCAAAAGGACAATTTCTCCTTCTTTTGCTCCAAAGGACTCCATTGCACCTAATCAACTTGTTTGTGGGAGAAAACTACTTCGGCCGGTTTAGGTAATTTTGGGTGTGTGTGGATGAGAAGTGAGTTTAAACCTTCAACAAATGTGATGCACGATGAGCACTTTGATTCGAGAGATAATCTATACAATTCTGGCCTAAACCGAAGACATAGCCGTTCCATATTTGTTTCGGTCACAGGTGAAGGATGTGAGGTTGATCTTAGGGAGGGAAGCGAAGAAGGTGTTGAGAGTATGAAGGTGAAGGCTATTTGATGACTTGTTAACAGAAGGTTGAGCGAGCTAGCAAATGCCGCGGCGGCAGAAGCTCAGGTGTGGAATACGATGGTATTAACACTTGGTTTTTATGTGTTGTTCGAACCTCTGTCTTTGGAAATAGGTAGGAGAACCTATTTATACAAGTCGATAAGCCTTCATTACGTCTCTCGTGGGAAAGTGGAAGAAGTGGAGTGATGGAGGAAGTGGAGTTGTGTGTTAGTGCCACACGGTTGCTTGCCCACTTCTCCTATCATCGCTAACCGCCATGTTTCCCTGACACGATCTTGTGATGGCGTATTACACGCTCCACGCTGTAAACCTCCAGACCAATACCCCAGTTTGTATCCCCCAGTTGTGACGTGATTAATGTCTCGAGTGTGTGGATCGCGGGACCCACAGGAAATAGTGC
This sequence comes from Papaver bracteatum, assembly GCA_023529315.1. Taxonomy (NCBI): domain Eukaryota; kingdom Viridiplantae; phylum Streptophyta; class Magnoliopsida; order Ranunculales; family Papaveraceae; genus Papaver; species Papaver bracteatum. The sequence goes on from JAJJWX010002476.1 coordinate 759,876, forward strand.
AGGGTGAACCGTGAACTTGGTATAACATCGCATGCAGCCATCTTCAGGTGACCGTTTGGAGGCTGTATAGACAATCCATGCCTTGGTCGGTTACCTTGTGAAGAAGAGTGACGGATGGTGATCATGGTGATACCTTGTTTTCTGGTTGATTCGTACCCTAAGTCATTCGTCCAAGCTTGAAAAGTTGGACGGACGAGATGGTTTGCAACCCTACCTGCGATCGTTGGATGAGAGGCGCGCATGCTGGCTCATTCAACCCAAACGTTTGCATGCTAGGAGAGTTCCAATGTAGGAACCGATCATCCCTGCATGGAGGCGGTACAATGGTGTTCACGCCCATGCCTGCTTGACTCGAAAAGATTTAATCTGAGCCACTCGACTCAGGTGGAAAAGACGAGTGGTCGAGATTAGAACTTATGGAGGGTCTGTGACATGCCACCTTTGGGCGCGCGTATCGAGGAGCTTGACCACTGCCGGTCTTGGACGATCAGCTAGACGTGAATTCAGGCCCACGGCGGTCATGCTAGCATGCTCGGTTCCTCCTAAGTCTCCATCTTTGCCTTTCATCCAAGCCTGCGAAGATGGACTTTTGAGATGTTTCTGCGCCGCAAACCTAATTAGGGTTTTGGACCGGCCACTTAGGGCGATCGGTTTTGGGTTGCGTGCGCCTCCTTTGGGGAGACCGACCATGTATGCAATATCTTGGGTCGACAATGAGCATGTACATGCTTGCTCTAAGACCCTGGGCGCAATCTAAGCCATCCAACTATGCCTGCGAAGTCGGATGGTCGTGATCGTTTTTGGATCTTCTCAACCTGCGTAAGGCGTTAATCTAGCCTTGTTTGGGCAATCGTTTCTTGCACCACGGCTTGCCTATGAGGGATTCGGTCACGTAGGTAGAAATTGGGCCCGCCAATGGTGTACCATCACTTCACTACTTGTTTTAGGGTATAATCTAAGCCGTCCAACTATGCCTGCGAAGTTGGACGTTCACGATTAAAAGGAACCCTAGCCGTGCGTCATGCTCACTTTGAGCGCACGTTTTGGAAGGACCAACTGTAGTTGGCCTTGACCGTTCGGTCATGTATGAAGGTGGGTCCGCGGTGATCATGGTAGCATGCTCAGGACCCCCTGAATCTATATCTACACCCTCCATCTATGCATGCGAAGTTGGACGGATGAGATATATTTCTGAGTTTGTTTTCAGCAAATGAGACTAACATGGGTAGTCTTGCATGCGTTCGACGGGGCTAGTATAACCTGCCGTCAGGTAGCCTACGGGTGTTTGCATGTCGAACACAAGGCTTTAATTAAAGAATTAATAGTAATGCTGCATACCTACAGAAAACCGGGATGGTTGCCACATGCTCCGTCGGGATGGTTGCCACATGCTCCGTTCTGGGTAGGTTTTAATTCTCATGGATGGTTGCACATGCTCCAATGAATTAATATGGCGAGAAGTATTCATCGCCTGAAGGCTTTATCCTTTGCAGGACGTCAGCTTACAAAAATTGGCCTTTTACAATTTTAGCCTTGAACAGAATTCCACCATCAACATTAAGTCCCCTGCCTAGCATGCAATGATTACACTATTGTAGGGTAGGCATGAGATGGTGACAATTTGTATACAAAATAATTAAAGCCAATTAAAGCCAGAGTAAATACATGTTTACCGTGTGGGAGAAGGTATGTCACTTGCGTCAAATGCCTTGGAGCCGGTTGAGTTGATCCTTCCAATGGCAAAGCTCGGCTGGGGAAGTACAGCTTGATGGGTCGATCCACCTTGGCCTTCCTCTTTCTGTGTGCCTTCTCATATGCCTAGCAAGCATAGTGCATTCGATAAGCATTGTTGATCACAATCCCGACTCAACAGCATCAGAAAGAGGTAAGGAGGACTTCTTTTTTCCTGGGGATCTTGTTGGATCGTGAAGCATATAAAGAAGTTTTGTTTATTCTTCTCATTAGGCGATCTTCTTCAACATCTCAGGTATTGCTTCACACGTTTATTTCTTAATCGATTGGCGATAGTTGTGATTAGAATATTCTTTATGTGCCACCGTAACTCACCTTACTCTCTTTTTTGTAGTACATCATGAAAGGAGTTGGTGATGATCACTCTGCAGCTTATTCAGAAAAAAGTTTTGAAGTTGACAAACCAGAAGCTAGCGCACATGAAGAGGTGATGGATAAAATTGATTTGCCACTTCGTGAAGTCGGCCATGCCTTACAGGGAATGTCTATCTTGCATTTAACCATTGTCAGGGGGCGGCTCCGTGCTCTTTCAGTTGCGATTGATATAGAGGAGAAACAAAGACATGAAGAAGCGTTGCGGGCGAAGTGGAAACGCGAGGCGTCACAAGCACCAGTAAGCTCGAGAGCTGGAGGGATGAAAGCTCGGTTGAAGAAACAGAGGGTTGAACACGAAGGTCCTGCGGGTGATAGGAAGTGTGATTACCCAATACGTGGTGGTGTGATAATCCTTGACCCTGTTACTGATGAGGCTGAACGTCCGAAAGTGATTGGTGTGATTTCCACGGTTGCAATGGATTCTGTAGAAGGTGCAGAGGATACGCATGCTGAAGATGTTGAGGCGGTAGCTGCTATGCCCGAAGAAGTTGAGGCGTCTCTGGAGAAAGAGGCACAAGATGTGGATCCCAACAGTGATGAAGACGCAACCAGCAATTGAGTTTCCCTGTTATTCTTCTTTGTATATTTTTTTTTATATATACTCAGTGGCGGCTGAGTTTGAAGTTTTCTTATTTGCTTTTGCTTGCTTGTCTTGAACAAAGTTTTATTCAGTGCTGCTTCCGAAACATGCATATTTTTCTGTTTGTGCCCCTTGACATGAGTCTGGCTCCGTTGAAGTAGATCATGTAGGATACCTTCCTCCTCCCCTTTTACATGTTTTATTCCTCCCATATTACCAGGATGGTATGAAGATTTGGTATGAGGGTTTAGGGTTTTCTTTCTGGGTAATGGTGGTTTGAAGGTGACTCATAACTTTGTGTGATTTTATGAGAAATTGTAAAAGGAATGAAATCTTGATTACTTGGAGAAATATTGGAACCTTAATAAGTATGAAGGCAAGCAGTGCCATCATTTTGAAGGAATTACAAATATTGTGAAAAGGTAAATTGTTGGAGGAATCCCACGGGGGGATTAGAGAGGTGATGTCGTGTCTTCAAGTAAGGTAGGGCTTGAGCCATCGTGAGTGAACAACCACACCTTCGAGTTCGTCTGCATTGATGATCTTGCAGTAACCGCCCAAGATAACATCTGCCACTAAGAATATTTCCTCTTCCTTTGCAGGCATATCAGACTGGGCAGTTATTCTTACTGCCATGTTCCCAACTTGGAACGTGGTTACCTTTGTTACCATATCTCCGATTTGAAACGGATTTGGACTTGGTAAAACAACTTGCTTCTGACACGTGTCGTTCTTGACTGCTTCCAAACCTTTGGTAAAGCGCTTAAAGGGGCCAACACTCCATTCACATCTCTTTGTGGTGGCCCGCCTGTCAGGTGAAACATTCCCCGATGGTCTAGCAAGACAATCATCCACTACTTGCAAAGAGGGTCATTCAATGAGACTTACTTGGGCTCGGAATCTCTTGACGCAAGACGAAGGGCTTTCACCAGGGAGTTGCGTTATGCCTGTGAGTTTTTGGTATGGGGGAAACATGCAGTCTTCGATTCTCCAAGGTTTGTTGGAAATCATCGGATCTGGCTTGTTGGAGATTCTTTCAGGTACTGAGATTGGAAAGGAATGCGCCTTGTGTACCCACGGGCGCCCCAGAATCATGTCATAATCCGGATGTTCCTTAATTATATGGAATCTAGCTTGTGTTGGTGTGTTACCAATATTGACATCAAGGTCAATGTATCCGTAAACATCCACAAATTCTCCTGCTGGGCTCTTGATCACAGTCGCACCACGGGTAGCCTCCTGCTTTGAGATTTTCGCAGCTTGCAGGGTCTTGATAGTAATGATGTTGAATTCAGAAGCTGTATCGATTAATGTGCTATCGAACTTGACATCTTTCAGATGGGCGACGGTCAAAAGTCCCCAGTTTCCTTTGTTGGCGCTGTCTTCCAAGGAGGCTTGAGATGCTGGAACGACTTCTCTTCTTGGGTATAAGCGCCTGCCTGACACAATACGGTTGAGGGCCATGAACATATCTTGACGTTGTACCTTGGAAAGGTACAAGATTTCACACAGGTGTTCCATCACAGATTGTACAGTCTTGCGCACAGAGCTTCCAGAGATCATGAAACTTCTGACAGGAAGGGGGTCTCTGTGAACTCCTTCATTTCCAAATTGGAGCTCTCCTGCTGCTATCCTTTCATTGAAGATTTATTTCAGCTTGTTGCAATCCTTAGTTGGGTGGTGGACAAACCTATGATAACGGCAGTACTTAGGGTTTGCCATGTCTTTCTCAGTTGGTGGACGTCTGATAGGAGGTAGCTTGATAGCATCATCATGAATACATGCCTCCAAGAGTTCTATTACTTCATTTATCGGAAACGGTAAGCCTGTGTCTTCGGTGCTCTGCGCAGGATCTTTGCCTGTTCCTTTTCGAGGCGAAGCTTTATGCGTTTGAGCCGCACGCTTGGGTAGTTGTTCTGCCGCAGCTAGAGCTTTTCTCTTTCCGCCTTCGCTTATTACACTGACAGAAGGGCCAGTATTATACTGCTTGTTGATGAGGCTCCTGTTTCCCCGATTATCTCGTGAATCGTCGCTCCGAACGATTCTGGTTCTTTCCAATAATGCTGGGTTGGTAGTGGCCGAACGTTTGGATGCTTCATGGATCTCTGAGAACGTCTGGAATCCCAAGTTTTCCAGCAGGGCGCGATATATGGGCATCATTCCATTGATGCATAATTCCACCAGCTGTCGTTCTGTGACATTTGGTTCATGGCATTCCAACGCTTGTGTTCTGAACCTTTTGAAAAAATCATTTGGATGTTCATTGTTCCGTTGGGAGATTCTCCCAGGTCTGAGAAATTAACTTGCTCAGATACAAAGAAGTACTTCTTGTAAAACGCGCTGACCATCTCATTCCAATTGGATATGCTGTCGGGTGCGATGTTGTTGTACCACGTATAGGCTCTCCCCGTAAGTGATTTGGAGAATTCCTTCAGGCGGAGAATGTGATTGTATTCATGTTCTCCTAAGGATTCTAAGAATCGAGAGACGTGTTCACGAGCATTACCGGTACCATCGTAAAGGATGAATTGAGGGGAGGTGTATCCCCTGGGAAGAGGAATCCGCTGCACGTCTTGTGGATATGGAGGCTGATGTCGATGCACGTCCATCGGATTTTATTTGCCACGATTTTGGAGGAGTCTCTCCAGATCTTCACGTGTAATAAATTTGGACGATTGGCTTCTTTCCCTGAGACGCTCGTCCCTTTCTCTTGCGTGGTCAGCAACATAAGACTCTTCGTTCAGGTAGGCTTGCGTAACTGAGGCACCTTCTCCAAGTGTGCTAAACGTATTTCTTGTTGTCCCTTGAGGCTGTCCCGACTCTTGTGGTAATCGATCGGTTAATGTTTTAAGGAAGGTGAGTACTTCCTTCTGAGCGGTTGCCATGTCTGCCTGAAATTTAGCGAGGGTTTCTTGTCTCTCCATAAAGTCCACCATGGTGATAGGAGGTTTTCCTCCTCTAGGTCCTCCAGATCCTCGTCCTGAAGGGGAAGTAACAGTTGTTCTGGTGACGGACGGAAGTTTCATGCTTGAGGAAATGCCTGGATTTGCGGTCGCTCTGGCTCTTATAATGGGAGGTGTCACGCCTGTTGGAATGTCTGCTCCTGATCCACTGGTACTGATGATAGAAGACGCGATTCCACGAGACACATTGGTTGCACTGGCGGGTTGCACTGTAACACCAGTAATTGGGATATCAGCGCCACCAGAAGCGTTGTCGGTGCTAACTCCATCGTTGGTTGCTGCTCCAGACCTAAGATCCACCATTCTTGAAATCAGAGAAATTGAATTGGTATTGAAGAAATCGACTTCACAACCGAGAGATTAACCTCCCATTGTGGTCGCCAATTGTTTGTGGGAGAAAACTACTTCTGCCGGTTTAGGTAATTTTGGGTGTGTGTGGATGAGAAGTGAGTTTAAACCTTCAACAAATGTGTTGCACGATGAGCACTTTGATTCGAGAGATAATCTATACAATTCTGGCCTAAACCGAAGACACGGCCGTTCCAGATTTGTTTCGGTCACAGGTGAAGGATGTGAGGTTGATATTAGGGAGGGAAGCGAAGAAGGTATTGAAAGTATGAAGGTGAAGGATATTTGATGACTTGTTAACAGAAGGTTGAGCAGGCTAGAAAATGTTGCCGGCAGGCTCTGGGTGTTGAATATGATGGTATTAACACTTGGTTTTTCTATGTTGTTCGAACCTCTGTCTTTGGAAATAGGGAGGAGAACCTATTTATACAAGTCGATAAGCCTTCATTACGTCTCTCGTGGGAAAGTGGAAGAAGTGGAGTGATGGAGGAAGTGGAGTTGTGTGTTAGTGCCACACGGTTGCTTGCCCACTTCTCCTATCATCGCTAACCTCCCATGTTTCCCTGACACGATCTTGTGATGGCGTGTTGCACGCTGCACGCTGTAAACCGCCAGACCAATACCTAGTTTGTATCCCCCAGTTGTGACATGATTAATGTCTCGAGTGTGTGGATCGCGGGACCCACAGGAAATAGTGCAGGGTGAACAGTGAACTTGGTATAACATCGCATGCAGACATCTTCAGGTGACCGTTTGGAGGCTGTATAGACAAGCCATGCCTTGGTCGGTTACCCTGTGAATAAGAGTGATGGATGGTGATCATGGTGATACCTTGTTTGCTGGTTGATTCGTACCCTAAGTCATTCGTCCAATCTTGCAAAGTTGGACGGACGAGATGGTTTGCAACCCTACCTGCGATCGTTGGATGAGAGGCGCGCATGCTGCCTCTTTCAACCCAAACGTTTGCATGCTAGGAGAGTTCCAATGGAGGAACCGATCAGCCCTGCATGGAGGCGGTACAATGGTGTTCACGCCCATGCCTACTTGACTCGCAAAGATTTAATCTGAGCCACTAGACTCAGGTGGCAAAGACGAGTGGTCGAGATTAGAACTTATGGAGGGGCCGTGACATGCCACCTTTGGGCGCGCGTACCGAGGAGCTTGACTACTTCCGGTCTTGGCCGATCAGCTAGACGTGAATTCGGGCCCACGGCGGTCATGCTAGCATGCTCGGTTCCTTCTAAGTCTCCATCTTTTCCTTTCATCCAAGCCTGCGAAGATGGACGCTCGAGATGTTTCTGCGCCGCAAACCCTAATTAGGGTTTTGGACCGGCCACTTTGGGAGATCGGTTTTGGGTTGCGTGCGCCTCCTTTGGGGAGACCGACCATGTATGCAACATCTTGGGTCGACAGTGAGCATGTACATGCTTGCTCTATGACCCTGGGCGCAATCTAAGCCGTCCAACTATGCCTGCGAAGTCGGATGGTCGTGATCGTTTTTGGATCTTCTCAACCTTCGTAAGGCGTTAATCTAGCCTTGTTTGGGCAATCGTTTCTTGCACCACGGCTTGCCTATGAGGGAGTCGGTCACGTAGGTAGAAATTGGGCCCGCCAATGGTGTACCATCACTTCACTACTTGTTTTAGGGTATAATCTAAGCCGTCCAACTATGCCTGCGAAGTTGGACGTTCACGATTAAAAGGAACCCTAGCCGTGCGTCATGCTCACTTTGAGCGCACTTTTTGGAAGGACCAACTGTAGTTGGCCTTGACCGTTCGGTCATGTATGAAGGTGGGTCCGCGGTGATCATGGTAGCATGCTCAGGACCCCCTGAATCTATATCTACACCCTCCATCTATGCATGAGAAGTTGGACGGATGAGATATATTTCTGAGTTTGTTTTCAGCAAGTGAGACTAACATGGGTAATCTTGCATGCGTTCGACGGGGCTAGTATAACCTGCCGTCAGGTAGCCTACGGGTGTTTGCATGTCGAACACAAGGCTTTAATTAAAGCATTAATAGTAATGCTGCATACCTACAGAAAACCGGGATGGTTGCCACATGCTCCGTCGGGATGGTTGCCACATGCTCCGTTCTGGGTAGGTTTTAATTCTCAGGGATGGTTGCACATGCTCCAATGAATTAATATGGCGAGAAGTATTCATCGCCTGAAGGCTTTATCCTTTGTAGGACGTCAGCTTACAAAAATTGGCCTTTTACAATTTTAGCCTTGAACAGAATTCCACCATCAACACAACTCAAATTCACACATAAGATACATATTTCACAAAATAAATAGCAAAGAAAGAATAAATACTAGATATATAACTAGGTGTTTTACAACACCTATCAGATTCCCCCACACTTAGACTTTGATAGTCCTCGAGAAAATCAAACAAAACATATTCTAAAATATACATACAACTCCCGTGAGCGTTTTCTAGAGAAATACCCACACAACCTACATTTCCAACTTACAAGTTCCCTGAAATTATAGTATCCAACGCGCTAAGAAGACATAGAGATTCTGCACACTAGTCATAAGAAGTTAGACAAAAATATGAACACAATCTCATTCTTAAAAGTTGAAAGAGAAATAACCATCCCTTATCGAAAGAAATTCGGGTTCGGAGTGATCAAAAGTCTCGACTCTGCCTCACAAGAAAGGGTTTTATGAAATTGCTCTCAATAATAAATAGCTCTTTATGGGTCACACATGTGTCCAGGTAGGAATGAAGAGAGAATCCTGCGACACGTTGAATAGTAGGAAGGCAAACCCTCCGAAATGTTTTGAAAACCCACATCTTTTATTCATTTTGAAAACCCTTTTTTCTGACGATCTCTTAGAAAGGAAATTAACCACTTAACAAAGGTGGGAATATGCTTACTTACCTCGTTATCCGTTCGGCGTGCAGCTAGCACCACTCTCACAGCATCCATAGAAACGTCTTCGGTCTTCAATCTTTGTCTTCGTCTTCGGTCTTCAACTGTCGATGATAACTCTTGAACTTCGTAGAATCTTGACAATGTGATTCTTTCCTCTCATTCCTTGTTGCTTGAAACTTCACTGTAGATATTTCTTCTTCCGTTGGCTTATTGAATGAATACAAAACCAAAATATGATGCAATGAATATATTATATATTTCTTTTTTTTTAATTTCTTTTTTTTTTCATTAAATACAAAGTAAATACAAAATGAAAACAAACAAAAATAAAAACTAATGATGAGTCTAAAGAACTTTTCTCTTGTCTTTTTTTTTTTTTTTTTTTAGACAAGAGAATAAAATACAAATAAAAATAAAAATGCAAGTACAAATGCCTTGGTGTGAGTACTTTACCGCTTGATTCTTCACAACTTGTATGTCTTGATATCATAAACTTCTTGAATTCTCATCTTTATAATCTTCACTCTTGTACAATAGTCTTCAACTTGTAAAATTTTTGCTCCTTGTCTTGTTGCTATACTTGAATTTGAAATCTGCTCATTTTTGTACCGTTGCTTATAAACCTAGAACGTCTTCAACTTTCCTTCGAACTTGTGATGCTTCCCTTGTTGATGATGATGGTGTTTCTATGGACCTGTTGGTGTAGAGAGAGATAAAGTGGATGGTGCTAACTGCGAACAAGATTACAAGTGGAATGTAAGTTAGCAATTCGATGTCACCATTCATGATTGATAAAATAGCACTCAAGAGATCAATATAGTGCTTCTATTGGTGGGAGGTTGGGTAGCTCACCATTCTACCTAGAGTTTACGTACGGTGACACACACTCTAAAAGCACAAATTTAGACAGGTACAAAGAAATGAAGATCGGTGCCTCTCATGATGTAACATAGGTAGTCTCCACTATAGGGGACCATTACTCTACTACCGAATTCAGTCTGCACCATATTTTCCACTGGCATAGTTAAATCCAACTTTAACTCTCATACAAGTAAGAAACCCGATCATGTTCACTGTCATCTCTAAGTTCAGTCACTCTTATGAGAATCTCGATGTAATCTTAGCGACATGGATATTATGTGACTCTAAACTAACTACAAGTTGGAGGTTTTTCATGCACTAATTTACACAAAAGTTGAAAATTTTGAAAAACTTTACAATGCAAATGCTTAACCACTCCCCCACACTTAAACTTTACATTGTCCTCAATGTAAATTGAGTCATCCAAAGTAAGTTAAGGTGGGAAATTATGCATGAAAAATGACAAGAAATCAGAAAAATAAAATACAAGATAAGAAAAAACTAAAAACAAGACAAGAAAATGAAAATAAGACAAGAGATACTCATCCTATGGGTTGCCTCCCATTTAGCGCTTGGTTTAAAGTCGTCAGCCCGACTATCTCCTTGATTTCTACGACTCCTCCAGAGGGAGTGCATCCACAAAATTATCTCCTTCCACCACTTCGGAAGTGAAATTCTCATAATATGGTTTCAACCGGTGCCCATTAACTTTAAGTTCCTTGCCTGTAGCAATACTACGAATTTCTACTGCACCATGAGAAAACACATTAGTAACAATGAAAGTTTCAATCCAACGTGACCTTAATTTACCCGGAAATAGATGCAAGCGAGAATTAAACAAAAGCACTTTCTGCCCAACAAAAAATTGTTTTCTAGAAATCATAGTATCATGAAAAGCCTTCGTTTTCTCCTTGTAAATGCGTGAGCTTTCAAATGCATCATTGCGAAGCTCTTCTAGCTCTTGGAGTTGCAACTTCCTTTGCTTTCCATCCCCATCCATCTCCATATTGCATTGCTTAATCTCCCAAAACGCTTTATGCTCAATCTCCACGGGTAAGTGACAAGGTTTACCATACACAAGCCTAAAAGGGGACATCCCAATAGGTGTCTTGTATGCGGTTCTATACGCCCACAAAGCATCATTTAGTCGCATGCTCCAATCTTTCCTTGTTGGATTCACCGTCTTCTCAAGTATGGATTTCACCTCCGGGTTGGAAACCTAGGCTTTCCCATTAGTTTGAGGATGATAAGGTGTTGCAATCTTGTGCGACACATTGTACTTCTTCAACAAGCTTTGTAAAATCATGTTTTTGAAGTGAGAACCCCCATCGCTAATTATGGCTCTTGGAATTCCAAACCTTGCAAAAATATTAGCTTGCACAAAATCTGAAACAACCTTGGAATCATTATTTAGGGTGGCCTTAGCTTCCACCCATTTAGAGACATAATCAACAACAAGTAAGATTTTATTATTCCCATGAGAGTTGACAAAAGGACCCATAAAATCAATACCCCATACATCAAAAACTTCAATAAATCGAATAAAAGTTTGTGGCATTTGATTTCGGGCACCTAGATTGCCTGTTCTTTGGCACCTATCACAAGTTGTGCAAAATATATGTGCATCCTTAAACAAGGTTTGCCAATAGAAACCGCTTTCAAGTACCTTGTGAGCGATTCTTTTACTTCCAAAATGTCCTCCGCAAGCATAAGAGTGACAAAATGACAAGATAGAATTAAACTCGAATTCGGGGACGCACCTTCTTATTACTTGGTCGCTGCCATGTTTCCATAAGTATGTATCATCCCATATGTATTGGTTCCCTAACCACTTTAGTTTATCCCTCTCAGCACGAGACAAGTTCTTTGGGATTTGTTTAGTTACCAAGTAATTCACAATATCCGCATACCATGGTTCTCCAAAGTCAATTGAGAATAGTTGCTCATCCGGGAAACTTTCACGCAATGGGATAGCTTCCTTGTCTACAGCAAGACGGCTCAAGTGATCCGCAACGGTGTTCTCAATTCCTTTCTTATCTTTGATTTCAATATCAAACTCTTGCAAGAGTAGAATCCATCGTATGAGCTTTGGTTTCGCTTCTTTCTTCATTAGCAAGTACCTAAAAGCTGCATGGTCAGAAAAAACAACAACTTTTGTACCAATTAGATAAGAGCGAAATTTCTCCAATGCAAATACTATAGCTAAAAACTCTTTTTCAGTGGTTGTGTAGTTTTGTTGGGCTTCATTTAACGTTCTAGAAGCATAATAAATGTCATGAGGTATCTTCCCCACACGTTGCCCAAGCACCGCACTAACCGCGTAGTCACTAGCATCACACATTAGCTTAAAAGGCTTGCTCCAATCCGATGGTTTAATGATGGGTCTGAAATCAAAAGTTCTTTCAAACGATTGAATTCCGCCATACACTTCTCATCAAAGTTAAAAACCACATCTTTTTGCAATAAGGTACAAAGTGGTGATGCTATCTTGGAAAAATCCTTGATAAATCTACGATAGAAGCCTGCATGACCAAGAAAAGAACGTATCTCCCTCACCGTAGTGGGAGGGGTTAGAGCACGAATAAGGTCTATCTTAGATTTATCAACCTCCAAGCCTTTAGAAGATATTATATAGCCTAAAACTATGCCATGAGTTACCATGAAATGGCACTTCTCCCAATTAAGCACAAGGTTTTTTTCAACACATCGTTCAAGGATTAATGACAAGTTGTTCAAACAAAGGTCAAATGAATCACCAAAGACACTAAAGTCATCCATAAACACTTCAATGATGTTTTCAACATACTCGGAAAAGATACTTACCATACACCTTTGAAAGGTAGCTAGAGCATTGCATAAGCCAAAAGGCATCCTTCTATAAGCAAAAGTGCCGAAAGGACAAGTGAAAGTGGTTTTCTCTTGATCCTCCGGTGCTATCACAATCTCATTGTAACCTGAATAACCATCAAGGAAACAATAATAAGCATGTCCAGCTAAACGTTCAAGCATTTGATCACTAAAGGGTAAAGGAAAATGATCCTTCCTAGTAGTGGCATTCAACTTTCTATAATCAATACAAACCCTCCAACCGGTTTGCACACGAGTTGGGACAAGTTCGTTCTCATCATTCTCTACCACCGTTACACCTGATTTCTTTGGTACAACTTGTACCGGGCTCACCCACTTGCTATCGGATATGGGGTAGATAACACCCACTTCCAAAAGCTTGAGTATCTCCTTTTTCACAACTTCCATCATGGGAGGGTTCAAACGACGTTGCACTTCCCTTGTAGGCTTTGCATCGTCCTCCTAACGAATCTTATGCATACAAACGGCAGGGCTTATACCCTTGATATTGGCGATTTTCCATCCTATGGCCGTCTTGTGCTTCCTTAGAACCCTTAGAAGTTTTTGCTCCTGTAATTCACTAAGCTCGTTAGAAACAATCACATGTAACTCTTCATTGTCACCCAAGTACAAGTACTTTAAGTGACTTGGAAGAGGTTTCAATTCCAACTTTGGAGATTTAACAATAGAAGGTAAAAGCTTTTCATCACTGCATGGTAAAGAAATAAAAGATATATTATGAGTTTCCAAACATCCTTGTAGTGAGTTAATATCACCAAGGGCTTCCTTGACTTCGTTACCACACTCTACACCACCATCCATGGATGTAGTTAAACCAGTTTCCAAAGCATCATCACGATTCATTTCAAATACTTATTGTGCCAATGTATCCATAACATCAACGGATAAACAAGAGTGGACATCACTAGGATATCTCATCGTCTTGAAAATGTTGAAACGTATTATTTCTCCATCAAACTCCATAGTCAACGTTCCCTTGTCTACATCAATGATCGTCTTAGCCGTTTTCATGAAGGGATGCCCAAGTAGCAATGGAAGAGACGAGTCCGGTGAACCTTCATCCATCTCTAACACACAAAAGTCAGCAGGGAATACAAGTTGATTAACATGCACAAGAACATCCTTAACAATACCCATTAGGTAAACAATAGAGCAATCGGCTAATTGCAACACAATTTCAGCCTTTTTCAAATGACCTAGATTAAGTGAATTATACATGGATGCCGGCATAACATTAACGGATGCACCTAAGTCTAACATTTCTTTGTTAAAAGTGGTGTTACCAATTGTGACGGGAATGTCAAAGCTACCGGGATCCTTGCATTTCAGTGGGAGTTTGTGTTGTAAGATTGCCGAAGCATTCTCCCCCACACTTAGCACTTCATTTCCTTTAAGCCTTTGCTTGTTGGTACACAAGTCCTTCAACACTTTTGCATACTTGGGAACTTGCTTGATAGCATCAATGAGCGGTATGTTCACATGAATCTTCTTAAGAACATCTAAAATCTCCTTTTCTAGTTCCGCCTTCTTAGAACTTGCAAATATGCGAGGAAAAGGTATAGGAGGAACATAAGTAGGAATAGGAGTTTTAGAGTTAGGAATAGGTACCTCGGGTGTTTGGGGAATTTCATCCCTCTTTTCCTCCAAAACCGGCTCCTTTGGAGCTTCCTCTTCACCCAAATCAGCAACTTTGGGTTGCTTAAGTTGTGTACCACTTCTCAACGTAATAGCATTGCCACCCTCTTTTGGGTTAATAGGTTGAGAAGGGAGTCTCCCACTAATTTGTGCTTTCAACTTATTGATATCAATCGCCATGGAGCCCACTTGAGTCTGCAAATCCTTAATCGCACTCTTTGTTTCTTGTTGGCTTTCCTTGAACATGGTAGAAATACCTTGCATCATTGTTTGTAACTTTGCATCGATATCGGAACCTTGGTTTTGAACCGGTTGTTGTGGTTGCTGAAATTGTTGCTGTTGTTGTTGAAATTGTTATTGTTGCGGTTGAAATTGTTGTTGTTGTTGCGGTTGAAATTGTTGTTGTTGCGGTTGAAATCCACTCATACGGTTGAAAGTAGGTTGTTGAACCGCACTTTGCTTGTTGGCATAGCTGAAATTTGGATGATCTCTCCATCCCGGATTGTAGGTGTTGGAATAGGGATCATACCGTCTTTGATGATTTGGAAAGACTGCATTAGCTTGCTCCAACTCTTCGTCACAAGAAGGTAAGATAACCACAACCATCCTTTGCATCATTCGCTCCATGTTATCCATCCTTTGATCAAGATGTGATGATGATGAATCAGTAACTTTTTGCACTCGCCTTACCATTGGTTCACCTCTTGTGTAGAATTGTTGCGAGTTTGCAGCCATGCTTTCAATCAACTCGGCAGCTTGGGCCACCGTCTTGTTCACTAGTGCACCACCACCCGCTGCATCAAGAAGATATCTATCACTTGATTGAAGACCTTCGTAGAAGTATTGGATTATCATAGCGTCGCTGAATTGATGGTGAGGACAGCTTGCCACCAATCTCTTGTATCGCACCCAACATTCATACAAAGACTCTCCCGCATGTTGCTTTATTCCACAAATATCTTTGCGAATTTGAGTAGCCTTTGACGCAGGAAAATACCTCTCTGAAAAGAGTTTCTTCAACCCGTTCCATGTAGTGACACTTCCGGCAGGCAAACAATACAACCAATCCTTAGCGCTGTCTACCATAGAAAATGGAAAAACTTTCATCATTGCACCATCAACTTCAGTCTCCGCTGGAAGCATAGCCTTGACAATGGTATAGAACTCCATAAGATGCTTGTTTGGGTCTTCATTCGCCATGCCATGAAACTTTGGCAACTCTCTAAGCAACCCCGCCTTGATCTCGAAAGTTAAGTTTGTTTGGATACACCATTGTTGTGCATCAAGCCTATGAGAAGCCAAATCCTTGAGTGTACGGTTCGCATCCATTGCTTCTTCCTATTCAACTAGCGGTTCTTCTACGAATGGAACCTCTTGTTCTTCTTCCAATTGTAACTCTTCTTCCACTTCTTGATGAAGAGCTTCGTGTTCTACTTCCAAGACTTGTTCTTCCGTTGTGTCTTGACTTGGTTGGAGTATTGTGCCTCTTCGAGTAGCTATCCCGCATCTTGGATAATTCCAATCTTTAGAAGCCAGGGGTTAGTACCTGAAAAACAATTCTCGCAAACAAGTGAGAAACAAGAAAAGAAACGGAAAGCAAATATGCAAGCAGAAAAATGATAAAAAGAAACTAAAAACTTAATAACAAGTCGTATGCCTCCCCGGCAACGACGCCAAAATTTAATCGATTTTGATGTCAAATATAATTTCACTTTCTTACTTCCTAAAATAAAAATAGTATGCGATAAGAAAGAGTTCGTATCCACATAGAGGCTTTTGTTGTTATAAAAATTCCAGTTTCTTGGTAACCAGGGGGGGTTTGATTTATCAAAGCAATAAACATGAATTGAAAGCAAAGTAATAATAAAAATAATCAATAAGGAGAAAGTATTGGTCACGGGATAGTTTCATTCACAAACTCGAATTATCAACAATGACTAGAATTGAAAATTTAATCTCTCATTTACTAAAAGTCCTAGGATACCTTGATCGTAAGAGTATCCCACTAATTCCGTGATTTCATCACAACCACATTAAAAGATGCATATGTGAATTCCTCCTAGAAAGCAACCTAAAGTGTAAAAGCACAATTAGATTTAACTCCCTAAAAGCAATGAGTTCTATGGAATAAGACTAATCAAGGCAACCAAAATGTGTAAAAGCACTAAATCGATTTAACCCAAGTTATGATTCATACGTGACTAGTAGGATATATCACTACAAGCACTACCCACATTTATGCTACTTAGAATCGGGGACAAACAACGTTTTCGTATTGAAAACCCTAATATAACTCTAGATATGAAAGCAAATCGGATTGATTCCAGACTCAACCAAATAAACAATCAAATCATAAAACAAAATAAACCATGAATCATAAACAATAAAGTATTGAGACAAAACTACATCATTGAATCAAATATCATTTGTGAAATCCACTTTATCCCATAAACAATAATATGAAGTTTAGCTACTCATAGTTTTTGAATTCAACATAATTATTATCAAAAATAAAATGAAGAACATGAAAAATAAACGAAAGCAAACCCTAGTAGAATCGCCCTCCTCCAAAACTCTAGTAGAAAGATACGTGATATATTATCTAAGAATAGAAACTCTTCCTTTTATAGCTTTCCAACTTTCCAAATTAGGTCTTCAAAGCCCACGGTCCAATACTAAGAAGTCCACTCAACTCATGTGTGTGAAAAACCCATGTGAAAATATGACCCAAAAATTGTTCGCTGGAAAACTGTGTTTTTGGCCGGAATATGGCCGGAATCATGTGCCGGAAAAGTATCTCCGGTAACCGGAAAAGTCCACCCGGTCACCGGTCAAACGATCCAACTCGGGTCCAACACCGAGTCAGAAGCTGAGTTGAGAACCGAATCAGATCTGAGTGGACCGAGTTGGTTTGATTTTGAAATCTTGCATAAGCCAAATACTGTTCACGGCCAAGATGGCCGTGACTGCCACTCCCAACACCTACTATTCCTGTAATTTCACCATTCTGCTTCTGCTACTATAGATGTTTGCAAATGCAGCTACTCCTAGGCTCAATACATCAATTCATGTCTTTGCAGCTTCTAACTTTCAAACTCCACCACTTACTACAGCTTCAACCACAGTCCTCAACTGCTGCTGCACTTCAATTCTTCTCATTCCCTTCTCTTTCGAGCCAAGCATCAACACAATGTCAGTTCCATTGCAGCTTCTTGCCTGACTGTGGCCAACAGTTATCCAGTTTTCATAACACAGCAACACCAACTCCTTTGCCATCATTCCACATTCATATCACCTGAACTCAGTAAAATTTCACCTAGACTTTGCACCTACACCACCAGTTCCGTGCATTAGCACACTCAAACATCATGCCATCAGCTCTTTCTGGGCTTACACAACACAATTTCTACCCATTTTTCTTAGCCACAACTGCTGCAACAACCCATAATATCTCATACGATCTCAAACCATAGCAGCACGCCACCACTATCTGCTCACTCCAACACCAGCTGCCACCTTGTTATTTGCAGTCGCAGCTGCACCATAAACTCAACAGCACCATCACTCTCCATTCACATTGCATTCATCCATACTCCCCATTTAATTACAGCAGCTCATTTCCAGCTCTAAATCTGCAATACAGCATTCACTAATCCAGCAAATTGCACTATCAGTGTATGTGGACTGACACACTTCAACAGCTTCACTCACCTGCAATGTCCTACACTGCAGTACTCCACTCAATTATCTCCGCAACCATCTCCACAAGTAATTGCAGCAGAAGCTCCTCGGTCCCATGGTCATCTCACTTGCACCAGACCCATTCCATGGCAGCACAACCAGACCCTGGCCATACAATTCAGCTCATTCCCTGAGCTTTATTTGAACAGAACCACCAGCTTCAGTTCATTATTACCAACTGCAACTGCTCACGCCAAACCTCCTTGTAAAACTCGAACTCATCCGCTGCTAACACCTTCGTCACATGCATCATACCCTCCATCTCCTAGTCACAGCGCCACTGAAATGTTTATTCTTCCTCCTTCGAGCATTAAGCCTGGCAGCAACATATCTTCCTTCATTCTCAGATTCCATTGTAATACCACTTTGCCTAGACCACACACCAACATCACTTGTAGTTGCAACCTGCAATGCACTTGCAGTAGACCCAGCTACAATATAACCTGTACCTGTACTACCTACTCTATATCAGCATCATCTCAACCTATTCATCTGACTAGCTGCTGAACCATCAACACCTGCTATTGCTTCCACTCCAATTCACACCCTATTGTAACCAAACCACAGCTGCAGCTGCACAAGGAACCAACTCTGTCCAACTAACGCCTGCAATATCATTGTCTTCCTTACTACACAGCTCCAACTTATATCTAGACCTCCTTCCCATGTTCAACTGCAATCTAAATCAGGACCATGAACACAGCAACAAGCCAGAGCCATATACAACAATTTCAGTTCCACCTGCCACAGCAACACCATTCCAAGTACCTGTTGAACTTAACATTCATCTAGGTTATCAAATACCCATAGCACCACTTTAATACAGTTCCTTGCAAACCCTCTGAAACTGTAACATCATCAAAATCTGTGTTCTCCAATTGCAGCTGCAACCCCAGCTTCACTGCTCCAATCAATACCCTGCAACCTGAGCTACTTGAACTTCAGCTGCAACCCTTGACTGTGAAACTCCACCATTTCAAGAACTCCCATCTGCATTTCATATTCACTCAACAGCGCCAACAAACCCAGCTGAATCATCATCATTTTACTCTATTTGGTTCATCAAAGCAAAACCCTAATTAGCTACAAACTCACCCAACCATTGTTCTTCTCATAAATAGACTCCATCATCATCAATTTGTAGCAACAGCAGAAAGACCCATCAATTAAACTCATTATAAACTCTAATTTACAAGAGATTTCAAAACTACATCTCGATCATCTCCTCTAAGTTCAGAACTGAACTTCATCTTCTTTTCTCAAACACCAACTCTTGCACTTGTTCTTAGCAGTATTAATTCCCCCCTCAACATCAACCTTTCCTCTCAGGCAATCTCTCAATTCAGATCAATCTTCACCATTGTCTTCTCAAAACAGCCGCCATGGCTTTTATTGTTTTCACGCAAAGAAGAAAGAACGAAATTCAGTCTTCTCTGAATTTTAGGTCGCGTGTTGGAAAAAAGATTCATATTGCCACCCCACTTCAATGGTTAAGGGGTAATAGCTTGAACATGGCTTGTCGGTTCCACGGAACCGACTGCCTATTCGCTTCTTTGCTCAATTGTCAGTTTTGGCAAACCGACGGTTCATTCTTCATTTCCTCCTTGCGCACCTCAGCACGCTCCAAATGTAGTTCGCATGTGAATTGACCTTTATGCTCCTTTTCGCTCCAAAAGGACAATTTATCCTTCTTTTGCTCCAAAGGACTCCATTGCACCTAATCAACTCAAATTCACACATAAGATACATATTTCACAAAATAAATAGCAAAGAAAGCATAAATACTAGATATAAAACTAGGTGTTTTACAACACCTATCATATGTTCATATGTCGTATCTCCGCAGAAAGCAAAATACGACTTTTGGAATGGATCTAGGGGAAACGTCGTTGCTGGAGGCAGTATTTTTCCTAAGGTGCCTAACCATAAAATACATCAACAAGAGCTTCCTGAACACTGTTATGCTGCCAATATTCTGGAGGTCATAGATCCATCATTCGTGTTAACGGAACCAAGTGGTGAGTTTAAGTTATTAGGGGAAGCTAAAGATGGTTTTTTGGCATGTCTGAAAGATAATTATTCCATCTCTGATGACAAGGTTAGTTTCTTAGCTCTTTTGCTTTGTTAATCAAGTATATAAATTGTTTTACGTAAATCAATCACGTATTCAGTTTGATTAAATAATAAGTACAACGTAGAAATATATTAACACCTAATGGAACATGAATGCCAGTGTAAATTAGATATATATATATATACATTTAATCTCTTGCTGCAGGAAACTCCACAACATGGAAAACCTCATAAGAAACCAGAACCAGTTTTAGATTGTGAGAAGAAATTGGACAGTGATAAACTGAATGAGGAGCACCTAGTAGTCAATCCACATTCAGGGAGTCATGCATGCAGCCTCTGCAAATCTTTCTCATAAGACTAAAAAGGCGCAAAGAAGGTTATATGCACCAACTATGCAGAAGGCATACCAACTTTCAGATGGGCAACAGAGGAAGACAAGGTTTGGCGCGTCGAGAATGTCACAACCTGATCCATTGCATACAGAGACACCACCATCAAAAAAGTTGAAGAAAAACTGATGATTTTTGGATAAATGCTCTTTAATATTATTTTTTGCAAACTATTAGACCAAAGCTCAACATTTTTTTACTGTGTTATTAATAATAATGAATTTTTGGCATATATGAATTTCATATTTAACCACAATTTATAAAGAGAATTTGGGTAGTGCCAGGTGGATGGTTTAGATGCGCCATATTTGAACGGCTTTGAGGCGTCACGCGCGTAATATACACGCTTCGAGATCAATTGGCGTGGCTAAACATAACATAAAGACACATTATGGCTCTCCGATGAACGGCTCTCCGATATAAATTGGCATGGCTAAATATCATATAAAGCCACGCTATATGGCGTGTCTATAGGTTCTCCGATGAACGTCTCCCAATGTTACATGTGGACGGTCAACGTTATATCTGAATGGTCAATATTGCATCATCTTAAACGAGATCCAATGGTACCTAATACATCCACGTGGATGAAATTAATTGTAAATTGGCGTGGCAAAATATCACATATATCCACGCTATATGGTGTGTCTATAGGTTCTTCAATGAATGGCTCACAACGTTACATGTGGACGGCGTAGGATGCATATAATTTAACGGTCAACATTGCATCATCTAAAATGAGATCCAACGATTCCTAATACGGCCACATGGATCAAGGTAATTGTAAATTGGCGTGGCTAAATACTACATATAGCCACGCTCTATGGGGCGTGTCTGTAGGATATCCAATGAACGGCTCACAACGTTACATGTGGATGGTATTCAACGGTTCCTAATTCACCACGTGGATGAAGGCAAGTGAAATTGGCGTGGCTAAAACATAACATATAACCACGTTAAACCTATTTGGCGTGGCTATTTGGATAACCAATGGCTACGCCAAAAAGCAATTTGCGTGTCTAAAGTGAACCAAATAGCCACGCCAAAACGCAATTTGTGTGTCTATAGTGAATCAAATAGCCACACCAAAAGCAATTTGCATGTCTAAAATGAACCAAATAGCCACGCCAATCAGAAATTTGCGTGTCTAAAGTGCACCAAATAACCACGCTAACCAGCACTTTGCGTGTCTAAAGTGAACCAAATAGCCACACCAAAAAGCACTTTGCGTGTCTAAAGTGAACCAAATAGCCACGCCAAAAAGCAATTTGTGTGTCTGTAGTGAACCAAATAGCCACGCCAACCAGCACTTTGCGTGTTTAAAGTGAACCAAATAGCCATGCCAAAAAGCAATTTGTGTGTCTATAGTGAGCCAAATAGCCATGCCAAAATAATAAATCGTGTGTCTATAGAGTACAAGTACTTAAGTTTTTGGGACCCTATATAGCAACGCCTATATGGCTCTGGCGTGTCTATTTCATTCAGTAATAGACACGCATGGCAGGCATGGCTATAAGATACCTAAAACCACGCTATGTTACCTAAAACCACGCAAGCAGAAGTCACGCCCAGTCCAAACCGAAGTGGCGTGACAAAACCCCTTTGGACACGCCAATTTGGCATGGCAAAAGGGTCTCCGTGTACTAGTGATCTCTCGATTGCAATATCAATTTCCAATTTCCAATTCTCAATTTCATCTTTTCAATACCCGATTCGATTTCTCAATTTCAAGGTGATAGATATTAGATCCATTTCAATCATCAACCTGCTCATTTCTTTCGATTATAAAAGTTCGTCTCCTGTCTTATGACGTATCCTCACCAGCCTAGTTATCCAGAAGCCACGAATAATCCAAACCTCATGGAGAGTGTAGCCAGAATGCTAGAAGATGTCCTAGAAAACCAGGCTGGTATCGCTAGAAGGAAAAGTGAGACGTTCCGTCTTTTGAATGATATAGCAGTTCAATTGCAAGAAGGGCCGACAGGTGCTTACCCAGGGAGCATCGCGAACGACGACACAGTTGAATCTCTATTTATAAATCATGCTTCTACCAATGAGGACGCAGAAAGAACACATGGACACACCAGGAGGCCATGGAGAGACGAACGGCATGATCCGGCTAACGAAGGAGGCTCAAAGCAACTCTACATAAGAAAGGACTTGTCAGGAATGCCACAACCTTTATCGGACAAAGGAAAAGGGCCATCTTATGAAACCTTGCAGAGAGATTTATATCTCAAAACTCTTGCTGAAGTACAGAAAGTTGTCCAATCTACCGCAACTTTTCAGCCAAACGAAGAACCACCTGAAGAAGGAGAAATCAGCCGAGAGTCATATGAATACAGAGGATGGGAATACCTGACTTAGCCGCCTAACAATGATGCTCTCATTGATACAAGGCCCTCGAAAGTAGTTGCGTCTCAGCAGAGATGACCAACCAAGCGGGCCGCGTATGCATTGGCACACACTTGCGTCCCGACTCCAAAATGTTATTCATATCAAGGTCAACAAGGGATATCACAATAGCATCCGTCAATGCAAGAAAAGCCTAGATCAAGATACCCGCATTTACCATTTTTCATGAATAAAATCATGGAATTATTGGAAATATGGGTACGATACGGAGAAGTCCAACAGCCTCAAGTATGGCGACAACCGACTGATCAGGAGATGATAGATCCGAGATATTGTCACTAACATCGTTTTCTTCACCACCCTACCAGTGAATGCAATGCCCTGAAGCATATATTCCAAAAGAAGCTTAGTTTAGAATATTTGCTTCTTGTCTCCGAAGATTAGCACGTGTAACTTCTCGAAGCAAGCGCTAAGGAAAGTCCAATTTCATGCAGATGGAATTTCGAAGAACAAGTAAGTTCTATTAAACAAATTTATGGAAATATAGTTTTAGAACCCACTGGGGAATTTACATCCCATTAAGAAAGAGATACAATGATGCAAACCACAGTAAACATCATATTCTCCCCTTAGACGTGTCCCTTTTCACACGACATTTACAGCTTAACGTGCCATGGATGATATCGTTAGAATAGTCACGTTATTTATGATCAGAATGCAAATTTCTTCAAAAACAAAACTATCTCAAAATAACCCAATTCAAAATTCAGTTACCTATTAGTTCAATACCTAAAATCAAGTTGTGAAAGGAAACCCTCATATCACTCAAAAACTACTAAAAAGGAAAAGCATAAGTAGACAACATAAACCATTCAAGGGAAGTCCTTCAGCAACAACCCGTCCTTCTATGAGAGAACGGCTTTCATTTTCTGGAAAAAGGCATGTTCCAGCTTCAACTCATTAGACATCCTTTCAATCTCCTCTTCCTGGCGAGCGATGCAATCTGCGGAAGGGACTTCATGTATCTCGCCATGCAGATTCTGGATTTCAGCGAGTCCTTCATAGAACCAGGAGGTATTAAACTTATACTTCACGAACACGTCCCGGTGGAACTCCCAGTTTTCGATTACCTCTTCAGAAATAATGCACCCAGTCACGATGCTCATGTTATATATAGAAGATAAATCTTCTTCGACGTGTTTGACTGATGCGACGCGACTTTTAATCTTATGAAAGGTGGCGATGTGACGATGTGACCATGATTCTTCCATATTTTAGTATACAACTCCTCGAACCTAGATGGCACACTGAATCCTCCAACCAGCACATGACATGTATAAGGAGTATTAAAATGGGGCTCAAAGACATCTCCCAGAACATATAAAGCCACATTACGGCAGAAGTCTCATTATTGGTGCGGCATGATGACTGTTTGTTACCCTAAGCAGAGTAACATGAATATCCAAGTGCCAATAGAGATGCATGCACAAAATACTCGTACAGTCTACATCATTCTCTAACAAAGAGAATCATCTCCGGTGTGTTATACTAGCCTGATTGAGTATATTTAAAATATGAACTGTCCATATCAGTCTTAGAAACAATCACGACCACGCAAGTTGGCCGCACGATTTAACCAGCCTAGATGAACCCTAGCAGGAGAAAGCAACCACCGCAATGACCACCAGTGGGCCCATTAACGTCATGGCCGGTTGGGTACAAGTTACACCCTCCGAACGACCACCAAACACCAGCCTAAAGTTAGATGTCCAGGCTAGTATGGAACGGCTTGGAGGATCTCGTACGAGCATAGGATGCCTACGGCAGTCTCAAATCCATCACGATCGCTCGTCCTCGCCAGCACAATTGGACAGCGCAGATCGTCCCATTTTCGGTCGCGCAAGCACCGTTATGTACACCAGCGGGTCCCCCTTTAATACCTGCATAGCCGACCATCTCACGACCTAGCCAGGGAGGAGCAAACGTTCGCCCAAAGTTCGGCCGGCGTGATGCTTTAAGGGTCGCTAAGGGTCTTAAATTGATCAAGACCATCCAACTTCACATGCATGTTTGGATGGCTTAGATCATACCCATAACTGTCAGTCAGGTATCACCGTGTTCACCACCAATCCAATATGGGTCCCACATGGTCGGCCTCCCAAAGGAGGAGCATTGCCTTCCAAACCGTTAGGTTGAAGTCTTGTACACACGACCGATACAAAACCCTAATTAGGGTTTGCGGCATATTACATGTGTCGCTAATCGATCACGAGCGTCCATCTTCGCAAGTATAGATGGAAGGTGTATATGTGGACTTAACAGGTCCTGAGCATGTCAACACGATCACTGTGGGCCCATATATACGCCTGACCAATCGGCCGAGACCGACCATTGCTAGACGCCTTGATTCTTGCGCCCAAACTAGGCATGGACATGCAGTCCCCGATTCCTTTGCGACAACGGATTTCTTCCGAAAACCGATCTCAACCACTCAAATTTTCCAGACAAATCGAGTGGCCTAGATTATATCTTCATGGGGTGATGAGTTATGGACGTGTACACCGGTAAGCTATGTATGCTGGTCGGTCTTGCCTAATACACCTCACATGCTTGGTTTTGACCAAGTTGAAGAGTGATGCTTGCGCACCTCTTCAAAACCCTAATCAATGGTCGTAGATGCATCATCTCATCCGTCCAATTCTACCAGCTTGGGTTGGGCAGCCCAAGCCAGGAGTTAAAAGGCCAATAAGGTGTCATGGTGATTACCATCCGTCACTCTACCATATGGAATGATCGGCCAAGGTAGAGCTTGCTTGCACAACTTCCAAACGATCATTCGAAGATGGCTAGGTATGCATCTGTTTAAAATTCTTAATTCGCGACCTACTCCGTTAAGCCTTAAAACAGCAATGCTTCATCCATGCTGAACATATTCGATGCATTACATGCATAGAATATGCACGATATTTCATAAATATCGACTTCCCAAATAACTTAATTATTTAACCTAACACCGTATGCTACCTTCTGGGGTCCCACGATCCACACAATCGAGACATCAAACATGTCACAAACTGGGGGATACTTACTGGGGTATTGGTCTGTCGGTTTACAGCGTGCAGCGCACAACGCACCATCGCAAGAACGTGTTAGGAAGACATGGACGGTTAGTGATGACGGGAGATGTGGGAAAGACTAATCGTGTGACTCTAGCCCACGAATCCACTACTCCATAGCTTCACTTTCTCCACTTCCCACGAGATACAAGGGTTAGGCTTAGTGACTTGTATAAATAGGTTCTCCTCCCTATTTCCAACACAGACGAACAAGGCACAGAAAAAGCCAAGTGTTGTCACCAGTATCCAGAAATCACTATTCTGATACAAGTCATAAACAACCAACACCTTCACAATCTCAACACCTTCTTCGCTCTCCTCCCTAAGATCAACCCCATCTCCTTCAATTTTTGACCGAAACGGTCATTTCTTGGTTTAAGCCAAAATTGTATAGATTGATTTCTCGAATCAAAAGCACTCTCATGAAGTGTATTTGTTTAGGGTTTAGATTCATTTCTCATCCACACACCCCAAATTACCAAAATTGGCAGAAATAGTTTTCACCCATAAACACAAAGCAACCAATATGCATATTTCTCTTCGACTCTCTCATAGTTCTCAGTAGAAACAACGTTTTCTTCGGCTTCAACTATTGATGATAAACTATTAAACCGCGTAGAACCTTGACAATTAACTATTCTCTTTGATTTCTTGCTTGAAACTTCCTTACAGATTTCTACTTCCCCATGGCCTTATTGAACAAAAAGCTAACAACAAAATTTAAATGTATACATCATTTTATTTTAATTTTTAATTTTTACATGGCCAAGAGAGAAGTACTTTAGCACTTGGATCTTCGCAACTTGTAATGACTTGGTATCATGAACTTTAACAACTTACATCGTTTAATTTTCTTTGCTCTTGTAACTAAGTCTTCAACTTTGATTTTTTAAACTCTGTTTTATATTGTTGCTTTTAAACCTTAAGCGTCTTCAACTTTCTTCATATATGTTGATGATGAAAAGTTTCTACTGAGAGAGAGTCGTAATCCAGTAACTAAGACTACATTGTGAGGTTGCTTTGTCTTTCTGGCATTTCCTTCTGGCTTATTTGTCTTTCCATCATGGATGGTTAGGTCCATCACGATTACCCTCTAAAAGGTAAATGTTCTCTCCTGATTTTCAATGATCTCTATATCTTTTTCTCTAATGTCTCACTAAAATGTTATCCTTAGCAATTCGAATTTCCATCTTTCCGGTGAGAAATAGTATGTAAACTTAGATAATCGAATACTATGTGACACTAGAAGTTTCTCCCTTACCCCCAAACTTAAATCTAACATTGTCCTCAATGCTCTAAAGATACAATTAAAAGCATGAACAAGGAGAAACTGTTACCCCTCGAAGGAAAATAAATAAGGAATGATATTACCGTGTTGCATGAGAAAGGGTTACCTCCCAATGAATGTTAAGTTTAAAGTCTTCAGCCAGACACCAAATACCTCAAAAAGGATTTTCACTTTCCAAAGTCATACACCAATAGCCGAAATAGCTGCGGGTCCTCAGAACCATATAGAGCTGACACAAATATAATACTACTATCTTGGATTAGAAAAATGAATAGATGGAGCACAACCTTATCCAGGGCTTCTCTCAAGGCAACTAGATTTGTCATCGATTTCCCTTTGGGCTTTATATGAGTGTATAGAAAAATAGGTTCAGCCGAATGACAGGTCTCTAAGAACTGGATTTCCTCATGGACAATATCAGGATGATCGGGTAGCAAAGTTTGAAGAAACTCAAGTAATACCTTAGAGGCACAAATCTCGAGTCCCAAGTTAGGGACTTCAATTAGGGATACTTGACGATCGCCAGAATCATCATTACCCCCAAACTTAGGGTGAACACTATCCTCAAATGGACCAATATCTATGGGATGGATTCTAGGGTCCATAAAGTCAACACAATGACTAACTTGTTTTGGGGACTGGTCATTTAAACGAACAACATCATCATATGATGGATTATCAAAGAAAATTTCTAACATAAACGCATCAACTAATGTGTTTGTCATGGTTACTTCCTCCGAATCACTGAAAGGTTCATCAAATAATGGATTACCAAACATCATGCAGGCTAAAGGATCAGGAACTAAAGTGATAATCATGTTTAATACTTCTAAATCATCCACCTCAGAAGACTTAATAGCATTAAAGACATTTATCTCAATAGTCATATTACCAAAATATATGTTCATAAGTCCGGTTCTACAATTATTAGATGTGGCTAAGAATGGGCAACCTAAAATCACAGGGATTTGAGTACTTGGGTACTGAACAGGATGGGTATCTAGAACAAAAAAAGCCACTGGGTTTATGAACCTATCAACCTCCATAAGAACATCTTCTATGACACCACGAGGCACTTTGACAAACCTATCAGCTAATTGAAGTGTCATTTTGGTCGGTTTCAACTTACCAAGACCTAGATGGGTATACACATGGTATGGGAGTAAGTTAACACTAGATCCTAAGTCAAGAAATTCCTTGTAAACTACATGATTACCAATCACACAAGATATGGAGGGGCATCCAGGATTATTATACTTAGGGGGTGTTTGGTTCAGAAGAATGAAAATTACATGACCAGCTAAAAAGGATTTCTTATGGACATTAAGCTTACACATTCGTGTACAAAGATCTTTAAGGAACTTGGCTTAAGCAGTCATTTGCCTAATTGCTTCTAATAAATGTTTCCATTATCTCGTTGAAAATCGACTCCTTCTTTGTTGGGGCTAACAACTGTGGATATGGGGTTCTATTCACAAAGGTAGTCCTATCAGGAATTTCTTGGAACTCCTTAGAAATTGTTTCAGTTTCCTCAGCTATGGGCTCTTCTTGAGAAGTAGAAGGTGGAACGACAGTATTTCTACTAGGCATGGCTACCTTATTGTCTACCATTTTACCGCTCATAAGAGTTGTTATAGAGTTCACACGGTTTTATGATTTCTCACCGGCTAAAGATATTTGATGGACTCCTCTAGGATTGGGTTGTGGTTGACTAGGGAACTTTCCTTTTTCTCTTTCTCTTAATGACTCAGCGATTAAACCAACCTGACTTTTTAACTCGGAAATAACCTGAGAGTTAGCCTGGACCATCTTTTTATTTTCATCTAGACCTTGTGCAACCGATTGCTGGAATTCTATAGTGTTCCGAGTTAACAAGGCGATAGACTCTTCTAAAATCGTGATTTTCTTATCTGAGGGGGTCTGAAACTGTGTTAGTCCTGAAGGATTCTTAGCATAGCTAAAACCTGGGGGAATAACCCGAGAGTTACTAGACTGACCTTGACTATGTCCCTTAGACCAAGAAAGGTTTGGATGGTTTCTCCAACCAGGGTTATAGGTTTCTGAGTATGGGTCAAACTTCTGATGGTTCTCAAATCTAGTGTTATTATAAAGAGCATGGGCTTTCTCTTCAGTAGTCTATTCTCCCCAAAAAGGCTCTACTCTACCACTAGTTTGACTCAATTCTAAAACTTCTAACCTTTTTGCTATAGCTGCTATTTTGGCATCAGATTCGAAGTTTCCTTCTACCCTATTAATGTTTCCTCTACTTAGAAGAATTGTTTTCTGGGGCTCCCAACTATTTTCCCATTGCTGGGTTTTTTTCGGTGACTTTATTCAAAAATATCATTGCCTGATCAACATCTTTATTCTCAAACCCACCTGTGCATAAAGACTCAACCATGGTTGTTGTTGAATAATCTAAACCCTCGTAGAGGATCTGAACTAGCCTAACCTTCTCTAAACCATGATGAGGATATTGGGATATCAAATCATTGAACATTTCCAAACACCTATATAAAGATTCTCCCTCTTGTTGAGAAAAAAGTATAGATCTGTGTCCTAATAGACGATATTTTGTGCCTAGGGAAAAACTTCTGTAGAAAGGCAGATGTAAGTTGGTCATAGGTTTCAATTGACTCAGAAGGCAAACTATACAGCCAAGATTTGGATTTATCTTTTAGGGAAAAGGGGAATAACCTAAGTTTCAAAGCATCATCATCTAGGTTTTTAATTTTTAGAGTACTATAAATTTCCTAGAATTCCCTAACATGAAAATAGGGGTTTTCATTCTATTTCCCTAAAAATATTGGGAGCATCTGTATGGTACCAGGTTTAAGTTCATAATTTGTCTCAGTTTCAGCTAACTAGATACATGATGGACGAGAGGTCCTAGTTGGGTTCAACAAAGATTTTAAAGTTGTCATTTATGGCACTACCAAAGGACTAGGAGTACTTTCTTCACTAAGTATCAAGTTTCAAAGATGAAATTTCCAAAGACAGGGCTCTCAAAAGAAAAGTCTTCGAGCTCCACTCATTCACAAGAAGAACTACTAGGTTTCTCACTAATCAAACGACCTAGAGTATCTCTTTTCCAAGCCCGTTCTCTAATGACCTCGGGCATACACTAGAAAAAAAAATAAAAAGAAGAAAAATCATAAAAGGAAGGGAAGTTCTAAGAAAACACACACAAGGCTGACTCCACCAAAGTAAACCTACTAAATTCTAGTAGACAACAATCATGATGGCTCTTTTAGATTATTTCTAGACCAGCTTCTACTCTTCCAAGAGGCAACTAGGTAACCTCGTAGGACGATCCGAATAAAGTAAGTCGAAGAGAAGTAGGAGAAGCTCGGAGGAGCTTTGATACCCCTACCTCTTTGGCAATGCTTCCCTGGGTTACAAGGCGTCTCTAATCGACTTCCAGTAATCTTACTGTACTTTGATCTAGGATAACAAGATACCCAGTACGATCCTTTTGAATGACTTTCATATAATCTTGTTACCTTATTGGTCTCGTTTTACTCAAATTTTAAGCTTGGGTTCGCGTTTGGTATCGTTTTCCTAAAGCGGGAAAGAAAAGAACGGTGATGAAATCCGAACCCTTATCTTGTATGGTCAGTCCTCAACACATAAGCATACGAAGGAAGATAGTAAACCCACTGACAGGGGATTCGCGGGTGTTTAGACAAACTTACCTCCCGTTCCACACGGGGGATGAACCGTTGAAGTTGACTCAGGCCACCGACTCATATTTCAGTGTACGAACCCGAGGGGCCGAGGCAATATCGTAATTGTCGTCCCTCCATGTGTAGTATAATATTTAATTACCCTTCCTTAGGGTTTAAAAACAAAAATAATGTCCAAATGTCCAAAGTCCAATGTCCAAAAACGAAAGTGCAAAATAAAAGAAAAATTACAAAAATAAAAGATTCCTAATACAATTTCAAAAAATAAAAATAAAATATAAAAAAAGTAAAATGCATTTTTTTTCGTTCTTTTCGCTTTGTCTTTTTGACTCTAAATTCTTTAATTGACCTTTTTTTTATAAGTAAAAAATTCTTTAATTGACCACCAAAAGCTTTGGCAACTCCCTTTTTCTTTCGCTCCAAAATTCAAAATATGTAGTGAAAACACAATTACCCAAAAATGTAAAATAGAACAAATAAAATAAAATAAAAACTACAAAAACAAGACCTAAAAATTAAATCTAAAATTCTAAACCTAAAAACAAGTCCGCGTCGGCGGCGCCAAAAATTGATATGGCTTTGTACAATGGTAAATAAGGGTTTGTTTCAGAACTTGTGAAGATTGTGATTTTAGATCTAAATTTTTTTAAGACTAAAGAAAATAAAGCAAATAAACAAAGATAATATCATAGTGATTGAGAGTACCGAGGCTTAGGATTTCACCTTTCAACAATATTTATGGGATTCGATATTAATTTTGTATCATGCAATTCAAGACATTAAAGCTCCAACAAAAATAATTCAGATTCTAATTTATTGCCTATATTTGATTTTCAAAACATCAATTGTTAATCCAAGCATGATGCATCAAGAGTTCTAGACTAAGCATGCACCATCAAGAGAAATTACAACTAATAAATAAAAATCATTTAATCAATTTTCACTTAGTGCAAATAATCATACAAGAATTGCAGAAAAATAATTAAATTGATATTACCACATAATTATCAAAAAACTGGCTTCCTCCGCCTCGGTAATGGGATTTAGCTCCTCATGATGCAAACACACTCAAAAATATAATTCATTGCTAAAAAAAAGTATTTTTATTGAAGA
This sequence comes from Papaver bracteatum, assembly GCA_023529315.1. NCBI lineage: Eukaryota > Viridiplantae > Streptophyta > Magnoliopsida > Ranunculales > Papaveraceae > Papaver > Papaver bracteatum. The sequence continues at coordinate 791,910 of JAJJWX010002476.1, forward strand.
AATATAATGAACCAGAGATTCGTAACGCTTTATCGGCGTTACATAACCCAGAGTCATAATTGATTGACTGTTACAAAGAAAAGATGGTAAGCCTAGTTGGAACAATGATCTAATCTTCGTCTTCTTCTTCGCCTGAAAGTGCAGGAATGGATTATGCGACTTCTGTTTCTCCGGCCTCATCTCTCTGCAGCCTCTTCCCAAACTCTCTGTAACACTCGATGACCCTTCAATGACTTCAGGACACTCTATTTATACTCACAGGAGGAACCAAGATATCACGCCCATACTCTGAAAGCTTCTTGTAATAACTTCGAATCATTTTCTTTCTTTATTTGCAGCAGCTAGAGAATAATGTTCCATTTTGATTTCCTGCACGCGTTTTGCAAGTGTCTTTACACTCCAAATAGGCGAGAAACTCATCCAAGAAGCAATTTAACACTCTACAGCCACATTGCAGATGCAGGGAAACTCGGGTGAAAGTAAACAGGTTTGTGAATAACTCAGTCCCCTATTTTGGAGAATTACCGAAAATAAAGAGATTTGATTCGTTTCTTTAACTTCCGAGATACGTATGCAACCATGTTTACATGGTAAGAGTTTTATCTTTCATTAAGAGTTGAGAGTAAAATTTCCCACAAACTTTCACAGTTGAGAGTAAAATTTCCCGCCACTTTTCTGAATTCAAACGAAGAGGATGAAGGTGTCCCTTAACCATCTGTTTGGGTGAGAATATCAGGTGGGTGCCCCTTATCAATTGAGGTACCCCTTATCCAAATTAAGGGTCCGTATAGCAGTTATCCTCCGAGTGCCTTTAACAACTTTCTGAGCCGAATTTTCCAAAAATGTTTAATTCCAAAAAATGCCTACAAACACATAAAACACCATAATAAGTACAAAATCGAGTACCAACAATAAAAAAAAATGAGGACAACTTAGACATAAAAATGTGTCTATCATTGCTGCAAAGTTACAGAATGCTTGAATTGATCATGTTTCTGTCCCTCTCTCTAATCTATCTAATTAAAATTAGTATTTTAATCAATAATGTTAATTATGTGTTTCAAGCAGCTAGCTAGATTATGTGACTACTATCTTGTGTTTGTTGGGGCTGTAACTTAGCTTTATCTTTGTCTCATTAGCTTAGAGATATTAGATCATATATATATAATATATACTTTGATTTTGTAAGTTAACTTTTTCAGTTGTAACTTCGAGTACTTTTAACTATTGGAAGTAATTTTAATAAGTATTACTGTATTAGTCCAAAAAATCTCAAGAATATATGTTTATTTTACAAGTAGTACTAAGAAATTATTGGAAAGTGACACCAAAGGGAGCTGTTAATTTTTACCAACGTTTTTCATCAAAAAGTAAAACGATCATAAATCTCTTACAATTAGCCGGGTTATGTAGTTGTTAACGGTATGAGATCGCATATGGGTCCTCCAGATAGAGGTCGGGAGAGAGGGAGGAAGTGGATGTAGGTATTGGGAGCCAGTAGTTATAGCATAAGCAGAGGAAATGGAATGTAGGTAATATAGAGAGAAGAAGATTTTTTTTTCTTTTAGAAAAATAGGCGAACCCCATATATTAATCTATTTTATAAGAATTACAGGACTGACTCGACTGACAATTGAGATTATAATCATTACAACAGTTTCAGAATTTAAGCTACCACCTTCAACACTTTCGACTCTCCGCGGATCAGATAGTTCAACCATTAAAACCAATTTCAAATATCGTAACCAGATAGACATAACAGTTTTAAAGGGGTTAAATGGCCATGTATAGATTGCTGGAATCAAAACCAAATAATTCAACATTACTGCACTAGGAAGAGATATCAAGATCAACAAAGGATCCATCCATTTCTCAAGGTTTTTCATAACTAAGTTAAATGGCCATGTTTGGATTGTAGAAGACAACACCAAACAATTTAACATCACTGCACAAGTCATAGAAGTTAGGATCAGCAAATTATCCATCAACTTCTCATGTTTTTTCATAACTAAGTTAAATGGCCATATTTGGTTTGTAGAAGACAACACCAAACAAATTAACAACATTGTGTAAGGCAGTGAAGTTAGGATCAACATATGATCCATCCATTTCTCCAGATTTTTCATAAACAGGTAACTAGAGTAACAAATTAAAAATAAATCAAAGTAATAGGAAGTAATAAACTGTGTCTGAATTGGTTTGCAGTAATATGAATCGGTCTTGAATAGATCTGAGTCGGTGTATGAGTCTTAGAAATTGGTGTTGTTATTGTTGGTGTTGTTGTTGTTGTTGTTGATGATGTTGTTTATGCTTTTATTGCTTCTACTATTGAAAATCTTGATGCTAGTTTTGTTATTACTGAGGTTGGTGTTCTAATGGAAACAACTTTCCAGTAAATATTAACTGCACCATGATTAGATGAATCAAAAACAGACCAAATACAAAGATTGAATTAAAAATCCTTAAGAGAACAAACCCCACATATCGCCTTGTTGTATTAATCTCATTTTATAGCTTATAAACCGCATTATATCTCCCATACTGAAAACAGGGAGAAGAAATCCAAATTTTGCTTGTGAAATCAACCAACGTTAACAGAATCAACAACTTCTCCATTCTTATCTATACCGTGTTCATGCATGCATAATCAACAACCAAGATCCTTGGATTTTACAGCAGCACAGAGAATGAAAAGGAGAGAAAATTAGAAAAAAAATATCCCGACCCAAGAAATCGATCTCTCCGCTTCATTTTTATATTTACTTTCTAAAACCTTGACATGTGTAAATCATGCATCTATGCCTATTACGGCACTAGGATTTAGATTAGGGTAAACTCCATATTTAGAAATTATTGTTTCCATTATGGCACCCAAAATTACAGGCACACAAACATAAAATTTTCATTTTCTTATTTTTAGCACACCTAGTGTAGAATTTATTTCTAACTGTAATTGGTTCAGTTAAACCCGAGAAAAAGATTTGTATTGTTACATCATTAACCCTTAAAAAGAGATTTGTCCTTAAAGTTCAAAATAGAACTTAGAAGTAAAGAAGAATGCTTATGGTCGGATTAAAGTTAAAGCACAGTCGAGTCCACAACTCATAGTCCCGAAAGAAAACTCCAATCTTTCTGAACATGCCTTGAAAACGAATTAGAAATTGATTAAATCTAAATAAAACCCAAATCTAGAAATAAGATTAAAACCCTAAATATTCTGCTGAAATCAGAGATTTGAATTACAAATAGATCGATAGATCAAACTATAACCAAAAAAAAAACCAGCAAAATAATTAGGTCTATCAAAACAGGGGTACAAAGTGATCCTAAATCCGGAAAAAGAGAGTAGAGAGGGATTGTATTGTAGAGATGAGTAAGATGGTGGTGTTAATTTGCTCAAATTCTCTCCCATGGGAGCAAATCTGAGCAGGCGGCGTTTAGGGTTTGCTAGTTTCTCTAATTACAAAAGAAGAGAAGAAAGAGCGAACAAGATTGTATGGTATGATATTTGACACTAGACAACTCCTTTTTCTCTCCTGAAGTGGTATAGGTGTTCTCTCTAGCTACTACACGCAGAATTCAATAAGAAACACACTGCTGCTAACTATATACTAGCGTTTTTATGCGGTTAACTGATAGTATTTGGGAAAACCCTATTTATATAATACCGCAATCGCACGGTGTCCAACTAGTAGACAGAGGCAAGTACGGGTCGAACCCACAGGGAGCGGTGGAAATACCGTAACTAATATATCCAATTAAAACTAATCAGAAATGACGTTTTTGGATTTTTGGACTTAAGGATTTAAAAAGAGCAAAAAAAAAATGAAAATTAATAAAATACAATGAGAAGGAGTCAGTAACCAGGGTCTATGGATTCCACTACTATTCATAATTATGCATCGAAAATAACTCTAATTCCAAATATGTGTTTATAGCTTGTTTTATTGCAACACATATTATTGATATAATCTCTGATCATAAACTCGCATCTCCTAAGTATAGCCCATCAAATTTCTAAGCATGACCTATCAAAATATAATGACGAGAGAATTATCGAAAACATAATTTATAGATTTATAATTATTATTTTCTTCGTCTAAGCATAACCTAAGCATGAATTATCAAATACAATTTCAAACTATATGAATTTAGGCTAATGTATATCATACAAAGCTGGTGTGCAAAAACTCATATCCTAATAAAATCAATAAACATAATTATATACTTCAAGATTCATTTTTATATCCTAATACCAAATAATTCCACTTTATTTCATAATGGTCTATTCTCAAAGTAGCTTTCTCCATGAACCTTAGTTACAAAATCTAGCACGCCATAGAAATGGATTTATCAAAACTGATAGGTGTTGTAAAACACCTAATTTTATATCTAGTATTTATGCTTTCTTTGCTTTTATCCTTGTGAATTGCATCTCTTATGTCTAGTTTTGAGTTATTAGGTGCAATGGAGTCCTTGGGAGCAAAAGAAGGAGAAATTGTCCATTTGAGCATTAAAGGCAAAAAGGATCAGTTCACGGGCGAAATATACTTTGAGCGGGTTGAGGTGCACAAGGAGGAGGTGGAGAATGAACCATTAGTTTGCCATAACTGACAGTTGAGCAAGAAGCGAATGGGTTGTCATTTATCTGGAACTGACATGCCAAGTTATTTGAGTTACCCCTTATCTTCCTAACCTGGGTGGCTGTATCACTCAGTTTCTCTTACCCTGAAATTTAGAGAAGAGTTTATCTTTTCACATTATTTTCTACATCTCACCTGAAATTGAGAGAAAGAGTGGTGCCATAGGTTTCAGAGATTGAGAATAGAGAGAGCTGCTGATGAAGATTCAAATGGAAGAAGATTGGGCTAATGTTGTTGCAATTGAAGATGGGTTTGTTTCAGTAGAGATGAAGAAACTCTTGTAGTTTAATCAGAAAAATGGATTTTGAATTGGGGATCTGATCTGTGTTGTTGTTGAAGTAATAAAAGAACGAGAAGAAATCTGATATGGTTTTGGTTCAGATCAATGGATGGAGCAACTGATAATGATTTAAGGTTAGTAGATAATGGTTATGGAATTGTATCTGAGCCTGAGCAGAGAAGAACATGAGTTTCTGAAGATAGGGTTTGTTGAGTTAATTAAATACTGCTCTACAAGATTGCAATGTTGCATAAGTGAACAAGAAATGGATATTGGTGAACTTAAAGTTACAAAGAAGAAGGTAAATATGAAGAAGCAATTAAGGTGGCAGATGATGCAGGGGTTTGAGCTTGTGTTGTTATTGGGTCTGTGTTAATTGTGCAGGCATAAACTAAAATGGTTTGAATGAAGTACATCTAGAGTTGTTTTTGTGTTCATGGTACTGATGCAGGTGCAGTTGCTGGGAATATAAAGCTGGAATGGGTTTGATGGTGATGATGTTGAGTTTAAAGAGATGAGCAGATGAAGTACAGGTTGGCTGTGTTGAGCTATTGGAGAAATTACCTTTGCTGCTAGTAATTTAGGTCAAGAAAATGGATATGTTGGTACTGGACAGATGGTGTTGATTCTCAAAATATTGAGCTATTGCAGGGTGGTGGTAGAATTGTGTTATGGCAGAGATGGAGATTGAGGTGTTGTTGGTGGCAAAGTTGAGCTACATAAATTGTTATGAGGCAATGATGTTGTTGCATTATAGGGTCTTGAAGCAATTGCAGATTAAATTTGTATCTGCTGGTGCTAGAACAACACAGGGCCATTGAGATGCTGTTGCAGGGTGAAATAATAATTAGGCTTGTTGTCTTATGAAGAAGGAGAAATTGGATTGTGTTTGATGGAAGCTGCAGTTGGTTGTCTTTGAAGCTGTGGATGGCAACAATTGGAGTTGCAGGTAATAGAACTCAGAGAGGAAGGTGGTTGTATGTCAGTGACTTGGGTTAATGGAGCTACTGTAATTGTACAAGTGTCTTTGCAGTGATGAAAAGGGTTTTGCAGGTGGTATTTGTGGTTGCAGTTTCCACGAAGATTCTGCAGTTGAGTAATAGGACTGTAATGTGATGGGAGTGATGAATTAATGAAATTGGCCAGATGTGTTTGATTCTGGCAGTAAGGGTTCAACCAAGAAGATGAGGAAGAATTGATATTCATGGGTTCTGGTGATGAAATTGTAGTTGGAATCTAGTGAGGTGCTGCTATGGTTTGCTTGTGATAGCAGGTTGAAATGGAAACATTGGAGCTTTCAGTTCAGTTGGAGATGTAACATGGGAACTGATGGAAATGTGAATTGGAGATGTGAAATGGTTTTACAAGCTAACTATGTAGCATGCAATGGTATTGAATTTGGACTGCAGAATGAGATGGACTTGTGATAGGTGTCTAAAACACCTATATATTTATCTATTGTTTATGCTTTCTTTGCTTAGTTTTCTTGTAAAATATGTATCTTATGTTTGCTTTTGAGTATTTAGGTACTTTGGAGTCACTTGGAATAAAAGAAGAAGAAACGGCGCAAAAATCTCATCTCAAGTGCAAATGCTTTTGGAGGCAGATTATTTCTCACGATTTACTTTTATTTCTTCATATGTGTCTGAAAAGTATGTCGGATTTAGTGATGCAACTTTTCTGTCTGAAAAGAACGACAACTTTAGTGATGACTCTCATTGAAGATAATAAGTGAATCTGAGAAATAAGGGACGGGTGTTGTTGGTGGAAGGCGAAAGCGTCATTTTAATATGCAAGCACTATTGGAAACACAGTGGAGCAAAAGGGGTTGTTATTCTTTAGCAGCTCATATCAACACTTAGGGTGCCTAGTGTCAGCTGGGTATCCCCTTAGCTAATTCACCTAAGTAGCTGAATCACTTCAGTTCAATTACCCTAAAAGTCAGAAGGGAATTGATGTCTTAATCATTTTCTCCTAGTACTCAGAAAACAAGAGAAATGTCTCTCTTCTCTTATTTACTCAAATTCAGAGAGAAGAAATGGCGCTCCATTAGAAAATGAGTGAGAGCTTTGGATTGATACAGGGAACAACGAGAAGATGCGTATGAATTGTTTATGCCGCTACTGATTGAAGAGAGACGAATTGATGCTCAAATTCAAGAAGGTAAGTGTGGTTGTTGTAAAGAATTATAAAGTGGGTTATATGTGAATTTGTGTTTAAAACCAAGATGGAGGAGGAATGGATATGGAGAGAAGATCTAGCTATTCTGGTGATTAGATGAGCAACTCAATTGTTGCTATCAGTTTTTGGAATCAGGGTTTTACTGAGTTTGAATTCTCAAGAAAAATCAGTTGAAGAAGGGATTGTGAACTAGGGTTTAGATCTGAAATTGGGGGTTTTTGAAGATTGGGTTCTAGTGCTTGAGTTAAAATTTATGCTAGGGGTTGAAATTGTTCTCTGCTGGAATTTTAGAAGGGTTTGATATTGATTTTGCAAGGAAGCATTAGATGTATGTTTAGATGTTGGTGCTCAAGACTGTTGATAATGCAGTTCAGATGGTGGTGGATCTGCAACTGAGGCAGTTTGAGTTGGCTGTTAGTGAGTCACAGAAGCAGTTGCAGCTGTTGGGTAGTTCAGTGAATAGCTGGAGTTACAGGGAGTGCAAATTGCAGGGAGTTGTTGCTAATATTGGAGGAAGGCCTAAGTGAATTGAAACTACAGAGGTTGCAGGCGGTACTGAGATGGCTGAGTAGATAGTGGATTTCTGTAGTGCAAGCTACAAAAGGTTGTTGTTGGTGGGAAAATTGCAGGTGCATCTACGAGCAAGCTGCTGATAAAGACAAAGTTCATGAGTAGCAGATCTGGAGGCTGAGCTGAAGTTGCAGCTGTGGTGTTAAATCTGTTTTTGTGGCCATGAATTGGTCTGTTGGTGCAGCTGGTCGCAATGGAAGTGGAATGTGCTACTTCCAGGATAGGTAAACTGTGGTGGTACTGGTGATTTAGGTGGTGGCTATGACTTGGTTGTGTGGATTCAATGGTAAGGGTATGGGATGAGCAGGTGAAGTTGGTGATGGAGCTATAGTTATTGGTGGTGGAGTGTATGCGGATGCTATGGAGGTCAGGTTTGATGCTGTGATGCCATTATAATGGTTGCAGGGCAGCAATACCCACAACTGAAGTTAAGCTGCAGTGTGGGTTTGTAATGCAGTAATATGCTGCTTGGTTGATTTCAAATGTAGAGAAGAAATGGGCGCAAAGAGAATGCAGGTGCAGGTGAGATGTGGTGGTAGATGTGTTTGTGTTGAAAGCTGCAGTTGGAAGAGATGGTTGATGATGTCGCAGGAAGTGGAGCAATGGGTTTTGATGGAGTTATGATGCTGTTAAAGCTGCAATTCAGAAGCCGAGAAGAATGAAATGATGGTGACCAGAGAGAAACTACAGCAGTACTGATGATTCGTTTGCAAAGGGGAGAGTGAAGACCAATTGCTGGAGTTCATTCGTTTCTGCTCCAAGACTTGTTGCCGTCGTTTCTGGCAAGGTCGATGCTCATATACCAAGGGTTAATGGTGAAGTCGAGAGGGTTTGAAGCGAATATTTCTTTGGCTTACAGAACTGGCAGTAATGGTCGCTGGGTATGCTTGATGTTCGAAGGAACGAAAATGAGTATTTGGTTGTAAAGAGCTCGAGATGTTAGATGCTGGTGTTTGAGTAATTGTTGGGAGAGATGCAAGAATTCCAGTAGGGCTGGTAGACATGGTTCAATGGCTCTATACGGAGGAATGCATAGGGGTCATCATGGCGCACCACAAACTCTGGCCTTGTGCAAGATTTCCACAGCTTGGGCCTGGACCTTATTCAACTCAATCAGCCGAGTCAGTTAGCTGACTCTGATCTTGACTAGGTTCTGACTCGCGACTTTGACCGAGTTGACTCAGTCTCTGAATTGGTTGACTGTCCGGTGACCTTGGACTTTCCTGGTCAGCTGAGGTCCTTTGCTGGTGACTTTACCGGCCTAGTTCCGGCAACTTTTATGGATTTCTGGCAACAATTTTTTATGCATAATTTCTTCATGGGTCTTTCTACACTTGGGCTCGGTGAACACGTTGAATTTGGGCTTTTGAGACTTGACCTAATATTGGAAAGGAAAGAAAGCTACAAAAAGGGAGGACTTCTACAACTTTGTTTATCACATATTTTATATTCTACTTGGAGTTTTGCAGAGAGCTGGAACTAGGGTTTGCTTCCCTGTTATTTTCATCTTTATTATTTCATTTATTATATTTGATGATGAACTCCAATATTATGAGTAACTAAAACTCTCTTTGATTAAGGGCGATTTCGAAGCCCGAAATATGAATCTTCAATTGATATGAAATAACTTATTCTCTTGCATTTATTTATGTTATTGATTGATTTTATACTATGCTATTATTGTCTATGGATTATTTGTTAAGGGTTTAAGTTCGAAATTGAATCATTAATTCTTAATCTATTTGCTAGTTTAGATTTTCTTCGACCCGTAATTGTCTAGAGAAGATAAACACAAGTAGCAATATATGAGTACTGATGATGGGACTTTGTTAAGTACCCGTATGTAGAAATCAACACTAGTAGGTGATTCATGCTTTTGAGTTCATCACTAGGAGCAACCTTATCTCACAGAACTTAGAGCATTTGTTTAAGTCAAACCTAGTAAGCGTACCTCTAGGAAACTTGGAAAGTAGGAACCGGTAGTCGAGCGCTTCCGTATCCGGTGAGCTTAGGAGATAATAACGGAATAGTTGAGCGTACTAATTATTCTAGGGTTGTTAGTAACATGATAATGCAAAGAACTTGGCTATATATCAATTTGGTTTGTATTTTGTGGTCTAGAATGAACCTTTAATCAATTCCATCTCATTTTGGAATACAATTTACAATTTTCAGATTTTCTACAACACAATCATCTTTGTTAAGAGTATTTTATTAACAACTAGAAACTTCATACCTCCCTTGGGACGATCCTGCTTACATTATACTACTTTCTAGTGTAAAAAGTAGAGAAATATTATTTTTGCGAGATTCGACGCCTCGTCAAAATTGGCGCCGTTGCCGGGGAGGCACTGGCGAGTTTAGTTGTTATTGTTTATTCTTAGTTTTTATTATTGCTTTTGGTTACAATTTCAGTTTACTTATTCAATCTTTAAGAATCTGATTTTCAGGTATGATTTCTTTGGTGAATGCGTGGAGAGGGCAGACCAAGTCCTATTGGTATACATATTCGTTCAGGCACTTTACTTAGAGATTTCATTCGAGTAGTGAATACTCCACTTCCTCCTAGTTCTACACCAAGTGAATTCTCGGACTCAGAATAAGAGGAAGATAACACAATGGGAGCTCGACCGCCTGCTCCAAGAACACTCAAGGAGCTCACTTCTCCAAACCTAGATCAACAACCTTTATGTATTCAGCTGAATGGAAACATTGAGTTGAAGCCGCAATTGATCAACTTGCTGCCCAAATTCAGAGGTTTATCAGGAGAAGATCCTAATCGTCACTTACAACAATTCCATCATGTTATAACTAGTATGAAGCAATCAATTGCAGATGCGGATATGGCTATGATGACAGCATTTCATTTTTCCCTTTTAGATTCTGCAGGAGAGTGGTTCTTTTGCTTACCCGCTGGAAGCATAACCACATGGAATGGGATGAATAAATTGTTCCTTGAGAAGTATTTTCCAGCATCAAAAGAAGTTGTTATTCGCAAGGAGATTTGTGGTATTAGGAAAATATCGGGAGAGACTCTCCATGAGTATTGGGAGCGCTACAAGAAGCTTCTAGCTAGATGTCCACACCACCAAATCAGCGATCAACTTGTGATTCAATATTTCTATGAAGGGTTGATTTCTACTGAGAGACATTTTATTGATGCCGCAAGTGGTGGTGCACTTACCAACAAGACCATTGCGGAAGCTACAAGCTTGTTAGAGAACATGGCTGCAAATACACAACAATTCTTCACTAGAGATGAATCAGCGGTAAGGAAGGTGAATAAAGTTGGCAATTCTTCAAACTTGGAACAGAGGATGGGCAACATGGAGAGGATGATGCATCAAATAGATGCAGCTGTCATACCATCATCATCATATATCGAAGATGTTGAGCAAGCAAATGTCATGTATCAAAATCAGCAAAGGCCGAGGTATGATCCGTACTCTAGCACATACAATCCGGGTTGGCGAGATCATCCCAATTTCAGCTATGCTAACAAGCAAGTTGCAGCTCCAAATCCTACTTTTAATCAACAAGGTGGGTACCATTTCTTGCAAAAGACACGTCAAGAGACTCAAGGCACGAGTATAGATGACAAGTTGAATCTCATCCTCAACACAATGGTGCAAGATAAGCAAAAGTCAGAGATGGATATGAAAGACATCCGAACTCAAATGGGTCAATTAGCTACTGCCGTGAGCAAATTGGAAGCACAAGCCGAGGGAAAACTTCCTTCGAAAACAGTAAATCACAAGGAGAATGCCAATGCTATTGAGTTACGAAGTGGGAAGCAAGTAGAGAAACCGGAAACATCACCGGTGTCCCATGAACCTGATTTGGAGAAAGAAGAGGGTGAAACAGCCTCTAAAAAGGCTGACCCGGTAACAAATTCTAACTCTAAAACTCATGTTTCTACTCATGTTACTACTCCTCCTTTTCCTAGCAGATTTGCAAAGTCGAACAAGGAGACATTGTATCAAGAGCTTTTGGAAATCTTTCAGAAGATCGAAGTGAACATTCCACTCATCGAGGCGATAAGGAAAGTTTTGTGCTGGGCAAAGTTCTTGAAGGAATTGTGCACTAACAAGCACAAATTGACCATTAATGAAGTGATGAGTGTGGGGGAAAATGCTTCGGCATATCTTCAAAAGAAACTCCCACCTAAGTTGAAAGATCCCGGTAGTTTCACTATACCATGCACTATTGGTAAAGTCAGGTTTGAGCGTGCTATGCTAGATCTAAGAGCATCCATTAATGTTATGCCTGCCTCCGTTTATGAATCATTGAAACTTGGACCTCTTAAAGACACTGGTATTGTTATACAACTTGCTGATAGGTCTAATTCTTACCCGAAAGGGGTTATTGAAGATGTTTTGGTGCAGGTTAATCAACTCATATTTCCGGCTGATTTATATGTTCTTGACATGATGGATGAGGATTCACCATCGACTACCCCCTTGCTGTTGGGTAGACCATTCATGAGAACCGCAAGAACCAAGATTGATGTTTTCAAGGGCGCTTTAACTATGGAATTTGATGATGAGATCATAAGTTTCAATATCTTTGAGGCTATGAGATATCCTAGTGACGTGTATTCATGTTTTTCTATTGATATTATTGATTCTCTAGCTCAAAAGATGTTTGAATTGAATAGTGATGATGCTTTAGAAAACACCATAGTCGAAGGTTTAGGTTATGGGAAATACAAAGACATTGAAAGTGAATTGTCTATTTGTGATGAGCTTAAAGAGGCTGTTTTATCTCTTAACTCATTACAAGAAGTTCCACCTAAGTATAATGCATCTTATGTTTCTTTTCCGCTTACTAATGAGAAACTTTTACCCTCGATTGTGCAGGCACCTACTCTTGAATTAAAACCTCTTCCGGATCACCTTAAATACGTATATTTAGGTGACAATGAAGAGTTACCGGTGATCATTTCCAACAACCTCACCGAGGTGCAAGAGGAGAAGCTTATTCGAGTGCTAAGAGAGCACAAGTCTGCCATTGGATGGACCATTTCCGATATCAAAGGAATCAGTCCTTCAACATGTATGCACCGAATACTTCTTGAGGAGGGGGCAAAACCAACAAGATAATCTCAACGTCGCTTGAACCCTCCAATGATGGAAGTAGTCAAGAAAGAAATCCTGAAGTTGTTAGATGCCGGGATTATTTATCCCATATCCGATAGCAAATGGGTAAGCCCGATTCAAGTCGTTCCAAAGAAGTCCGGAATCACGGTGGTGAAAAACGAAGATAATGACTTTGTTCCAACTAGAATCCAGACTGGTTGGAGAGTTTGCATTGATTACCGAAAGATCAACTCTACCACCCGAAAGGATCATTTCCCTTTACCATTCATTGATCAAATGCTTGAAAGGTTGGCTAGACGTGCTTACTATTGCTTCCTTGATGGTTTTTCAGGTTATAACCAGCTTGTAATAGCTCCGGAAGATCAAGAAAAGACGACGTTTACTTGTCCTTTTGGCACTTTTGCGTATAGACGTATGCCATTTGGCTTGTGCAATGCTCCATCCACTTTTCAATGTTGTATGGTAAGCATATTCTCAGATTATGTGGAAAGCATCATAGAAGTGTTTATGGATAATTTTAGCGTGTATGGTGATTCTTTTGACAAATGCTTAGATAACCTTGCACTTATTCTTAAACGATGCGTAGAAACTAATCTTGTGCTTAATTGGGAAAAATGTCACTTTATGGTCACTCATGGGATTGTGTTAGGCCATGTTGTATCTTCTAAAGGGTTAGAAGTTGACAAGGCTAAGATAGATTTGATTCGGAACTTACAATACCCCACAAATGTGAGGGAGGTTCGCTCTTTTCTTGGTCATGCAGGATTTTATAGGAGATTCATCAAGGATTTCTCCAAGATTGCAATGCCCCTGTGTAGACTTTTGCAAAAAGATGTGGCCTTTGATTGTGACAAGGAGTGCAAGGAAGCTTTTGATACCTTGAAAGAGTTGTTAACTACCGCACCAATTATCAAACCACCCGACTGGAGCAAGCCATTTGAGTTGATGTTCGATGCAAGTGATTATGCCGTTGGATCCGCGTTGGGACAGCGAGATGGTAAAGTTCCATATGCCATTTATTATGCTTCTCGAACTCTCAACGGAGCGCAAATCAACTACTCCACAACTGAAAAAGAGCTCTTGGCTATAGTGTTTGCACTTGAGAAGTTTAGATCCTATTTAGTGGGTACAAAGGTGGTTGTTTTCTCCGACCATTATGCACTTCGATACTTGCTAACAAAGAAGGATGCTAATCCAAGGCTCATAAGGTGGATACTCCTTCTTCAAGAGTTCAACATTCAAATCAAGGACAAGAAGGGCAGTGATAATACTGTAGCGGATCATCTAAGCAGATTGGTTATGTCCGAAGAAGCAATTCCTTTGCATGATAGCTTCCCGGATGAGCAACTCTTTGCTTTTGGTGGCACAACTCCATGGTACGCTGATATTGTTAACTTCTTGGTGACGGGACAAGTACCTAGTTCCATGTCTACATTCCAAAAACACAAGCTCAAGAAGATTGCCAAGCAATATATATGGGATGAACCTTATTTGTGGAAGCATTGCTCTGATCAAATGATCCGCAGGTGCGTACTTGAATCCGAGTTCCAATCAATTCTGAATTTTTGTCACTCATATGCTTGTGGTGGCCATTTCGGGGCCAAGAGGACAGCCCTCAAGGTTCTCGAAAGTGGTTTTTATTGGCCTACATTGTTTAAGGATGCATATTTATTTTTTAAGGCTTGTGATAGGTGTCAAAGGACATGCAACCTTGGTGCTAGAAACCAAATGCCGCAAACACCAATTCTCGCTGTTGAGATCTTTGATGTTTGGGGTATAGACTTTATGGGGCCTTTTGTGAATTCCAATGGGAAATTTTTTATACTTCTTGCTGTAGATTATGTTTCTAAGTGGGTGGAAGATAAAGCCACTCCTACCAATGATTCTCATGTTGTTTGTGAGTTTGTGAAGGAACATATCTTTTCTAGGTTTGGTACACCTCGAGTGGTGATTAGTGATGGAGGCTCGCACTTCAAGAGATCCTTTCATTCTCTTCTAAAGAAGTATAACATTTATCATAAAGTTGGCACACCGTATCATCCACAAACGAGTGGACAAGCTGAAATTTCCAATCGGGAGATTAAGTCCATCTTAGAGAAGACGGTGAACGTTACAAGGAAGGACTGGAGTTATAGACTTAATGACGCTTTGTGGGCGTATAGGACAGCTTATAAGACACCCATCGGTATGTATCCTTTTAGGCTTGTCTATGGCAAACCTTGCCATCTTCCCGTCGAACTTGAAAACAAAGCGTATTGGGCTATCAAGGTATGTAATATGAAATTAGATGCAGCTGGTGAACTTAGGAAACTTCAACTCAATGAGTTAGAAGAGATACGAAATGATGCATATGAAAGTTCACGCATTTATAAATAAAAGACCAAAGCTTTCCATGATAAAATGATTTTCCGAAAGAGTTTTGAAGTAGGGCAGAAAGTACTTTTATTCCATTCTCGTCTTAAATTGTTTCCGGGTAAACTTAGGTCCAGATGGGTTGGACCATTTATTGTTACTAATGTGTTTGCGCATGGTGCAGTTGAGATTACTAGTCCCAAAACAGGGCTGATTTCCAAGGTTAACGGCCATCGCTTGAAACCATACTATGAGCAGTTTGTGGCGGAGAATCAGGATATGATCACATTGAGTGATCCACTCCCTCTGGAGGAGTAATTGGAGTTGAACGTCGGGCTGACGACATTAAACCAAGCGCTAAGTGGGAGGCAACCCACCGGTTTTGTATCTTTATCCTTATCTTTTTATTTTTCAGCATTTTATCTTTCATTTTTCTTTGTTTTTGCATATCATTTACGGAATTTCCCACCTTGAACTTTCTTTGGACGATTCAATTTTACATTGAGGACAATGTAAAGTTTAAGTGTGGGGGAGAATTTATATGTTTGTATAGTTTGTTTTATGCTTTTTAAAAAAAAAAATCAGAAAAATAGAAAAACAAAGAATTTTTTTTTGCTTTTTGAACTCCGAAATCTAGAAATTTGTGCCTTTAGGATGACACTATTAGTGGATGGAACCATTGTGATTGCAGGAGTTGAGGAACCTATTAATTAACAAAGACGAACATAGCTCAGAAATTATAAATTATATGTTAGTTGTTACCATATCTCGGAATATCACCATATCACATTCTATTTTTATTTTTCCATATTTATCTATTGTTCTCTAAGTGCTTTGGTGGGTCACTAAAAATCGAGTTGTTATTACTGCTAGGATGAAATAGAGTGATTGAGTTGCTATGAGTAAAAAAAAAAAAAAGAAAAAAAAAAGACCGACCAATTAGACCAAACGGAATAAAAATGACACTTGGGAATAGCAGTATGTGTGAAACGTAGTCCCTGTCTCCGTCGCCTAAACAAGCGTGGAATGCAGGATCCAAGGAAACTATCACGTACTTGCTGACAAGAAGCATGCGCTTGGATCCAAAAGATCTAATCATGCAGTCTAAAAAAAGAAAAGAAGAAAAAAAGTGAAAAAGAAATGAAAAGAAAAGAAAAATATTATTATTGTGTTGAATAAAGTCACTCCTGGTTCCCTTGTATATGCCAGTGAGTTGATGTAGAAATATGTTTGTTGACCACTGTTTCCCTTGTATATGCCAGTGTGTTAACATTAGAATTCAGACCAATAACTCAATCCAATAGGATAGGTTCATCTTGGCGGTGACCTTCAGACAGATATGGGATACATCGATCACTTGTGAACATTCGCTACATCTACCTCTTTATCCATCTTCTTAATCTTTTCATTGTGATTGTGGTTAGTCAGATTCCGAGTATTGTGGTTTGTTCGACTTTCTAAGAAAACTTTATGCACTTATATATGAACTGAATTTGCGCAAGGTATCTCCTCATGTAGTCATTTTGGATTCGTTCATTGATTTTTCACAAATAGACGGAGTTGGAAATATAGGTTTTGTAGGCAGACCTCTTGTAAACCTTCACGAGACTAAAACTCGTCCACTAGGGACACCTAGGGGTTCAAAGGCATGTTATTCATGCTTAGATTAACCGTAGCCTCGACGAGACGAAGTTGTATGTATCTTTTAGAACTATTTTGTTTGATTTTCTCGAGGACTAGCAAAGTCTAAGTGTGGGGGAATTTGATAGATGTCTAAAACACCTATATATTTATCTATTGTTTATGATTTCTTTGCTTAGTTTTCTTGTAAAATATGTATCTTATGTTTGCTTTTGAGTATTTAGGTACTTTGGAGTCACTTGGAATAAAAGAAGAAGAAACGCCGCAAAAATCTCATCTCATGTGCAAATGCTTTTGGAGGCAGATTATTTCTCACGATTTACTTTTATTTCTTCATATGTGTCTGAAAAGTATGTCGGCTTTAGTGATGCAACTTTTCTTTCTGAAAAGAATGACAACTTTAGTGATGACTCTCATTGAAGAGAAGAAGTGAATCTGAGAAATAAGGGACGGGTACTATTGGTGGAAGGCGAAAGCGTCATTTTAATATGCAAGCACTATTGGAAACACAGTGGAGCAAAAGGGATTGTTATTCTTTAGCAGCTCATATCAACACTTAGGGTGCCTAGTGTCAGCTGGGTATCCCCTTAGCTAATTCACCTAAGTAGCTGAATCACTTCAGTTCAATTACCCTAAAAGTCAGAAGGGAATTGATGTCTTAATAATTTTCTCCTAGTACTCAGAAAACAAGAGAAATGTCTCTCTTCTCTTATTTACTCAAATTCAGAGAGAAGAAATGGCGCTCCATTAGAAAATGAGTGAGATCTTTGGATTGAGACAGGGAACAACGAGAAGATGCGTATGGATTGTTTATGCCGCTACTGATCGAAGAGAGAAGAATTGATGCTAAAATTCAAGAAGGTAAGTGTGGTTGTTGTAAAGAATTATGAAGTGGGTTATCTGTGAATTTGTGTTTAAAACCAAGATGGAGGAGGAATGGATATGGAGAGAAGATCTAGCTCTTCTGGTGATTAGATGAGCAACTCAATTGTTGCTATCAGTTTTTGGAATCAGGGTTTTACTGAGTTTGAATTCTCAAGAAAAATCAGTTGAAGAAGGGATTGTGAACTAGGGTTTAGATCTGAAATTGGGGTTTTTTGAAGATTGGGTTCTAGTGCTTGAGTTCAAATTTATGCTAGGGGTTGAAATTGTTCTCTGCTGGAATTTTAGAAGGGTTTGATATTAATTTTGCAAGGAAGCATTAGATGTATGTTTAGATGTTGGTGCTCAAGAGTGTTGATAATGCAGTTCAAATGGTGGTGGATCTGCAACTGAGGCAGTTTGAGTTGGCTGTTGGTGAGTCACAGAAGCAGTTGCAGCTGTTGGGTAGTTCAGTGAACAGCTGGAGTTGCAGGGAGTGAAAATTACAGGGAGTTGCTGCTAATGTTAGAGGAAGGCCTAAGTGAATTGAAACTACAGAGGTTGCAGGCGGTACTGAGATAGCTGAGTAGATAGTGGATTGCTGCAGTGAAAGCTACAGAAGGTTGTTGTTGGTACTGGGAAAATTGCAGGTGCATCTACGAGCAAGCTGCTGATAAAGACAAAGTTCAGGAGTAGCAGATCTGGAGGCTGAGCTGAAATTGCAGCTGTGGTGTTAAATCTGTTGTTGTGGCCATGAATTGGTCTGTTGGTGCAGCTGGTCGCAATGGAAGTGGAATGTGCTACTGCCAGGATAGGTGAGCTGTGGTGGTACTGGTGATTCAGGTGGTGGATATGACTTGGTTGTGTGGATGCAATGGTAAGGGTATGGGATGAGAAGGTGAAGTTGGTGATGGAGCTGTAGTTATTGGTGGTGGAGTGTATGCGGATGCTATGGAGGTCAGGTTTGATGTTGTGATGCCATTGTAATGGTTGCAGGGCAGCAATACCCACAACTGAAGTTAAGCTGCAGTATGGGTTTGTAATGCAGTAATATGTTGCTTGGTTGATTTCAAATGTAGAGAAGAAATGGGCTCAAAGAGAATGCAGGTGCAGGTGAGATGTGGTGGTAGATGTGTTTGTGTTGAAAGCTGTAGTTGGAAGAGATGGTTGATGCTGTCGCAGGAAGTGGAGCAATTGGTTTTGATGAAGTCATGATGCTTTTAAAGCTGCAATTCAGAAGCCGAGAAGAATGAAATGATGGTGACCATAGAGAAACTACAGCAGTACTGATGATTCGTTTGCAAAGGGGAGAGTGAAGACCAATTGCCGGAGTTCATTCGTTGCTGCTCCAAGACTTGTTGCCGTCGTTTCTGGCAAGGTCGATGCTCATATGCAAAGGGTTAATGGTGAAGTCGAGAGGGTTTGAAGCGAATATTTCTGTGGCTTACAGAACTGGCAGTAATGGTCGCTGGGTATGCTTGATGTTCAAAGGAACGAAAATGAGTATTTGGTTGTAAAGAGCTCTAGATGTTAGATGCTGGTGTTCGAGTAATTGTTGGGAGAGATGCAAGAATTCCAGTAGGGCTGGTAGACATGGTTCAATGGCTCTATACGGAGGAATGCAGATGGGTCATCATGGCGCACCACAAACTCTGGCCTTATGCAAGATTTCCACAGCTTGGGCCTGGACCTTATTCAACCCAATCAGCCGAGTCAGTTAGCTGACTCTGATCTTGACTAGGTTCTGACTCGCGACTTTGACCGAGTTGACTCAGTCTCTAAATTGGTTGACTGTCCGGTGACCTTGGAATTTCCTGGTCAGCTGAGGTCCTTTGCTGGTGACTTTACCGGCCTAGTTCCGACAACTTTTATGGATTTCTGGCAACAATTTTTGATGCATAATTTCTTCATGGGTCTTTCTACACTTGGGCTTGGTGAACACGTTGAATTTGGGCTTTTGAGATTTGACCTAATATTGAAAAGGAAAGAAAGCTACAAAAAGGGAGGACTTCTACAACTTTGTTTATCACGTATTTTTTATTCTACTTGGAGTTTTGCAGAGAGCTGGAACTAGGGTTTGCTTCCCTGTTATTTTCATCTTTATTATTTCATTTATTATATTTGATGATGAACTCCAATATTATGAGTAACTAAAACTCTCTTTGATTAAGGGCGATTTCGAAGCCCGAAATATGAATCTTCAATTGATATGAAATAACTTATTCTCTTACATTTATTTATGTTATTGATTGATTTTCCATATGCTATTATTATCTATGGATTATTTGTTAAGGGTTTAAGTTCGAAATTGAATCATTAATTCTTAATCTATTTGCTAGTTTAGATTTTCTTCGACCCGTAATTGTCTAGAGAAGATAAACACAAGTAGAAATATATGAGTACTGATGATGGGACTTTGTTAAGTACCCGTATGTAGAAATCAACACTAGTAGGTGATTCATTCTTTTGAGTTCATCACTAGGAGCAACCTTATCTCACAGAACTTAGAGCATTTGTTTAAGTCAAACCTAGTAAGCGTACCTCTAGGAAACTTGGCAAGTAGGAACCGGTAGTCGAGCGCTTCCGTATCCGGTGAGCTTAGGAGATAATAACGGAATAGTTGAGCGTACTAATTATTCTAGGGTTGTTAGTAACATGATAATGCAAAGAACTTGGCTATATATCAATTTGGTTTGTATTTTGTGGTCTAGAATGAACCTTTAATCAATTCCATCTCATTTTTGAATACAATTTACAATTTTCATATTTCCTACAACACAATCATCTTTGCTAAGAGTATTTTATTAACAACTAGAAACTTCATACCTCCCTTGGGACGATCCTGCTTACATTATACTACTTGCTAGTGTAAAAAGTAGAAAAATATTATTTTTGCGAGATTCGACGCCTCGTCAACTTGCTGTGCAAATTGGTGGAATTTGAGCTACAAGGCAGTGAACTAAAGCTGCAAACAATGCATAGCCATCATGGCTGAAGCTGTGATGCATAATGATTGTGCATGGCTCTGGCTTGTGCAACTAACCTTGGTCAAGATCAAGTCAGCTGAGTTAGACATGACTGGATTAATCGACTCAAGAACCTGACCAAGCTGACTCATTGACATGTGACCGGGTGGACTTTTCCGGTCACTTGAGATTTGTTCCGGTGTCGGATTCCGGCCAAGTTCCAGCGGAAGACACAGTTTTCCGGTGACATGTTTTTGGGAATTTTCACATGGGTATTTCACACACATGAGCTTGGTGGACTTTTTGTTATTGGACTTTGGCCTTTGAAGACCTAATTTTGGAAAGTTGAAAAGCTATAAAAGGGAAAAGTTTATATTCTTTATGATGACACATTTTTCTACGGGAGTTTTGGAGGAGAGCGGCAACTAGGGTTTGATTTTATTTATTTTTCATGTTCTTCATTTTATTTTTGATTATAATTATGATGAACTCAAAAGTTATGAGTAGCTAAATTTCATTTATTGGTTATGGGATATAAAGTGGATTTCACAAATAACATTTGATTCAATATATTAGTTTTGTCTCAACTTTATTATTTATGATTCATGGTTTATATTGTTTGATTTGATTGTTTGTTTGATTGTTTGTTTGGTTGAGTCCGGAATCAATCCGATTTACTTTCATTTCTAAATCTATATTAGGGTTTTCAATACGAAAAAGTTGTTTATCCCTGATTCTAAGTGACATAATTGTGGGTAGTGCTTGTAGTGATATATCCTACTAGTCACATATGAATCATAACTTGGGTTAAATCGAATTAGTGATTTTACACATTTTGATTGCCTTGATTAGTTTTATTCCATATAACTTATTGCTTTTAGGGAGTTAAACTTAATTGTGCTTTTACACTTTAGGTTGCTTTCTAGGAAGAATTCACATATGCATCTTTTAATGTGGTTGTGACGAAATTAGGGAATTAGCGGGATATTCTTGCGATCAAGGTATCCTGGGAATTTTAGTAAATGAGAGATTGAAATTTCAATTCTAGTTATTGATGAAAATATATGTTTGTGAATGAAACTATCCCGTGACCAATATATTCTCATTATTGCTTATTTTAATACTTTATTGCTTTCAATTTATTTTTATTGCTTTGAAATTTCAAAACCCCCCATTGGTTATTAATAAACTGAAATTTGCATAACAACAAAAGCTTCTCTGTGGATACGAACTCTTTCTTATTGCATACTACTTTTATTTTAGTTAAGTAAGGAAGTGAAATTATATTTTGCTCGGCTGACAACCGGCCAAATTTTGGCGCCGTTTCCAGGGAGGCATACGGCTTGTTATTAAGTTTTTAGTTTCTTTTTATAATTTCTGCTTTTATCTTTGTTTTTCGTTTCTTGTCTTGATTCTCACTTGTCTGCGAGAATTGTTTGCAGGTACCTAATCCCTGGCTTCTAAAGATTGGAACTATCCAAGGTGTGGGGTATCTAATCGAAGAGGCACAATACTCCAACCAAGTCAAGACACAACGGAAGAGAAAGAATTAGAAGTGGAAGAAGAATTACAACTAGAAGGAGAACAAGAGGTTCCATTTGTAGAAGAACTACTAGTTGAAGAAGAAGAAGCAATGGGTGATGCAAATCGTACACTCAAGGACTTGGCTTCTCATAGGCTTGATGCACAACAATGGTATATCCAAACAAACTCAACTTTCGAGATCAAGCCGGGGTTGCTTAGAGAGTTATCAAATTTCCATGGCATGGTGAATGAAGACCCAAAAAAGCATCTTATGGAGTTCCATACCATTTTCAAGGCCATGCTTCCAGCGGAGACTGATGCCGATGGTGCAATGTTGAAAGTTTTTCCATTTTCTATGGTGGACGGCGCTAAGGATTGGTTGTATTGTTTGCCATCTGGAAGTGTCACTACATGGAACGAGTTGAAGAAACTCTTTCTAGAGAGGTATTTTCCTGAGTCAAAGGCTACTCAAATTCGCAAAGAGATATGTGGGATAAAGCAACATGTGGGAGAATCTTTGTATGAATGTTGGGAGTGATACAAGAGATTGGTGGCAAGCTGTCCTCACCATCAATTCAGTGATGTTATGATAATCCAATACTTTTACGAAGGCCTCCAATCAAGTGATAGATATCTTCTTGATATTGCGGGTGGTGGTGCACTAGTGAACAAGACGGTGTCCCAAGATACCGAGTTGATTGAAAGCATGGCCGCAAACTCGCAACAATTCTACACAAGAAGTGAACCAATGGTTAGGCGAGTGCATGAAGTTAGTGATTCATCATCATCACACCGTGATCAAAGGTTTGATAATATGGAGCAAATGGTGCAAAAGATGGATGCGGTTATATTACCTTCGTATGGTGAAGAGTTGGAGCAAGCTAGTGCGGTCTTTCCAAATCAGCAAAGAAGGTATGATCCCTACTCCAACACCTACAATCCGGGATGGAGAGATCATCCAAATTTAAGCTATGCCAACAAGAAAAGTGCGGTTCAACAACCTACTTTCAACCGTCCGAGTGGATTTCAACCGCAACAACAACAATTTCAACCGCAACAGCAACAATTTCAGCAACCACAATAACTGGTTCAAAACCAAGGTTCTGATATCGATGCAAAGTTATAAACAATGATGCAAGGTATTTCTACCATGTTCAAGGAAAGCCAACAAGAAACTAAGAGTGCTATCAAGGAGTTGCAGACTCAAGTGGGCTCCATGGCGATTGATATCAACAAGTTGAGGGCACAAAATAGTGGGAAACTCCCTTCTCAAACCATTAACCCAAAAGAGGGTGTCAATGCTATTATGTTGAGAAGTGGTACACAACTTGTACAACCTGAAGTTGCTGATTTGGGTGAAAAGGAAGCTCCAAAGGGTCCGGTTTTAGAGGAAAAGAGGGATGAAATTCCCCAAACACCTGAGGTACCTATTCCTAACTCTAAAACTCTGGATTCTACTTATGGTCCTCTTATACCTTTTCCTCACACATTTGCAAGTTCTAAGAAGGCGGAACTAGAAAAGGAGATTTTAGACGTTCTTAAGAAGATTCATGTGAATATACCACTCATTGATGCTATCAAGCAAGTTCCCAAGTATGCAAAAGTGTTGAAGGATTTGTGTACCAATAAGCAAAGACTCAAAGGAAATGAAGTGCTAAGTGTGTGGGGGAATGCTTCGGCAATCTTACAACACAAACTCCCACTGAAATGCAAATATCCCGGTAGCTTTGACATTCCTGTCACAATTGGTAACACCACTTTTAACAAAGCAATGTTAGACTTAGGTGCATCCGTTAATGTTATGCCGGCATCCATGTATAATTCACTTAATCTAGGTTCTTTGAAAAAAAGATGGAATTGTGTTGCAATTAGCGCCGATCGTTCTAATTTCTACCCAATGGGTATTGTTGAGGATGTTCTCGTGCAAGTTAATCAACTTGTATTTCCAGCTGACTTTTGTGTATTAGAGATGGATGAAGGTTCACCGGACTCCTCTCTTCCATTGTTACTTGGGCGTCCCTTCATGAAAACGGCTAAAACCATCATTGATGTAGACAAGGGAACGTTGACTATGGAGTTTGATGGAGAAATAATATGTTTCAACATTTTCGAGACAATGAGATATCCTAGTGATGTCCACTCTTGTTTCTCCATTGATGTTATGGATACATTGGCACAACAAATGTATAAATTGAACCGTGATGATGCTTTGAAAACTGTTTTAACTACATCCATGGATGATGGTGTGGAGTGTGGTAACGAAGTCAAGGAAGCCCTTGGTGATCTTAACTCACTACAAGGATGTCCGAAAACTCATAATATCTCTTTTATTTTTTTACCATGAAGTGATGAAAAGATTTTACCTTCTATTGTTAAATCTCCAAAGTTGGAATTGAAACCTCTTCCAAGTCACTTAAAGTACTTGTACTTGGGTGACAATGAAGAGTTACCTTTGATTGTTTCTAACGAGCTTAGTGAATTACAGGAGCAAAAACTTCTAAGGGTGCTAAGGAAGTACAAGACGTCCATAGGATGGACAATCCCCGATATCAAGGGTATAAGCCCTGCCGTTTGTATGCACAAGATTCGTTTGGAGGACGATGCAAAGCCTACAATGGAAGCACAACGTCGTTTGAACCCTCCCATGATGGAAGTTGTGAAAAAGGAGATACTCAAGATTTTGGAAGTGGGTGTTATCTACCCCATATCCGATAGCAATTGGGTGATCCCGGTACAAGTTGTACCAAAGAAATCAGGTGTAATGGTGGTAGAGAATGATAAGAACGAACTTCTCCCAACTCGTGTGCAAACCGGTTGGAGGGTTTGTATTGATTATAGAAAGTTGAATGCCACTACTAGGAAGGATCACTTCCCTTTACCCTTTATTTATCAAATGCTTGAACGTTTAGCTGGACATTCGTATTATTGTTTTCTTGATGGTTACTCAGGTTATATTCAGATTGTGATAGCACCGGAGGATCAAGAGAAAACCACTTTCACTTGTCCTTTCGGCACTTTTTCTTATAGAAGGATGCCTTTTGGCTTATGCAATACTCCATCTACCTTTCAAAGGTGTATGGTAAGTATCTTTTCCGAGTATGTTGAAAACATCATTGAAGTGTTTATGAATGACTTTAGTGTCTTTGG
The DNA here is from genome assembly GCA_023529315.1 of Papaver bracteatum. Taxonomy (NCBI): domain Eukaryota; kingdom Viridiplantae; phylum Streptophyta; class Magnoliopsida; order Ranunculales; family Papaveraceae; genus Papaver; species Papaver bracteatum. Next base: position 817,174 of record JAJJWX010002476.1, read on the forward strand.
TGATTCATTTGACCTTTGTTTGAATAACTTGTCATTAATCCTTGAATGTTGTGTTAAAACAAACCTTGTGCTGAATTGGGAGAAATGCCATTTTATGGTAACTCATGGCATAGTTTTAGGCCATATAATATCTTCTAAGGGCTTGGAAGTTGATAAATCTAATATAGACCTTATTCGTGCTCTAACCCCTCCCACTACGGTGAGGGAGATATGCTTTTTTCTTGGTCATGCAAGTTTTTATCGTAGATTCATCAAGGATTTTTCCAAGATAGCATCACCACTTTGCAACTTATTGCAAAAAGATGTGGTTTTTAACTTTGATGAAAAGTGTATGGTGGCATTCAATCGTTTGAAAGAACTTTTGATTTCAGCCCCTATCATTAAACCACCGGATTGGAGCAAGCCTTTTGAGCTCATGTGTCATGCAAGTGACTATGCGGTTGGTGCGGTGCTTGGGCAACGTTTGGGGAAGATACCCCATGTTTTTTATTATGATTCTAGAACGTTAAATGAGGCCCAACAAAACTACACAACCACTGAAAAATAGTTGTTAGCTACTGTATTTGCTTTGGAAAAGTTTCGCTCTTATCTAATTGGTACAAAAGTTGTTGTCTTTTCTGACCATGCAGCACTTAGGTACTTGCTAATGAAGAAAGAAGCGAAACCGAGGCTCATGCGATGGATTCTACTCTTGCAAGAGTTTGATATTGAAATCAAAGACAAGAAAGGAATTGAGAATACCGTTGCGGATCACTTGAGCCGTCTTGCTGTGGACAAGGAAGCTATCCCATTGCGTGAAAGTTTCCTGGATGAGAAACTATTCTCAATTGCCTTTGGAGAACCATGGTATGTTGATATTGTGAATTACTTGGTAACTAAACAAATCCCAAAGAACTTGACTCGTGTGCTGAGAGGGACAAAATTAAGAGGTTAGGGAACCGATACATATGGGATGATCCATACTTATGGAAACATTGTAGTAACCAACTAATAAGAAGGTGCGTGCCCGAATCTGAAATTTACTCTATCTTATCATTTTGTCACTCTTATGCTTGCGGAGGACATTTTGGAAGTAAGAGAACCACTCACAAGGTACTTGAAAGCGGTTTCTATTGGCCAACCTTATTTAAGGATGCATACACATTTTGTACAACTTGTGATAGGTGCCAAAGAACAGGCAATCTAGGTGCCCGAAATCAAATGCCACAAAATTTTATTCAATTTATTGAAGTTTTTGATGTATGGGGTATTGATTTTATGGGTCCTTTTGTCAACTCTCATGGGATTTTTACATATTACTTGTTGTTGATTATGTCTCTAAATGGGTGGAAGCTAAGGCCACCCTAAATAATGATTCCAAGGTTGTTTTCGATTTTGTGCAAGCTAATATTTTTGCAAGGTTTGGAATTCCAAGAGCCATAATTAGCGATGGGGGTTCTCACTTCAAAAACAGGATTTTGCAAAGCTTTTTGAAGAAGTATAATGTGTCGCACAAGGTTGCAACACCTTATCATCCCCAAACAAATGGACAAGCCGAGGTTTTCAACCAGGAGGTGAAATACATTCTAGAGAAGACGGTGAATCCAATAAGGAAAGATTGGAGCATGCGACTAAATGATGCTTTGTGGGCTTATAGAACCGCATACAAGACACCTATTGGGATGTCTTCCTTTAGGCTTGTATATGGTAAACCTTGTCACTTACCCGTGGAGATTGATCATAAAAAAATTTGGGCGATTAAGCAATGCAATATGGAGATGGATGGGGCTGGAAAGCAAAGGAAGCTACAACTCCAAGAGCTAGAGGAGCTTCGCAATGATGTATTTGAAAGCTCACGCATTTACAAGGAGAAAACAAAGGCATTTCATGATACTATGATTTCTAGAAAACAATTTTGTGTTGGGCATAAACTGCTTTTGTTTAATTCTCGCTTGCATTTATTTCCGGGTAAATTAAGGTCACGTTGGATCGGGCTTTTTATTGTTACTAATGTGTTTTCTCATGGTGCAGTAGAAATTCGTAGCATAGCTACATGCAAGGAACTTAAAGTTAATGGGCATCGGTTGAAACCATATTATGAGAATTTCACTTCCAAAGTGGTGGAAGGAGATAATTTTGTGGATGCACTCCCTCTAGAGGAGTCATAGAAAGCAAGGAGATAGTCAGGCTGACGACTTTAAACCAAGCGCTAAATGGGAGGCAACCCATAGGATGAGTATCTCTTGTCTTATTGTCATTTTCTTGTCTTGTTTTTAGTTTTTTTTCTTATCTTGTATTTTATTTTTCTGATTTCTGGTCATATTTTATGCATGATTTCCCACCTTGACTTACTTTGGATGACTCAATTTACATTGAGGACAATGTAAAGTTTAAGTGTGGGGGAGTGGTTAAGCATTTGCATTGTAAAATTTTCATGATTTTTCAACTTTTGTGTAAATTAGTGAATGAAAAACTCCAACTTGTGGTTAGTTTAGAGTCACATAGTATACATGTCGCTAAGATTACATCGAGATTCTCATAAGAGTGACTGAACATATAGATGACAGAGAACATGATCGGGTTTCTTACTTGTATGAGAGTTAAAGTTGGATTTAACCATGCCAGTGGCAAATAAGGTACAGACTGAATTCGGTAGTAGATTAATGGTCCCCTATAGTTGAGACTACTCATGTTACATCATGAGAGGCACCGACCTTCATTTATTTGTACCTGTCTAAATTTGTGCTTTTAGAGTGTGTGTCACCATACGTAAACTCTGGGTAGAATGGTGAGCTACCCAACCTCCCACTAATAGAAGAACTATTTTGATCTCTTGAGTGTTATTTTATCAATCATGATGGTGACATCGAATTGCTAACTTACATACCACTTGTAATCTTGTTCGCAGTTAGCACCATCTACTATATCTCTATCTACACCAACAGGTCCATAGAAACACCATCATCATCAACAAGAGGAGCATCACAAATTCGAAGGAAAGTTAAAGACGTTCAAGGTTTACAAGCAATGGTACAAAAATAAGCAGATTTCAAATTTAAGTAAAGCAACAAGACAAGAAGCAGAATTTTTACAAGTTAAAGACTATTGTACAAGAGTGAAGATTATCAAGATGAGAATTCAAGAAGTTTATGATATCGATACATACAAGTTGTGAAGAATCAAGCGGTTAAGTACTTACACCATGTCATTTGTACTTGCATTTTTATTTATTTGTATTTGTTTTGGTTTCTCTTGTCTCAAAAAAAAAATGGAAAAAAAAAATTCATTGCATCATATTTTGGTTTGTTTAGTTCATATTTAGTTTTGTATTCTTTCAATAAAGCCAATGGAAAGAAGGAATATTCATAATGAAGTTTCAAGCAACAAGGAATTAGAGGAAAGAATCACACTGTCAAGATTCTACGAAGTTCAAGATTTGATCATCAGGAGTTGAAACCGAAGACGAAGACAAGGATTGAAGACCGAAGACGTTTCTATGGATGTTGTGAGAGTGGTGCTAACTACACGTTGAAAAGAGAACGAGGTAAGTAAGCATATTCCTACCTTCGTTAAGTGGTTGATTTCATTTCGTAGAGATTGTCAGAAAAAAAGGGTTTTCAAAATGAATAAAAGATGTGGGTTTTCAAAACAATTCGGAGGGTTTTTCCTTCCTGCTATTCAACGTGTTGCAGGATTCTCTCTTCATTCCTACCTGGACACATGTGTGACCCATAAAGAGTTGTTTATTATTGAGAGCAATTTCATAAAACCCTTTCTTGTGAGGCAGAGTCGAGACTTTCGATCACTCCGAACCCGAATTTCTTTCGATAGGGGATGGTTTTTTTTCTCTCAACTTTTAAGAATGATATTGTGTTCATATATGTGTCTAACTTCTTATGACTAGTGTGCATAATCTCTATGTATTCTTAGCACGTTGGATACTATCATTTCGGAGAACTTGTAAGTTAAAAATGTAGGTTTTGTGGGTATTTCTCTAGTAAACGCTCACGGGAGTTGTATGTATCCTTTAGAATAAGTTTTGTTTCATTTGCTCGAGGACTAGTCAAGTCTAAGTGTGGGGGAATTTGATAGGTATTGTAAAACACCTAATTTTATATCTAGTATATCCTTGTGAATTGCATATCTTATGTTTAGTTTTGAGTTATTAGGTGCAATGGAGTCCTTGGGAGCAAAAGAAGGATAAATTGTCCATTTGAGCATTAAAGGCAAAAAGGATCAGTTCACGGGAGAAAGATACTTTGAGCGGGTTGAGGTGCAAGGAGGAGGTGGAGAATGAACCATTAGTTTTCCATAACTGACAGTTGAGCAAGAAGCGAATGGGTTGTCACTTATCTGGAACTGACAGGACAAGTTATTTGAGTTACCCCTTATCTGCCTAACCTGGGTGGCTGTATCACTCAGTTTCTCTTACCCTAAAATTTAGAGAAGAGTTTATCTTTTCACATTATTTCCTACATCTCACCTGAAATGGAGAGAAAGTATGGCGCCATGGGTTTCAGAGATTGAGAATACAGAGAGCTGCTGATGAAGATTCAAAGCTGTAATTGAAGATGGGTTCGTTTCAGTGGTGATGAAGAAACTCTTGTAGTTTAATCAGAAGAATGGATTTTGAATTGGGGGTCTGATTTGTGTTGTTGTTGAAGTAATGGAAGAACGAGAATAAATATGATATGGGTTTGGTTTGGTTCATCCTTTAGCCCGTAATATTGCTACTCAATGTTCCTTGGATATGCACTCATGGTACCTTGATGATGGCACCATCATAAGCGATACATTGGAAGTAGCAAAGGCTCTCAAAATCATACATCAAGAAGGTACTACAAGGGGCTTGCACTTGAATATTTGCAAGACTGAAATATTTTGGACAAGTGCAGACCCGAGATGTTCTACAATGGGGGTTTTTCCTGCCAGCATAGGTCGGCCTAATAGTGGTGTCAAATTGTTATGAGGGCCGGTAAGCCTTGACAATCAGTATTGTAGTGATCTAGTAGTGAGAAGAGTCGACAAGACCGTTCACCTGATGAACTCCGTATGACAATTGAAGGATCAACAAAGTGAGCTTATTTTACTACGTAACTGTACCGGGGTTTCTAGGTTGTACTTCACTCTGCGAACTACTAAACCTGAAGTTCTACCGGACGCTACAGGCCTCTACGACCAACATCTGTTTCAATATCTACATCACTTGGTAATAGGGGGTAGTGAAGGCTTTGGTTCTCTTCAATAAAGACTAGTGCCACTACCTATGAAAGATGGAGAGTTTGGGGTTTACACGATGTCTGACACTAGCTATTACTGTTACCTAGTGTCTTATATCCAAACGCAATACCTGCAATCCACCATCCTGAGGTTCATCGATACATCTGATCCAAGACAAAACTATCAGTCCACTCTCACCAAATACATGCAGGCTTGTAATCTCTCTGAGTTCGATATCAACCTTGCTGCCCCTCATCCTATAAAAACATTGGTAGCACAGTTCTTTGATGTTGTTCGGAAGGAATTACTGTCTAAATTCGCACTAACAGCAAGAGACACAATTTTGTGGCAGTGTAATAAAATGGATCATGCTCTGGAATTTTTGAGGGAAATTCCCATTTCGGGCCTTAATCAAACACCGGGGCCTATACAGTTTCGAGCTATTACACGGTACCGCCTAGGCATTCCCCTTTCCCTCGAAGATGCTACATGTTCGTGTTGTAGGCGCGAAATTGATGTTTTTGGAGACCATGGTATTCATTGCGCAAGCGAGGTAGGTATTAAATTTAGGCATAATTTAGTACGAGATGTCCTCATAGATATTTGTTATAGATCAGGCATGGCTGCAGGGAAAGAGGTGTCATTATATTTTTATCTAAGAATAACACTGGTCTCAAGCCAGCTGACATCCTCATTTATAATTGGGAGAATGGCCAAGATACTTGTTTTGACGTCACTGGAGTTTCACCTTTCGCGGGTGGCGGAATTCGCATATTTACTCTCGGCCATGCGATTTCTGCATCAGTTGTGCTTTTATTGAAAAATAAATAATGTTATTTACACATGAATGGGTGGGAGTCGGGCAACAATCTGTGCACCAACACCCTTTTGGATAGCTAGACCTATCCTATGAAAAAGAGAACCACCTACTTTATTATTAATATCATAGTTTGTTAAGCAGTTCTTCAATCTCTTCAACAGAATAATCAAGTCTTCTCCAAGCTCCCCCAAAGTTGAAAATGGCAAGGCACTGAAGCGATACCCATGAGAAGTACACTTTTCTAGGCAATTTTCTTCTGGTGATTGAAAGTTAGAATTTTCCCCTAATTGTTTGGCAACATCTGATCGATCTTTCCCTATCCTCTTCTTCCCATCCTTATTATTGTTTATTGCATACTTGGATGCACTTCGAGTCAGCGTTTTTCAATATTCGAGAAACCTAACTTGCAGTTACAGTTTCTTGTCTTTGATGAACAATGCCTTTCACCATATCTTCCACCTCTTACACCCTGAAAACCCAAATTGATGAAGATGACGATGATCCTGATCCACTGTCTTGGTCCTTGTCATCCTCACAATCTTCAAACACATCATCATTACAAAGTGGCAAAATACCTTGCCCATTTAAAAACTACGATGGTTGTTATGGTGGTAGGGGGTAGAGGATACGCCAGAAGCGCAATACTTCGACACTTAACTGATGCCCATTTCCCTACGTCGGAAGCCAAAGAAACCTGTAGAGAAATAATTCGTAATAATTTGGATTCACAACGTGGGAGAAAAGCCTCAATGATATGCAATCCTGGTTGTGCATTAAATGCATGCATACATATGCATGGAAAAAGCCATGCCGGAATCATCTTCCTGGTGATGTTATCGCTAGTCCGTACAATGGCTTTGGGGCTGATTTTTTAATTCATGGCATTGTAAAACCACAACAACCACAACAAAAATATTCAGATGCCACTCCAATTGATGTTGTTGCGGATCCTGGTGGTCTAACTAATGAATTACTCAACACAGTCTTCCAAAAACGGATCACTACTATCATGAGTATACCACCGCAGTGCCGTTTACATTTCGCTAGAACCCTAACAATTGCCCTGGAAAACGTGATTTCCAACCCCAACAACTTGGATACTTGGTTACAACTTCTCCTGCTTCCAGCATGTACCCTAAATTTGTATGTACCCAAGTGCTCTGTGGAGGAACGTTCTGGTATGCATATAAAATTGCAGACTGCTGCTATAAACTAGGCACTGAACAAATGGAAAGAAACTAATGGTTTGTATCAACCTGATTGAGCATGTGCTTGAACTTACAAAACAAAACAACAAACGCAAGCAGTCCAGCATGAAGAATAAGAAGAAATCCACAACCAATATAGCCGCTTGTAGAAAGAAACTAAGTTTTGGCCATTACACAGCAGTCATTAGGATTCTTTCATCCAACGGTATTTCTCCTCACAATCCAGACACACTACACCAACTTCAGCAGAAACATCCAGATGGGACATCACCACACATACCTGCCGAAGCCATTTCTACTCCAGCTTTAGCTATGGATGCTAAGGCTTTTCTAGCGGTATTGAAAATCTTTCCCAAAGGCACTTCATGCGGTAGAGACGGGATTCGTTCTCAGCATCTCTTAGATGCCTTGAGTGGTAATGCTGCTGCAATTGCAGATGATCTATTACAGTCAATAGCAGGTGTAGTCAACCTATGGCTATCTGGCGCCTGTCCTCCCATTCTTGACGAATACGTAGCCAGTGCGACTCTAACTCCAATACTCAAACCAGATGGAGGTGTTAGACCTATTGTCGTAGGCACAATCTGTAGGCGCCTATGCTCCAAGCTTGCTGCTATATCAGTCTGTAAACACATCATCCCTTATCAGTGCATACCAATTTGGAGTAGGTGTCCCATGTGGTGGTGAAGCTATCTTACATGCTGCTAATCATCTACTTAAGTTACAAGGTAATTGCAACACTCGAACTATGATGATGGTTGATTTCTATAATGCCTTTAACTTGGTAGATAAATCAACATTGATTCATGAGGTTAGAACACATTGTCCCAGCATCTCCAAATGGGTAGAATTTTGTTACTCGGAGCCGGCTAGAATATATTATAATGATTTTATCCTGTCTTCGGCTCAAGGGGTCCAACAGGGTGACCCATTAGGTCCCCTTTTATTTTCACTTGCACTGCACCCTCTTGTACTGCATATTGCCTCACAATGTAATCTCGACTTACATGCGTGGTACCTCGATGATGGTACACTTGATGGAGACACACTTGAAGTCGCTAAAGCTCTAACCATCATTCAAAAGGAAGGTCCGAAGATAGGATTATGCTTAAACATCAGAAAAACTGAACTATTCTGGCTCATCATGGATCATAGGAGGGATATTGTGGGTGTCTTCCCAGTGAACATCAGTAAACCCACCACTGGCGTCAAGCTACTCGGAGGTCCAGTCAGTTTAGGCGTTGAATTTTATAGTAACATGGTCGACAAAACCATCTTATTGATGCAGCAGATACATAAGCTACACGATTCTCAATGTGAACTTTTGTTATTACGCAATTGTGCATGCATTTCGAAGTTATATTTTACACTCAGAACTACCAGCCCACAAGCCCTACTTGATGCTACTTTGCTTTTCGACCAATTTCTACTTAACTACCTGAGACGGATCATAGTCGGAGACGGTGCATGATTCGGTCTGGTGCAGCAACGCCTAGCCACATTACCCATTAAAGACGGGGGTCTGGGAGTCTACACTATGGCCGGTACTAGCACATACTGCTACCTCGTGTCCCATGCTCAAACTAAGCATTTACAGAACACCATGTTACAGCTTCCCTCCTCAAATGAGTCGAGCCTCAGCTTCGACCATGCTATGCAAACATTCACACAAGCTTGTAGATTATCACCGTCCGAGTTCAACATCAACAACACCGCCCCCCATTTTATGAAGGCACTGCGCGGTAATCTACTTTGGTGTTATCAAGGACTCGATATCAACCGGCTTCACTATGAACAAACGGGAATCTTTCATCTGGCAGTGCAATAGACAAGAACACGTTATGGAATTCTTGAAGGAAATCCCCATCAGCGGACTCAACCAAGCTGTTGGTCCCAGACAGTTTCGTGTCGTCCTTCAATATCGACTAGTTGTCCCTTTATTTGCAGAAGGTAGCACATGTTCTAGTTGTTCCAAACCAATGGACGTTTATGGAGACTATGTGGTACATTGCGCTAAAGACGTGGGTCTTAAATACAGACATCATATGGTTCGAGACATTGCTGCTGAAATGTGCTACAAGGCTGGTGTAGCTACCAGGAAATAGGTTTCGCTTGGCTTCCTGTCTAACAATACTAACGGACCAAAACCTGCTGATATATTGGTGTATAATTTGATGGACGGGGAGGATGTGTTCTTCGACATCACAGGCGTATCACCATTTACGAGTGCAAGAATCCGCTCCTTTACACCAGGTCACGCAATTACTGTTGCTGTTATACGTAAGAATCATAAATATTTAGACATGTGCACCTCCAATGGCTACGGATTCAGTGTTTTGGCTTTCACTACTTTTGGTGAATTAAGTGACGATTTTATTGCTTTTCTGAGAAGGCTGAGTAACTACCTATCTATTCATGATGCAAACTATAAAGGTAGCTTACTACTCTTCCACAGGCTAGGCATTATTCTTCAAAGAGGTGTTGGTGCCCAGATTATAGCTAGGCTACCAACCGACACCGTGTAAAAACTTTGTTATTTGTTTTGCAATAAAACACCCTGGGTGGCACGTTTAATCTTTAAAAAAATAAAAAAACTTTTTCTTTTCTTTTCTCTCTCGTAAGATTTTTCATCTTCATCATCAATTCTCTCTGTAGTGATTGGATTACCACCATCAAGGTTAGTTTTCTTCGATTCTTTTTTCGATTCTCTCTGTGGGGATTGGAGTAACAGATTCAAGGTTAGTTTTCTTCGATTTTTCAGCGATTTTGGTATTTTATTTAGGTTCTTGCACTCTCGTTTTCACTATTTGTAGAGAGGATTTCGTCATTCATAGTTAGGGTTCTAGTTATTCAATCAGGGTCTTGTTTTTCTCAATTGATATAGGAGGATTTGCATTCAGGAGTGATTGTTGCTTCAGATTTTAGGATGTAATTGGAGACGTGGTTTTAGGATTTGGGTTTTTCTTTACCTTGTGTTTGAGAAATTGAATTGGGGGTTTTCTTTGGGCAATTTGGAAGAATTGGAAGTGGGGGTTCTGTGATTGTTCTGAAGTTGTGAGTTTTCTTTTGTGTGAGTTTAAAGAAGCAAAATCAGTGGTGCAGCATTTTGTGAACTAGGATTCTGAAGTGGGGTTTTTCTTTTGTATATGATTGAAGAAGAAAAATTGTATTTAGGACTCTGAAGAGGAGTTTCTGAGTGTTTGAATTGGAGACACTGCAGTTTTTGAAGAGTTTGCTTTGTGGTTGTTTACCATCCTCTGTGAAGGATTAATTAGTGTTTTTTTGTATGGTAATTTGAGTTTTCATTGGTTTTGAAACCTTAAATTCTCATACACTAAACTCTAATTTTTATTCTTGAGTTGCGGAAGTTGCATAAAACGGTTAGGGAAGTTACTTTGTTCAACTTGTGATAATATCGTGTACGAGATCAAAATCACAATCAACATCATCACCTGTACATACGCATGTGGTCTCACCTACAACACATGTTGAATTTCCTTCTGAGTCATATGTTAATCATTTAACATGCTATGAAAATGACCCTGATGATGATACTTATTGTCACTATCCTTTTAAGAATTATGAGGACTGCCATGATGGTGTTGGTGGAAGAGGATATGTCAAAACGTCTATCTTCAGGCATATACATGATCGAAATTACCTTACTCCTAAAAACATCTCTATCTGCAAAGATAGAGTACACTCAGATATTAGTGTATACACGGCATGAGAAAGGTTTTTACGACAATTGAAAATGTGGCTATGTGTTCCATGTATGCAGTGCTACTCTTGGAAGCGTTCTTGTCGAGGTCATGATGGTGGTGCGTCTGTTTTTAATGGTCCGTTTAATGGCAGGGGCTGATTTTCTGATATATGGTATTGACAAACCTATATCACCTATTTCTGTACCTCCGGCACCACATACTTCAATGCCGTTTAGTGAATGTTATGTCGTTTCTGGGCAGGAAGACGATTCATTAGGGTTGTCAGTGGAGTTTTTCAATCTGGTTTTCCAGAAACAGATCACAACAATATCAAGCATCCCTCCACAGTGTAGGCTTAATTTCTCTAGAACTTTAAAATTTACTTTAGATAGAGTGTTAAGTCAACCCAATGATCTAAGTGCATGGCTGCAGTTGCTCTTACTTCCTATATGCTCTTTCAGTCTTTACTTTCCTAAAATATCTTCAGAGGAGAGATCTGGCACTAGAAAGAGACTTCAAACTGCTTCAATAAATATTTCCCTTACTAGGTGGAGAGAACCATAGGGTTGTGCAGTACTGGTGCAACAGATTCTGCTGATGCATAAGGAGATTTAAAAAGGAAGGAAACATGTAAAAAAGAAGCGGAAAACTAATGTGGAAGCCTGCAAGAAGAAGCTAAGCTACAACCATTATACCATATCCATTAGGATTTTATCTTCTAATGGTGTTGCACCTGACAATTCATACACTTTGCATGAATTGCTGCTAAAACATCCAAGTGCACCTCCTCTCACTGTTCTTTCAGGTGATGTTGCAGCTGCTGCGATTTCAGTGGATAGAAAAACAGTTTTAGATGCAATTAGGAGCTTCCATAAAAGTACACCTTGTGGCAGATACGGGCTTCGTGCTCAACACCTGTTAGATTTTTTAAGTGGTCCCGCGACTGCAGATTCTGAGGAATTACTAAACTCATTTGCTGGGGTAGTAAACTTATGGTTGTCTGGTGATTGTCATGTTGTTCTAGGGAAATATATTTCTAGTTCCCTTCTAACTCCATTACTCAAGCCAGATGGAGGCATTAGACCTATAGCAGTTGGGACAATTTGGAGGCGACTTTGATCAAAAATCGCAGCAACCTCAGTGGGTCGAGAAATGGCTAGATACTTGGGTGACCACCAAGTTGGTGTCGGAATCCCTTGTGGTGGTGAAAGCATTCTCCATGCATCAAACAGGATAATGGAACTAAAAGGTACATGTGACAATATTACTATGATGCTTGTGCATTTCTCGAATGCTTTTAATCTGGTGGACAGGACAACCCTAATTAGTGAGGTAAGAACTAAATGTCCCAGTATCTCTCGGCGGTTCTAGTTTTTCTATGCTCAGCCTGCTAGACTATAATATAATGTGAACCTTTTATCATCAGCTCAGGGCCTTCAACATGGTGATCCCCTTGGACCACTTCTTTTTGCATTAGTTCTTCACCCCCTAGTATGTAAGATTGCTATGCAATGTTCTCTTGATATGCATGCATGGTATCTCGATGATGGGACCATCATTGGTAATACGTTGAAAGTGTCAAAAGCTCTTAAGATCATCCATAAAGAAGGAAGGGAAAGAGGCTTGCACTTAAACATCAGGAAAACAGAACTTTTCTGGCCAACTGCAGTCCGAGGAGCTTTTTGGTATATGTTTTACCAGCGACTATCGGCAGGCCTTCTAATGGTGTCAAGTTGCTTGGATGGCCTATCAACCTTGACAACCAATTTTGCAGCGACTTAGTTATGTTTAGAGCTGAGAAAACAATCCAGTTAATGAATTCTGTAAGGCAGTTAAAAGACCCGCAGAGTGAGCTCTTAATTTTAAGAAACTGTACCGGTGTTTCGAGGTTGTATTTCACTTTGTGTACCACAAGCCCCGAAGTCCTGCAGACTTCCACAACCCATTATGATCAGCACTTGATGCAATATCTCCAGCATTTGATCATAGGTGACGGGGATGGATTTGGTCCCCTTCAACAAAGATTTGTCATACTGCCTCTTAAATACGAAGGGTTTGGTGTATATACAATGGCTGACACAAGCCAATTTTGCTATTTGGAATCGCATACTCAAACTCGGCACTTGCAGAATACTATTTTGAGTTCCATTGACATGTTAGCACCAAGCCATGCGCATCAATATGCTTTCAACCAGTTCTTACATGCCCGTGGTCTTTCTTATTTCAACATCAACTCCTCTGCTCCACATCCTATGGAAGTTTTGGCAGCACAGTTTTTAGATGTTGTTAAGAAGAAGATTCCAGCTAAGTTCAACTTGTCAGCGCGTGATGCATCTTTGTGGCAGAGCAATAAACTTGACCATGTTATGGACTATTTGAAATCTACTTGAGCCACGGCAGTTCTGTTCTACTGCTCAGTATCAGTTAGGCATACCATTATTTCCTAAAGATAGCAGCTTCTCATGTTGTGGATGTGCTATGGACATCTTCGGAGACCACACATTCCATTGTGCAAGCGAAGTTGGTATTAAATTCAGGCACAACGTAGAACAGGATGTCATTATGGACATTTACTATAGGTCTGGCATTGCAGCTAGGAAAGAAGTCCCTTTGGGTTTTTTATCTGACAATGATAATGCTATCAGGCCTGTCGACATCCTCATATATAATTGGGTCAATGGACGTCACCGGAGTTTCACCATTTTCAGGCGGAGGGATTCGTAACTTCACACATGTCCATGCCATTTCTGCGACAGTTGTTCATAAGCGGAACAAATATTTAGACAAGTGCACGTCACAGGGATATCAGTTTTGCGCCTTGGATTTCTCGACTTTGGGTGAGCTTGGAGATGACATCGTTATTCTATTGAGGAGATTGAAAAATTGTCTAACCAACTATGATGTTAACAAAAAAGTAGGGAGTTTTCTTTTCCATAGGGTAGGTTTAGCTATCCAAAAGGGCGTTGGTGCACAAATTGTTGCCCGACTCCCGCCCATTCATGTGTAACTTGTACTGTTTGTTTCTTTTCAATGAAGGCCCTTTGTAGCTTCTTTTTTTAATAATAATAAAAAATAAAATAAAAAAACGGGCATCTAGCTCAGCTAGTCATCCCCGTTTTCCAAATTTTCATGCGCTTCAGGAGGTCCCAGGTTTGATCCCCCAATGGCGTAATATTGCAGGAATTAACATGTAAGGTAGAGTTAGCTTACCCCCCTTGTGATACAATATCCCCCCCCCCCCCCCCCACCCCCACCCCCCCCCCCCCCCACCCCATCTGCTTCGGCTCCCTTAGCTAGGTTACCCATGAGGCTCGCTGGTAGGCTAGCACAACAACCTGTTCAATTAATATAGTAGTATGTTGTTGGATCTTAGCTTGTTAGGCTTCCAACTAGTTAATGTAATACTCTTTATCCAATATTTTATATAAAAAAAATGCGCTCGGAGAGAAAAGCTCTGAAGAATATTCAGGAGATTGAAAACCTGGATTGTTTCTTCCTTATTATTAGCAGCCCTTGTTACATCATTCCCACCATTTTTCTTCACAACAGAATCAACACACTTTTCCCTTTCGTTTGATACCTTTCTCATGAAATTATGAGAAGTTCTGAGTTTACGGTTATTACAATTACTTGTTTGAAATATGTCGAGGACAAGAAGATCATCACAATCTTCATCCCATATCCTGCATGTTAATGTATATGATGATGCTTCTACTTCTACGGGATTGACTGTAACTTCTCAAGTACAGTCATCTGACTATAACAAAGCGATGTTTGAAGATGGTGCTTGTCACTATCCTTTTAAAAACTTTGAAGGATGTCAAGATGGTGTCGATGGCATAGGATGTCAAGATGGTGTCAATGGCAGAGGATATGCTCCGGGGACGGATGGGTTTTCAGTTTGCTTGGAAAATATCAGACTTCTTCGGGTTAGACTATTTGTCATCAAAAAAGTAATGTTTACTATGGTGGCAACTGTATTAGTAGATGTAGGACTATTACGTTTTTATTGGGTATGGAAGTTTTTACTTTCCCTGATCGTTATATGGGTGTACAAATTATGCTTGGTGCTGTAAAATATCGTCACATTTGCAACCTGATTGATAAGATTAAGAATCAACTCTCTGTTCGGAAGTTTTTATTGGGTATGGAAGTTTTTACTTTCCCCGATCGTTATATGGGTGTACAAATTATGCTTGGTGCTGTAAAATATCGTCACATTTGCAACCTGATTGATAAGATTAAGAATCAACCCTCTGTTCGGAAGGGGAAAATGTTATCTTTTCAAGATCGATTGGTACTTATTAATTTTGTGATTGCTAGTTTTTTTTTTTGTTTAAGCATGAATTTTATTAATCTTACTTATGGGACATTACACAAGGGAATATAATACTCAAAGACTCATTAGTTACATTTAGAATGATATGCCATGAATCTATAGTAGTAAAGCAGTGGAGCAGTAGTCTTCGGATCAAAGTTGCATCGGGGAGAGATGTTGGGGTCAAAGGTCACAAGCCCTTCATTCAATGCTTTCCACAAGAAAAGTTGTACGTTTGATGGACCCAGCTGAGTCCATAAGAACATAGATGATGGTAGGGTGTTCGATGCGCTTGATTCAAGGTGCTTGCAAGGAAGTTGCACCCAAATTCTGAGGTGTACTGCCCGAACGTTAACTATCTGTCTCCTTTCTCTCCATATTGATCTATTAGGTGTTGTGTGCTTGAGGAGATAGACGCTAATAATGTTACTAACATACTAAAAACTGAAAATATAAGCGACGGGAAATAAATACTTAACACTAGATTACATTAATAAATGAAAGCAGACTAACACTAATTTAAACTAGAGCAAAATAGGCCTGAGAGTAGAGGCTAAAGTTAAACAAGAAAGGAGACTTGTCTACCACCGACCCAAAACACATTGATTAAGCTTCCTCTGTTATATATTGCTGAAGAGATCTGATCCATGTGACCTAAAGATGATGTTGTTGCTGAGAGTGTTGTTGATAGTTTTGTTGTGATTGCTGCGGTTTTGCTGACGAACAATTTTGAAGTTATATTGCTTCGTCTCTTAAGCACAATGAAAAACTAGATGAATGTCTAGAAAAAGAAAATCGTTGCTGAGATTGAAGCATGCTTGAATAGAGGTCACTGATACTGTCTTGCAAATTTTCATATAATTCTCCGGTTCTCCCTTGTCTGTCTTAGTTGAACAGGAAGACGGAAAAGATTGGCAGCTCATGCAGTCCCAACTATATCAGAATGAAATTCTTTCCTTTTTATGCAACCCGACGATGTAAATGATGAAGAAAAACCCTTAAATTCTTTCCTAGTTATTCAATTCACAATATGGCTGTTTACAAATGGCTAAGGAAGTTTATTATGCAATGTGAAAGGGTAATTCGCAATTTTCTTTGGTCTGGTGATTCAGAGGTGACTTGGAAGTTTGTTGTTGCTTATGACAAGTTTTGTATCCCTGTGAAGGAAGGAGGTTTAGGCATTACAAGCATGGATGTTAAAAATAAAGATCTCCTCATGAAATTCTGGTGGAGTATTCGTTATTCAAAAAAAAAAAAAAATTGGCTCGTTTCTTATGGGCGAAATACACTTCTAGAAAGGGTGCGATAAAACAGTATGGGGTTAATTCCTCAATTCTTCCAGGTCTTTAATTGGTGCATAATGATGTGGATAAAAATACCAAGGTTTTAATTGGTGACGGGATACATACGTCTCCATACTTTGATGTTTGGTATGGGACATAGAGTATTGCTGACACGTTAGGTGACCACGGTTTTGATCACACTGTCTTGGTTAGTGAACTTATTGTTGACATTTGCAGGGTCCACATGTTCAAAACTTGATCATGGCGGGAGTGAATTTGGATGATTTACCAATGCCAAATAGAGGTGATGACTGATGGGTCTGGATGCTAGAGCTAAATGGAAAGTTCATTGTACGATCTGCTAAACAACAATTAAAAAGAAGTATACAGAACTTGAGGTGTATACTCTTATTTGGAGAAATACTATTCATCATAATCTTGCTGCCCAGAACTGGAAGATAGCCCGTGAAGCTTGTGCAACTATGGACAAATTGAGAAGTAGATTTAAAATCACTATGGCGAATCAATGTTATCTTTGTAAAATGGAGGAAGAGTCTTTGGAGCATATTTTATGGACTTGTTTTTTTGCAACACAGGTGTGGGAGTGGATTTCAGGTATTTTTACTTTACGTGCTCATTTCAATCTTGTTGATTCTTATAAGCCAGCTAAGGGAAGGAGCCATATTGTAAAATATTTATGGTTTCTTGCTAATTTGGTCATTAGAGATGAACATAGGCTCACAAGAAACCATGCATGCTTCCAAAATAAATCAGTAAACATGAATTTCTTTAAGAAAAAAGTGTTTTATTTGATCCATGAATAATCAATCCGTTTGAAGGGCTATATGCACAATTCAACTTCGGATTTGTTCATTTGAATTGGTTTCATGTCAAGCATAGGCAAGTGAAATCAATTCAACCTATTGAGTGTTTTTGGTTGCCACTGAATAGAGATGAGCTTTTATTGTGTTGTGATAGTGCTGCCAATGGAAATCCGGGAACAACATGTGCTGGAGCGGTGGTTAGAGATGCTGATTGTAATGTTCTTGGTGCCATGAGTATTGGTTTGGGAATAACTAATAATTTTTTGGCAGAACACTATGATATTATTGTTGGTCTTGAATGAGCTACAAATTGGGGAGTTGGTAATGTTTTGGTCCGTTCTGACTCGATTGGTGCAGTGACAGCATTTTCTAATTTTTCGATTCTGTAGTTTGTTAGACAACGCTAGAGAGATGTTCAAAACTGATATGCTTTTATTCAGTTTGTTCATACTTATCGAGAAGCTAATTTTGCAGCGGATGTGATGGCTAAGAGGGGATGTATGCTAAGAAATGGTGAAGGCATGAGCTATCACGAGAGACCTTACTTTCTACACTCCATAGAATATCATAATGTCTCTTATTTCAGATTTACTCTTATTTCAAATATAAATAGTTTGTAAGTTTTTGTGGTCTACTGACCTCTTTTCTTGTAAACTGTTTGTACATATTTGCTATTTATTAATACAATTTTGTACTTCCAAAAAAAAAAAAAAAACTTATTTCATCAACTGATGGCCCCAAAGTAAATCGTTGTAGCCCCCAAATAATCTCTTTTGAGGGAGGTACATCGAATTTATTGTGCTTCCGATGGATGTGAATCAAAACGAAAAACCCTGATGAAAACATAAAGAAACCCTGAACCTATAGAAATGAAGAGCTGATTCGCATCCACTCCCCCTTCTGGTTTATCCAAAACCTCAAATTTGATGTGGTGGACGATGTGGGCAGTATCTAAAACCCTAAGAAATGTTTGTCCAAGATTACTGGCAAGTATTATGGTTGAATCATCATCTAGGTTAAATACCACCACAGATCATATCTTGTCTCCAACAAAGTTTTGTTCTTGTTTTAATGGAAATCGAAAGATGTCAACATCATCAAGAGGGCGTGGGATGAGGAGTAAAGTTGAAAGTTTGATGAGGAGAGATGTAGGAAAAACACAGAGGGAGATTCGTCGAGCGCGGAATTTACGAAAGAAATTAATGACTGAAGAGGAAAGACTCATTTGGAATCTTCGTAGAGTATGTTTTCTGTTCATTTCTTGTTTTTGCCCATTATATTATGATTCTTATTTTTGTGTGTATGCCAGAAATTTGGGGTTATACTAATATAATTTTATTGTGGAAGTTGAACTATTTCAGTGATTGTGTAGAATAGCAAATTTTAGAGTAATGAGCTAAGAGCCTACATTAATAATTCGGAATGTTGTATGCTATGTTCACGTCATTGATAACTGATAATACCACCAGAGAAATGTTTGTGAATATCGCAGTCAATATATGGTGCCTATATGTAGCATGGATACCTCGTCCTTGGTAGTTTCATTAATTGTTTGAGTGGTGTTACCTGTAAGTGCAGTTTTAAGCGGGAGACTTTATACAAAATCTAAATGCTTCTTGTTTTTCATGCTGTTGTTCCTGGATTGGGTTGTCATCCACTGCTTAATGTCATTTAACACCCTATAACACATTGTTATGCTTTGATAATCTGTTTGTGAATGAAGGCTAAAAAGAAAGTGGCGTTGCTCCAGCAAAGACTCAAGAAGTACGAGTTACCAGAGCTACCACCTCCCAGACATGACCCAGAACTGTTGACACCAGAGCAGCTTCAGGCATATAAGAAAATTGGTTTTAGAAATAGGAATTATGTACCAGTTGGTGTACGTGGAGTATTTGGAGGTGTTGTTCAAAATATGCATCTCCACTGGAAGTTTCACGAGACCGTGCAAGTTTGTTGTGATAACTTCCCAAAGGAAAGAATCAAAGAGATGGCAACTATGCTTGCAAGATTGAGTGGGGGTATTGTTATTAATGTACACGATGTCAAAACAATTATCATGTTCCGTGGAAGAAATTATCGGCAGCCAAAAACGTTGATACCTGTCAACACTCTTACCAAAAGAAAGGTAGTTATTCTTATACTCACTTAGTTTTACTTCTTTTGCCAAGAATGGTCAGATACTCGAAAGGTAAAAGTTTGCTTAAGAAAATGACAAACATACTCTTTTTCATTTTCTTGAAAATATTCAGGCGTTGTTTAAGGCAAGATTTGAGCAAGCGCTTGAGTCTCAAAAGCTAAACATAAAGAAGATTGAACAGCAATTACGGCGTAAGGGTGTAAATCCTGAGGACCCAGTTGCCATGGCCAGCATTCAGAGGGTAGCTTCAACATTCTTTAGTGCAATTGACGAGAAGCAAGGAACCCCTTATGTCTTCTATGGGGACAAACAACCGGTAGCAAAGCATGATGACAGGGAAGATGAAGACCCATTTGCTGAGGAACGGGAACGAAAGCAGCTCGACAAATTTATAGCAGATATTGAGGAGGCTGCAGAACAAGAATGGGAAGCCGAGGAGGCTGCAGAAAAAGAAGATACTTTTAGGATGAAATATTTGAATAGTGAAAATTCAGAGGGGAGGATCAGAAGAATGAGCGGGGGAGATTCAGAAGATGAGAGTGAAGGAGGTGGAAGAAGGGATTGGGACGACAGTGATCTTATTAGTAGTAGTAGGCCTAGGACTCGTGATACACGTAAATGGGATAGTGACGAAGAAGATGATAACAATGTCGGGTCATCGGGAGATGATGAACGGGATCATAATGATTTCCACAGTGGTGAAGATAGTTCTACTGAGGCCGTTAACGAGTTCAAGGGATCAAGGACTTTAAACAGGAAACAAAATGTGAGTTACACAACTGACAGCAGGAAAACCTGTAAAAGATCTGATGGGTTAAAACCAAGAGGAAAAGTATCTGAATCAGAGGATAATTCAGGTGACTCAGAGGAGGAATCTTGGGATTCAGGAAGAACGAAAAACAGGATACAAGATATGAGTTACAGAGCTGAGAACAAGGAAGCTCACAAGAAACTTAGTGGGATAAGACCAAGAGGAGGGGTATCAAAAGAAGAGTCTGAATCAGAGGATATCTTGGGTGATATAGAAGATGCACCATGGGAGTTAGATAGCGATGAAGAAGACAATTCAACTGTGGCCGAGCAAGCTGGTTATGAATACTTGAACGGTGGTGGCGATGAGGATTATGACTCAAAGAAATATCAAATAGATCAAACAAATGTTAAACCAAAAATCAAGACACCCAAGCAAGTTGATGAGACTTGGGACAGTGATGAACTTCGGTAATTAATTGCCTTGATGGCGAGACAGATTTTAATGTGTCATCCTGAGAGTAGAGGAGTCAGTCACACACACCTACTTATGGAAGTCATGCGGAGTCTCCAGAAACATGTTATTAGGAAAACAAGGTTGATTTAGAGTATTCAACATTCTCTTCTTTGAAAACTGATCAAGATAAAAGGTTTTTATTTATGTGTTGTTATCATCATAAGTAGTCAGTTTAACGTCAATGTTGTTTTGAGTATGTAAAATGAAATAGTAAGACTGTTCTAACTTCTCAAGTTTGCTTGGATTCTTCAGAAAGCATGTTTTGGAGTACTTGTTTAAGCTCTTCTTGAGAAACAACTGAAACCGGCCAGGGATGTTAACCACTCTGATCATACCAAACCAATATTTAACAAGTTTCAGTCTTCAGCGAAGGAGTTTCGGCTATAAAGACCATTAGGTCTCAAGTCTCTCGACGACCTTCTTTGGATTGCCGTAACTTGATCAAATACAAGTGTTTGATGTATCACGACGGTTGCAGCTCCAATACAAAAAAGAAAAGAAAAAAAGGGTGCAAGTACAACGCAAGACAATCAACATGGGATGTTTTATTCTTGAGAAATAAAAGGAAATTATCTTGAAGGAATATGATTCACTTTACACTAATAAAAGATCAACTTTAAGGAATATTCACTTTTTTTAAGGAATACTATGTTTTATTCTTCAAAAAAAAAAAAAGATGCAACTTTTTCCGAACTATTCGGGAAACATGTTTTTTTTTTTACTTAAAAGGTTGATTTTATAAAAGAATGAAAAACAGGCTCAAAGGCCCAATGCGAATTTACAAGTAAAGGTACAAGACCCGAATCCATGATTAATTACAGAAAAAAGCTTAACCTGAATCTATAACTATTTTCCAGTGAGTAATCAATTCTCTAAAAGAAAGACCCGAAAACCATTTTTGATGACTTCCCCATATGTAAATCAATTGTTTGACATCAGTGATGATCTCTTCAACATCTTTTGGTCTTTTATGAGCCATTACTTTGCGATTTCTTTCATCCCATAGAGTCCAGCTGATTGCAAAGATAATCAATGGCCATATCTTCCTTCCCCTATTTCTCGCCTCTCCCGAATTTCCATGCTTGTAATTGTGAAGAGATTGAACCACCTTGCGCCCATCCGATGTTGTAACCTCCAATAAAGTAAGACCATACCTTGTGTGAGATATCACAATGTAATAGTAAGTGATCCAGATTCGGAGCCAGAGAACAAAGAGAACAAGTGGATTGCTGAATTTGACATCCTCTTCTCAAAAGGTTGTCCATAGTGGGGATGGCTTTTTGTGCAGCTTGCCACATGAAAAATTGGATCTTTGGAGGTACAAATTGGATCCAAATGCAGGAGTGTGGAATATCGTTAAGGTTTTCAGGGAGCTGCTGTACTAACCAGTTGTAGCATAATTTGACTGAGAAACCTCCAGTTGCAGTGCATTGAAGTTCATCTTCTTCTTCATTATTTAGAGTTGGAGGGGTACCCAGCATAGAGAATAACTCCATAAGTGTTTGGTAAGAGGGAAACATGTTACAATATAAATGATACATATGGAATTTTAAGTGTTTGGTAAGAGGGACTGAGTCCCCGATTTCTTGGTAAACAGGGAGGATAGATGAAGAAAACTTCGGAGAAATTCGAAAACTCCGGGATGGTGGGTTTAAGAGGACTCCCCTTGGGGAATATGATTCCTGGAAATGAGATTCTTTTCTCACCATTTAAACATGCTGAAGTTTCTTCCTTGGAATAACCTAGAGTCGAGAAACGAGTAATTATGCGCACAACAAAGAAGTTTATAGTCATGACATACATACAGATACACGTCTTTGGTTAATCTGGACAATAACCGACGTATACACGTCTGCCTCTTAATAAAATACTACAAAATAATTTTGAATGCTCAAGGTGGTGATTTGATTATTTATTTACGGGAGCGATTTTGCTCTAACAGAGCTGTGGCGTTGGATGTTGTAGATGTGATGTCATGGCATGTTTTTTCTCTTCTAGTGACATCACATCCATAACATCCAACGGCCTATTTTGCTGCTAGTTCAAAAAAATGCTCTCGCAACTATTTTCCTTTATTTACTAACAGAATGAAAGGGAGCTTTTAAAGAAGACAAGGCTTGGGAGGGTCTCAAAAATAACACAAAACAAAAATTCTTAACCAACTGAGAAATCAAACCACATTAAAACCGACAGACAGAATTAAAGCATAAACGGGACCCCTGCTGCTATGGGCGGGGCTTACCGGGACCCATAAAAATTCGGAAAAAGTGAATTTTGTTTTTGCGTGATCAGATTTTTCAGTCTATCCAGAAGCGTTGAACACAAAAACTCCTAATAAAGGAATCATACTTTTTTTTTGTTTTTCTTTTTCTTGTTGTGGAATTGAATAGTCTGAGAGATAGAAAGCAATTGAAGAAAAAATTCCATCACAGCACATGACAACTCCCCAACATCAATAATGTCATACTGACTCATACACGTCCTTCTCTCCTTCTCATCCCCTTTCTTTCTTTCTTTCTTTCTCATCCCCTAAATAGACGGCCCATTTCAAAACTTATTCTTTTGTCCATCAAATCATATATCTCATGCAAAACGTAATGTTAGTAAAGCCTAAATTTCACAATCTACTAATCTTGCTTAGTGGCTTTCAGGTTAAGAGGAACCTTTATGTGGTGGGCATAGAGAAAAATTTGAGGAAGCCGACGTTCAAATTTAAATCATAAATGTTCTAGCCATTAGCATTCCTAATGTAGAGGCACCTGCTGAAGCCAGAATAACCTAACAAGATCTCGATTTCAAAACAAACAGAAACCACAACTTAACAGGATTTCGACTTCAAGGCAAGTAAGTGTAAGACTAGTAATTCCATTCAACAGTCTCTATCCCTTGTTCTACAGAAAGAAACAATACAAATGGCTAGCCAGCTAGATGACCTCTATGGCTCTCACTCTATCTACCAGCTTAGGTATATTCAATCTTGTACCTAAGTTTGGTAAGATATAGATGAAGTTGAACGTACAACCAATTATCTACTACAACAAACTACAAACTTAAGTTTACAGCTTAAGGGTACTAATAGTACCATACTATTTCAACTATTACTGAACCACGAAAAGAGAGGAATGCAGCACAAAAAATGTAGTAAGACAAAAACCAAAGAAAAACTTGAACTATCTTAAAATGGATGGGAGCAAGAATGAGATTAGCATTATCATGAAATGGAGATGAAATCAACCAGATTGTACAAAGGCAGTTGGGAAGAGTGAAGACCATTTTGCTGTTTGAATATGTATGAATAAGTTAATCATAAAAACAACAAAATTCCGGAAAAAAGAATGGTTAAGAATATCTCAACCAGGATTGTTTTTCTTTTTCTTTCGCATTTAAATTATATCAAAAGCCATACCAACAAGCGAAAGCTTTCCTCAGCAACTCTCGGCTATAAATCCCACAGTATGATCCCTGTACAAAGTGGATGGTATCACCACCTTGAAAGAAACCAAGACCTAAAAAAGAAACAAGGGCCATATACAAAAGCTTTACCACGGAAGTTCAAGAATTCATCCATCTCCCCTCAACTTTCTCTCTAAAGAATGTCTAAAATTAGTTAGATAAACAACATATCCATATGCACACAAAAGTCATTACTTACTTAACAGGATCCTTCTCTTGGCACGGCGATCAAATAGTTCGCATACCAATAACTCATTGCAAACCAGGCCAACTTAGACCTGCCAGCGAGAGACTTAGCCACTTTCTCTTTTGCAATTTCCAGGTAATAGAAATTTATACTTATCGAAGTTGTTCAAAACATACGCTGGAAGATGAACTGCTGAATATGAATGCGGAATTGGTCCCAATTTCCCAATTATATCCTTGAATGTGTACTCCTCTGGAAGCATGTCAAATAGGTCAGCCCCTTTGCAGATCACGTCTTGAACCCTTTTGGGATTCAAGTAACCAGAGAATCTGACTCTATCATAATGACTATAAGCTTTCATCTTAAAGATGAACTCACTGATACGGCGGAAGCAAAAGCTGCAATGCCATCCTGCATCTGACAAGATAGTGTCTGTCTGTCGATAATGTGCATACCTTGTTTTACCTGTCTGATATACATGAACTGATGCTCTCCAACTTTTATTATCCACGAGAAACTCAAAAGAATACAAATAGTTATTGAGACGGAGATGAAGAATAGGAGGAATATCATCGCACCATCTGAGGAGATTGATTGTGTGCCTGCTCGGGATCTCATCGACATCTGACATTATTAACAAGTCATCATCCATTATACCTGCTACTCTAAGAAGCTGGTCAAGTGCTACTCTTTGATATGCCTCCTCAACAAATGGGTTTTCCCCTTTTCTAAACCTTCCTCCAACAGTCCCATAAGTGAGCCGATCCTCAATAAATTTGAACTCATCTCTGTGACTAGCAAACACAAACGGCTTTGGCAAACTAGTAAACGTTGAATTTGATTCCAAAAGAACAAACTGTGTAATGTAAGGGTACAACTCATTCCACCGAACTTGCAGTAGGTCAACCTCATTACTGAACAACACTGCATCAAACACCCGCCTCGGAGACTCGCGAATTCCCCACCCATGAAGCTTGCAGAGGTTCTCCATCGACACATTTTCATGATAATAGTGTGGCAAGTCATGGAAAGGTTTGGGAGGTGATTCCCATATGGGTCGTAAGAAATATGAAATCTTCTGCCCATGCAAATACAAACCAAGGATGCAAGTAGGAACAATAATAAATAGAAGTATATACGCCTTCACATCAAATCCCCGCATAATACACCGTAGTCTAGACATGCTTAAAGCCGCTTGAGTAGACTCCTGCGAGTCAGCACCAGGAAAAAAATAATTAAACAACATGATACTAATAAAAAGAAATCAAGCATCCCAGTTTATAACAGTTCTACTATTTTTCCAAAAATCATAGGACAGAAAAGATATTCCGATAGCAAACTTCATGACAGAATATTAGAAATCTATAATCGAAATCCATTCTGCCTAAACCAAATTCTTTTTTAATGAACTCAAACAATAGAATTTTTAAATTACTTTTTTTATTTTATTTTTGCAAATCTACAATAGAATTTGGGAAAATCATCACCATGAACAAAGAACTTAAGCAATTTCATCAACATTCATTAGGGTTTCAACTAGAACATCACAAGAATAATGGCCCAATTTCACATTCATCCAACTACTAAGACAAGAAAAAAACCAGTTCGAAAATTAAAGTGGATCCAAAAGAAGATTTAATTTGGGAATCGTTTTTTTCTGTAAAGTCATCTGTAACATACCTGGCCACAAACATCTTCACATATATCATCAGTCTTTTTAGAACAATAATACCCTCCTCCTTCTGGCATCATTACCACCACCAAATCCCTAACAAAATCCTTCCTTTCTCTTTGCAAATTCGATAAAACCCCAATCTTGTTCTTCTCGTTAGGCCAGATCAACAAAATGGGTACCACCCAACACCACAATCTAACCTAAAAAAACCTAAAATCAGAGAGTTTCAGATGTTCAAATCTCTGTTATTTTGACCCCCCTCTATATCTCTTTACTCTATATACTAAATACTAGTATCAAGAGAGTTTTAGAGAGAATATGAATTATAGCCGTTTGGGTTTCTTTTCTGCTTTAATCTCTCTTCCAAATCTTTTTACAACTCTAAAAATTTCCTATAGAGAGAAGAAGTAGGAGAAGAAGAGAGTTTGTTTATTGTAGGGAGAGAGAAAGGTAGTAGCGACAGAGAGAGAGAAATGAACAAAATTAAATTTAAATCATAAAAACCCTAAATTTTTATAATTGTAATTAACAAATTTTAAGACAAGAGCTCTGTGATTGCCACTCTGTAATGGCAGTTGTATGTTAATTTCAAAACCCTAATTAAATATTTGAGGGATTAGTATTCTTTTTTTTTTTACTTCAGATACCCTCTGTTACTTGCTTATGAAGATTTCGAATCCCCCTCACAGAAAGGGTATTTTGGACAGTTAATGTCGTTATACGTGTTTGAAGGAAATGTCCCCACACGTTGATTGGGTTAAGTGAGTAAGACTTTTCTTTGATGGGAGGGAGAAACAATAAAAAGCATTCCTCTTTCAAACTTGAGAATATCCGAATGACAGACTAATAACTCTTTTTAATGATCTTTTTGGTAAATTCTTCCTAGTGTTTTTGTATTTGATTAACATGGAGGTAGTCAAACAAGATTTATATGGACTTTCGTAGATTTATAATTTGAGTGACTCCCAGAGATTCTTTAAAAATTTAGAGATTTTTAGTGATTTCGTGAGAGCATTTTAGAGAGTATTTGTGACTTATAGAGACAAAAAAATGAGATTTAAAAAGACTCTCTATGATTTGGATGATTGCTAAAGGGGGGACCGGTATTAACAGGGGGTACCATTTCATATGAGACAAAATAGTTATATCCGATCCTGGCCGTCGGATCACTCAAACGGTACCCCCTGCTAATACCGGTCCCCCCTTTAACAATCGTGATGATTTGTAGAGACAAAAAATGTATAATATCCCATAAAAAATTAAAACGTCTATAAATATTTTATTATCCATGTTACAATGTTCATAACAGTACCATGAATATCTAAGCAAATATGTGTCCATTGTCCCATATATCTCTTCATATCTAATTACTATCTTCCAAATCATTTGTTGCATGGTGGAATATACTCATCATTCAAGGCATTTTCTTGTAGACGGAGGCTCCATTTGGATCCATGATAATTTCTTCACATCTAAAGAAGTTGAATAAGATTCACGATGATTTCTAGGTTGGATAATGTGATGACAACTAGGTTTGATAAGCATGAAACAGTGACACTTGTTCGTTGGATATCCATGACAAAAAAAAAAAAAAAATCTAATAATTGGGCCGATTGTAATCCTACATAATTCGGTTAAAGGGAAGCAATGTTATCTTGACTCTCATGTTTACCAAAAAAAAATTTGAAATTTTCAAGTCTCCCAAAATATCACCTCTTGAGGAGAGATTTCAACCATGCCTATTTTCATAAAAAAGTCTCCCCAAATCTCTAAAAACAACAAATCAATGACTTTCAAATCTTATTTGAATAACATGGGTGTTAAAGTGACTCTTAAAAATTCCTAATCCAATAACATGGAGTTTTAGAAAATTTAAATGACTTCAAAAAAGTCTCTAACGAATAACAAGAGACATTGGGAGACTATCTAAAAATCCTTATGGACTAACAATAGATTTGGGAACTCCCCAGAAGTCCTCCGAAATCTCGTTTGACTACCCCCTTGTAAGATAAGTATTTGTATTTTGCCTTAAAACAGATAGGTGGCCCAACGCCTCAAGAGGAGAAAGAGTAAGCAATAAATAAAACTAGATTAATGTTGCAGCCGAAAATATGAAGAAAATAAAGAGATAAATAGAGGTTTCTATTGATCAAGATAATAGGGTTACGTGCATACAATATCCTTTATATACATGTAAAGGTAAACTCTAGGTAACTAGATGGACCGCACATCCATGGGCCGTAGGCCCTGTAACACTCCCCCTTGTGCGGTTCAACAATAAAACTTTATACATAGTGCTTCACATATAGTGTTTTGAATGTAGTTCTTCGAATGTCGTTCTCTCCTTGATGACTTGTGTCGAAATCAATTGCTTCATTAAAACTTTGACAAGGAAAAATCCAGTGGGATAAAACCTTGGTACAACTCTTCACATGTAGTACTTCACATGTTGTCTCGTACTTTACATGTAGTTCATCACATGAAATACGATCTTCAATGATATACGAGTCTAAGTTAATTGTCTCGTTAAAACTTCGTCAGGCTAACCCAGAGGGACAAAACCTGAACTAAAGAAAAAGAGTAAAATATTACGTAAACTTAGAACATAGTTGGATGCATATACGTTGCCTCATTAAAACCTTGACAAGGAAAACCCAGTGGGATAAAATCTTGACGAAGGGAAAAGAGTACAACGTGACAGATGCGGGTGAAGGTGATCCGCTGCATATTATCACTTTGTCCCGTTGAAGTTGACTAGTTGCTTCACAACTCCTAAGATAGAAAAACCTCGTGGGAAAGACAATAGCCTTAGCTGAGAACTTACGTTCCCGGTGTTTGTTGCTGTCTCATTAAAAACCTTGCCGAGTGACAAAACCCTGTGGGAAAAAGCAACCTCGGTGAAGGAAAATACTTCAATACACCATTAGATGCTACCCTTAATGTCATACATTTTTCATTAGTCTAATGCAGTCAAAAGGAGTTTATCATACTTTTCTTTGGTGACTTGAATGTTTATAAGACATTTTTGTTGATTCTGGAAGTTACGTTGTTTAACAGACTATCACGTTTCATTTCTTTGATTCAGATATGTTCAGTAATATCAATGCGCTCTTTATGTCTTCAACGTTCAACATACTTGATGCTTTTAGTGTTGTCTCGCTAAAAACCTTGTCGAGAAACAAAACTCTTTGGGAAAAACTATTCTCGATCGAAGGGAAAAAAAAAATACAACACATCTTCAATTTCGAAGTAAAATATGTCGACATCATATCCTTGGATCCACCCCCTGATTACTTTCAGATTAGTTCCAGACAGTACGTTTAGACATGTACTTTTCAAAACTAAATATAGGTAATGACTTAGAAAATAATCTACCATATCTCCCCCTGATTACTTTCATTGGAGAAGAGATTATTGTTCTTTCATAATCAACAACTTTTTGATTGCACTTTCATTAGCATTCCTTTTTATGTCTTTGCAGGGATAAAATAAATTTATGTCAATGGTTACTTTTAAGTACATGATTACATTCACTATACCATTCCAATGACGTTGTGTTGGCGTTGAGCTATATCTAGCTAATAAGTTCCCTGGGGATGTAAAATTTAATCGAGTACATTATTATACTAAGTACAAAAATGCGTCTATTGTACTTGGATATGGGAATTTCATATCCCAATACATCTTCGTCATCTTCCTTTGGACGAAATGGTTACTTACTTACATTTAAACCTCGACTAATCATGGGAGTGCTATCAGGATGCATGTCTTTGTTAAATTTCCTGACAACTTTAGACATATGCAAATTGGTGGAATAATATACCACAAACTCAATATTCGGTCGAGCTTCCCCCAGATTTTTCATCTCAAATTCGGATTTTAAATAGCTTTTAAGGTCTCTTATTATATCAAGAATATCCACTATGTTTGTACCATCGACATAGATAGCTACAATTCCAATCAGGAACTTTCTTGCGAATACGCAAGGAAAAATAACTTACTTGTCTATCCACTCCAAACCAAATAGTAACTTAGACGGGTATACCACACCCGCCTGATTGCTTCAATCTATAAGTGGGCGTTCTATCTAACTGTAAACGCACTCTATGGGTTAGAGTCACTTGATTCGGGCAACAAAAGGCTATCAAGTACTTTTGTAAATATCTGTTATCTCTTGATTCTTTCAGAGATACGTAATAACCACTTACATATGTTGCATTTCAAGTCCTTTTGAAATTACCAAGCTAACTAAGTAGCAGAACGCTATAACATTCATTACAAGAGGATAATTCCAAGACTTTTTAAGAAACCTCGCGCCAGAAGGCGAGTCTTGATACTTTGAGACTTCATTCTTCCCATTGTGCTCTATGACAAATAATCATGTATGTACCATAGGCTTTGCACTTGGTTGGTTAGCATTACCACACCAAATACTTGTATATTTATCAAAGAACCAACTTTTACCTGGATTGTGTAGGCCAAATATGCTCTTTGTTGACATTAAACAATAAGAATCATGGTTCGATCTCATCGTGCTCTATTTTCTTGAGAAACTATGTATAAAAATAATCATTAATATGCTCGCACGATCTTCAATTGACTCGCGTGTGTTCTCATAATCCTTTAGGATTTCATTGTTCTTTGAAATCATTAAACTTTGGAGCGTCATCTAGTATTGATTCATGGACATAGTCAAAGACAATCAAATGAGATGATTTCATTAATGATGCAAATTAGGTTGTGCCATACTCATCTACTTCCTTTCTAAGTGAACATTGATCGAACCTAATGGTATCTCCATCTTCCTTTATGGAGCCACGGCCTTAACTACACTTCCATTAAGTGTAGTTACAACACCTTAGTATATGGTGTACCCCATACTGAGTATTTCTAACCTTGCATGCATATTTGCAGCTGGTATGTATGATCTTGTCACGTTATCGATATCAGTGTACTTTCTGAAAATCGATTATTCTTTTCACTTCGCATTTACATTTGTGGAGTACAAGAATCAATATGAGACAAAGTGGGAACACACCACGACAATTCCTATCGTTCCTTTAGGAAATCCTTTTTCTTATATTCCCCTAGCGACGGGAAGACTGTCTCATTAAAGTGACGATCTGTATATATAACGGATAAGAGATTGCCTGCTAAAGGTTTCAAATGCGGATAGTTGTTGGGAATTCATATCCAACATAACTACTTAATCGTTTTGATGACCAACTATAGTACGATGTGGAGTTGTAGTGGCACATATATAGAACAACCAAAAGTGCGTAAGAATACAGATGTCAGGCTTATATCCAGTTACCAATTGGTACGCATAAATGGTTGACTAATTGTGGGTTCTAAAAAGAATAAGTGAATATGTGTGTAATATTGCATATCCCCCAAGCATTTATAGGAATGTTTTTGTGCATAACCTATCCTTAGACACCATTTATAACCTTTTATGGTAGGCTCTGCGAGACCATGGGGTAAGGATGTTCTACACTGATGATATTAAACATGCAATATCCATCAAGTACTTTTGATGTAAATATCTAGCATTGACAAGGTTGGTGAGTCCTTAAATTGTATAATATTATTTGTAGGTGAAAATGGTTTCTGCTGATTTCGGTAATTTCTGGTGTGAAGGTGAGAAACAATTTAAACCCTAAACAATGTACTGCAAGGGAGTCCTTTAGATTCGAGAGATCAATCTGTACAAGTCCGGCCTAAACCAAGAAATGGTCGTTCCAGACTTGCTTCGGTCACAAAGCGGGGGAGAATGAGTTGGTTTTGGGGAGGGAAGCAAGGAAGATGATGAGACCAGAATAGTTGATTCTGGAAGAGTAGTTGTGCTACTACGACTTGTATCAGAAAAGTGGGCAGGCTAACAAGGTAAGCTAGCAAGCAAGTATTTTCTGAGTGTTGTATATTCCCGAATGAACTTGTTGTTATGTGGAAATAGGTAAGACCTATTTATACAAGTCGGAGTGAAACGTACTTTGGTCTCATTAAGGAATGGGGAAGTAAATGGGAGGAGGTGGTAATCGTATGCATGGAATTGATGTTCCATAAAATTGTTAATGCATGGAATTGATGTTCCATAAAACTGTTATGGTATGGAATTGATGTCCCGTGAACGTATCACCTTTAACTCCCTATATTTACTAACCGCCTCACCCTAATGACATTTCCTTATGAAGGCCATAGTGTACGCCGCACGTTGTAAACCGCCAAACCAATACCCAAAGAGGATCCACCAGTTTGTGGTATGTGTTTGATATCTCGAATGTTTTGTGGAAAACATGTGGCATGCCATTGTTGCCTGGAAAGTTAAGTTTGAGAGACTTGGTAGCTCGGTGACCTTCGACGGTCGAGATTTTGCATCTTAAGAGGAAAGGTAGGCGTTGATCGTTGCACGCTTTCGCTTATTGGTGGCCGCACAGGGAAGGCCAGCATGGTGGCACGGCTGAGTTGGCATGGCATGGTTTGGCGTGGCCAAAGGTTACCATGCGTTGTCTGGTAACCTTGGATGGCTAGGATTTTCTCTTGGGATTAAAGGGCAACCGTTGATTGTTGCATTCCTTTATTTTGGTAGCCGCATGGGGAAGGCCATCAAGGTGGCACGGCTAGGTTAGCATGGCATGCCTTAGTGCAATTAGGTTAGCATGGCATGCCTTGGCGTGGTTTGGCTTGGCATGTGGGGCCAAGGGTTTGCCATAGGTGCATGGCGTGGCTAGCTTTGGCTAGGTGCAGTTTTGGCTTGGCGTGTGGGGCCAAGGGTTTTCCATGGGCGCATGGCGTGGCTAGGTGTGGTTTTGGCTTGGCATGTGGGGCCAAGGGTTTTCCATGGGCGCATGGCATGGCTAGCTTTGTCTAGGTGCGGTTTTGTCTTGGCATGTGGGGCCAAGGGTTTGTCATGGGAGCATGATGTGGCTAGCTTTAGCTAAGTGCGGTTTTGGCTAGGCATGTGGGGCCAAGGGTTTTCCATAGGCGCATGGCGAGGCTAGGTTTGGCTAGGTGCGTGACCAGGCTAGGGTTTTGGGCCAAAGGTCATTTGGTAACCTTAGACGGCTAGGATTTTCTCCTAGGATTGAAGGGAAGCCGTTGATTGTTGCACGCCTTCGTTTTGGTAGCCACATAGGGAAGGCTAGCATGGTAGCGCGACTAAGATGGCATGGCGCGGTAGGTGTGGATGGCATGGTTTTCCATTGGCATAGGGGTGCGGCTAGCATGGTTGTCATGCCTCGGCGCGGTTGGTATGGCTGGCATGGTTTTCCATTGGCACACGGGTGCGGCTAGCATGGTTGGCATGCCTCGGCACGGTTGGTGTGGCTGACATGGTTTGCCATTGGCATAGGGGTGCGGCTAGCATGGTTGGCATACCTTGGCGCGGTTTGTGTGGCTATAATGGTTTGCCATTGGCACAAGGATGTGGCTAGCATGGTTGGCATACCTCGGCGCGGTTTGTGTGGATGTAATGGTTTGCCATTGGCACAGGGGTGTGGCTAGCATGGTTGGCATGCCTTGGCACGGTTGGTGTGGCTGGCATGGTTTGACATTGGCACAGGGGTGCGGCTAGCATGGTTGGCATGACTTGGCACGGTTGGTGTGGATGGCATGGTTTTCCATTGGCACAGTGGTGCGGCTAGCATGGTTGGCATGCCTTGGCGCGGTTGGTGTGGCTGGCATGGTTTGCTATTAGCACAGGGGTGCGGCTAGCATGGTTGGCATGCCTTGGTGCGGTTGGTGTGGCTGGCATGGTTTTCCATTGGCACAGGGGTGCGGCTAGCATGGTTGGAATTCCTTGGCGCGGTTGGTGTGGATGGAATGGTTTGCCATTGGCACAGTGGTGCGGCTAGCATGGTTAGCATGCCTTGGCGCTGTTGGTGTGGCTGGAATGGTTTACCATTGGCACAAGTGGAAATTAGGGTTTGGCTTGTCGTAACCCTAATTGGTATTAAAAGAAAAAAAGATACCCCGGTAATTTTTTACAGACATATCAAAGGTTTCAATAAATGCGCCTACTGAAAGATTATTTACTTAAAAGATGTGACGTCACTGTCTGACTAGGGTTTAGGATTTTACGATTTTAACCCTAGGCTAAAAACCACCATCAACATTAAGTCCCCTGCTTAGCTCGGAACAGGTGCCTTGTTGCGAGGTAAGCATATGATGGTGACAGACAATGATGGGATCGAGACGTAAATCATTGCAAAGATGGTCAGGAAAATCCGACTAACCTTTTTAAGGGGTGAAGAGATTTTTTTCTTCCCGTGTTGGCGGCCCTGTATAAGTTATACTGGGGATGCATACCGTGGATTGGTGATACGAAAGTTTTCGGCTTGGTCTGGTCGTACATCACCGAGGCACAACGGGTGCGGTCTTGGAAGGCAAAGCAAGCAGGCGGCTTGGCTGGTAGGGCCAAGGGGTGGCGTGGTCTTGGGAAGGCAAGCATGGTGGTAGGCTTGACACGGTTGCTATTTGTGGTAAGGAGAGTTCATGATCCCGCGTTTAGAAGCCTTGCATAGATCTTATTTGAGTAGACCGTGAAGCAGTGAGGTGAGAAGCGTCGACTTAATCCGTCTTCTCATTATCTTGTCTAGGTTAGGGAACATAATAATACTAGCTCGACGAGTTGCTGGTGTCGACGTGGCAAGCCATGGCATGGACAGCCTGGCATGATAGGGCCTGTGGTGATAGAGTGGATGGCTTGGTATGTTGAGGCCACGACAATGGGACACCCAACTTGGTGCGGTCTTGGAGAGGCAAAGCATGGCGAACGCTTTGGGATGTGGAGCCAAGGCAATGGCGTTGATGGTCTTGGCGTGGTAGTTTTTTCTTCGCGGGACCGGTCCCCTTCCTTCCTTACTTGGCTCGAATAGGAATTTTCTTTTTTCTTCAAAAACCGAGAGTGTTATGCCCAAAAAAGGGGAGTTACTCCTTCTTCTCAGGTTACGTTACCGATTTTGCTTCCATATCTCATTGATGGCGGCGAAAAAGCAAAACACGGGCGAGTGTATCTCAAACACGTTCTTCCACGTTTTCTCACCAAACCCTAATTATTTCGCACAGCCAGGCGTGAGGCTTTCCCTAATATTTTCTGGTAGGAGAAGGTTTAATTAGGGTAGAATTTCACGCCTTAATTCACGGCTAGTAGAAAATATTTCCTTTTCGGGACTGCATCGTTCTGCTGAACATAAGAGACGATCTTAAATCCTCCATCCGCATAGTTAGTTCTGAGAATCACGCCCACTCTCTTTACATGTATCATCTCATGTTTTCTCCTGGTTTCCATTTTATCTTCTTCCTTATGCATGTTGTTGGTGTAGATAGGGAAAAACTTTCCCATCTTATCTGTTTCTTGTAGCGCATAATAGGATCTTCCATAGGAAGCCATACCTCTAATTCTTCGGAGAAAAACTTTGGAATTGGCGAAAATCAGTTTTCTTCTCATGAGGAGGCATTAGGCAGAATCGAATCTTTGTTCCATGAAGTTGGCGAAATTATCCAGGACCTTCCTTCTATCTATCTTGGTGAAGTGCGGGCGTGTGTTCGGACTTTCTTGGGTTTGGTGAACATGAAGGAAGAGTGGGAAGATAACGAAGTTTCCCAGTGTATTGAGAGGCTTCAGTGTAACAAAACTTCTTCACGACCAGGTGCTAAGGCGGAACGGTCCGCCTCTCACTTGAAAAGGAAGAAAACTGAGTTTGTAAAACTTATAGGAGAAGGCCGTCATAACTTCCCCGTCCAAGACGGTGCCATAGTCCTTGATTCTGATATGGGTGGATCAGAGAATCCTCTTTAAGAGGTTGCTGAGGAGATCTTCGGGGAAGATGATGCTGCGATTGATGGTGAAACTGAAACAGTTTACAGAGCGGACAACGAAACTGTTGTTGGTGACGTCGGGGGAGTCATAGTGTCCTATGATGTGTTAGCTTTTGAATCGGATGTCGGGAAGAAGATTGATGTTATTGTCGCTGAGACGGTTTCCAGATGGGATGTTGGGGTGTCGGCTACTGCCGATGCTGCTTTCGGATGGAACCTCTGCTCCCCGAGGGATTGTTAGGGAAAGTGCTTGTAGAATCTCTGACAGAGGAGTTGGAAACTCGTGCGTCTGCTTTTGATAACCAGTTTCCCCTTTTTTTGTTTCTCTTTGTCGTATAGACATTTTAATGCTTTTGCATACTTATTGTTATCTTCTTTGTATTCATGGCGAAGTTAGGGTTTTTCCAATTAGCATCCCGCTTGCGGTTTGACATATTTGAATAAAAATTCTCATTTGAAAGACCTCAATCTTCTATTATAATAGGTTTTTCGACCTTCCGTTCCCTCCAGAGCTCTTGAGTAACTGAATAAGGCATTTCCTGTATGTTTTCGGCTTTTCTGGTTATGATTTGATGGTTGATCATGTCTTCTGAGCTTCAATAGTGAATGGATCATGTGTATATTCCCAGTCCCCAAGTGTAGTTTGCATGTTTCCATCTTGTGTGGTTGGTGGGTTGACCATGATAGGGATATCACCATCGTGTGTTCGTACTTGTGATTTTGCTACTTCTTCCATGTGCAATTGAAATATGGAGGAGTACGAGTTACCTTTACATTGATTGTTTCCATGGTGAAACTCTGGATGGTATCAACAAACTGGCGACAACAGTTCTTGTCAGCAGATGTGATTAGAAGATACTTCCCATGGAAGTAAAGGGATTGGCTGGATGCGTAAGCGAGCAAACTGTCTATGACCACAAGCTTTGGTGGGATAGAACAGAAGGTGGCCATGACTATGAAGATTGGCTGGATGTGATCATGATCTTTGACATGGGGAGCGTGGTGGTACGACCCTCTGCAGAAAGAAACGGTGTTGAAGCAGCTTCGGCTCTTGGAGAGGATGTTGAAACTTAGGAAGCCAAATGCTAAAGTTTCGGCTTCGGATCCTGGAGCATCTTATGGAGAGAACGCTGAAACGACGCTTTGCAACTCTTAGAGCCTTGACGGTTACCATGTTGAATTCGGAGACTGCGTCATGTTCTGTCAAACTTGACATTTATTAAGTGAACAGAGGTTATGAGTCCCCTGTTTCATATATCGATCGTGCTTTCCAGGAGAGGCTGGGGTTTGGGAATGGCTTCCCTGGCTGGAAATGCCTTCTTTACTGATGGATTGCGGTTGAGGGATGAAAATATGTCTTGACGCTACGCCTTAGAGAAATATAGAATCTCACATAACTATTTCATCATAGACTGTACGAATTTGTAGGCCAAGTTCCCATCGTGCAGGTCCTGACGGGAAGAGGGTCTCTGTGAACTCATGAGGGTTGCTGATTTCCTTTTCTTTTGATTTTGGAGAAGTCATTCCTGATCTTTACGTGTGATGAAATTGGATTGCTTATCCCCTTCTACTGGGAGTTCAAGAGCAACGCGAGCCTCTTCATCTATAAATGCACGTCCTGCTGAAGTGTCTTTTGTCTTTTCATCAAATCAACAGTGGTAAAAGGAGGTCGGCTTCTTCCGTCTCTTCCAGTAACTTGCCCTGATGGTGGAGTAGCGTCTCTGGTGACGGTTGGAACTGTCATGCTCAAAGAACCATTGGGATGGCGGGAGCGGCTCCGGTTCTGGTGATCGTAAGTGTATCGTGCAGAGATGGCACGATTTTAATCACGAATTTCTGGAGCCATGGCGCTGTTTCGAAGGGTGGGGATGGCACTACTTTGGCTGGTTGTGGAGCGGAGAAGATGGCGCTAGAAGGGCGCAAGATGTTAGCGCCGGAAGGATGCAAGCTGTTAGCGCAGGGTGTGGTATGGTGGTTGGCACGCGCGTGTAGCATGTGTGCCTGGCATGCGTGTCTGGTATGCGTGTCTGTGTATGGAAAGTGCGTCTGGAAAGCGCGTCTGGAATTGTCTTGACCCTGGTAGCAATAAAGCGGTCAAGCATATTCCAGGTATGTACTCCAGCGTTTCTCTTCCAATTTATTTTCTTGTGTTGGTGCATACCTTAGTCGTAGGTGTGCCTTCCATGAATATGTGAAAATATTATTCTTTCGAACTGGTGTAAACCTTATCCGTCGATATGTCATTCATAAACTTGTAGAAGTACTTGTTCTTCTCTTCGAATATCATCGTAGTAGTGTCGTCTACCTCATGAATAGTGACTGGTAATCGTTATTATGTAAAGTAGGTACGTACTGATAGGTGACTGATTCCACGAAGAACTGGGCGTTATTGTTTCTCCGAGATCGAAAGGTTGCACGCCGAGGTGACCGAAGGTCCTTTCACGGACGTGGTCAAACAACAAGAAGCGGAGGTTGAAAGGCTGTCCAAAGAGTTGGAGCTGAAATAGGCGCTCCTCCAAATGACGAAGGACGCCCTCTTCGAGAAGAGCAAAACATTGTTGAATGACTTCCTTTGAATGCACTTCTGTCTTCTGAAATTCTTCTGTTTCGTTTTTTTTTTTTTTTTTTTGAAAGGAAAATGGAACACCTGGCCTATGGTTTTGATTTTCTGGATTTTTTGGGATGATAGACAAGTGTTATCTATGAGGGTTTTGGATTATTATTCTGGATGAACTGTTTTAGGATGATGCCGTTTTTGGTTATGATTGTAAGTAACACAAACATCCCAGGGAAGATATGGAAACATGAACATTACGTGTCGGTAGATGACATGGGATGAAACGTAACATGGCTATTGGTTTTTATCATTCCCGTGAAAACTTGAAATAGTAAACCTTGTATTTTGTCTAGGCAAGACTTACTCGGTTTTTGGACCTGCTAACGAAGAGCGTGTCAGGTGCAAGTCCGACTTTCGTGGGAAACACCGTGATTATGGAAAGTCCCCAGTTGTTTCTGAGTCACTTGATAATCGAGTCGCCGATCCCTGAGCAGATCATTTTCTTTTGACCTCTGGGAAGTCCCCAGTCGCCTCTTGTCGCGTCGAAACAGAAAATCGGGTCATCTTGTAACTGAGTCATCGATCCCTGAGCGGATCGCCTTCTTCTACCATCTTGATGTCTGGGTCAAAGCATGAAATTGATGGTCAAAAATTGATATTGTAGCTGAAAGATCAATCTCCCACTTTGGTCGCCAATTGTTTGTAGGTGAAAATGGTTTTTGCTGATTTCGGTAATTTCGGTTGTGAAGGTGAGAAACAATTTAAACCCTAAACAATGTATTGTAATGGAGTACTTTAGATTCGAAAGATCAATCTGTACAAGTCCGGCCTAAACCAAGAAATGGCCATTCCAGACTTGCTTCGATCACAAAGCGGAGGAGAATGGGTTGGTTTTGGGGAGGGCAGCAAGGAAGGTGATGAGACCAGAATAGTTGATTCTAGGAGAGTAGTTGTGTTACTACGACTTGTATCAGAAAAGTGGGTAGGCTAACAAGGCAAGCTAGCAAGCATGTATTTTCCGAGTGTTGTATATTCCCGAATGAACTTGTTGTTCTGTGGAAATAGGTAATACCTATTTATACAAGTCGGAGTGAAACGTAATCTAGTCTCATTAAGGAATGGGGAAATAAATGGGATGAGGTGGTAACCATATGCATGGAATTGATGTTCCATAAAATTATTAACGCATGGAATTGATGTTCCATAAAACTGTTAAGGTATGGAATTGATGTCCCGTGAACGTTTCACCTTTAACTCCCTGTATTTACTAACTGCCCAACCCTTATGACATTTTCTTATGACGGGCGTAGTGTACGCCGCACGTTGTAAACCTCCAAACCAATACCCAAAGAGGATCCCCCAGTTTGTGGTATGTGTTTGATATCTCGAATGTTTGGTGGAAAACATGTGGCATGTCGTTGTTGCATGGAAAGTCGAGTTTGGGAGACTTGGTAGCTCGGTGACCTTCGACGGTCGAGATTTTGCATCTTAAGAGGAAAGGTAGCCGTTGATCGTTGCACGCTTTAGCTTATTGGTGGCCGCACAAGGAAGGCCAGCATGGTGGCGCGGCTGAGTTGGTATGCCGTTGGCATGGTATGGTTTGGCATGGGAAAACTTAGGTTTTTGGGCCAAAGGTTACCATGCGTTGTCTGGTAACCTTGGATGGCTAGGATTTGCTCCTGGGATTAAAGGGCAACCGTTGATTGTTGCATGCCTTTGTTTTGGTAGACGCGTGGGGAAGGCCATCAAGGTGACACGGCTAGGTTAGCATGGCATGCCTTGGCGCAATTAGGTTGGCATGGAATGCCTTGGCGTGGTTTGGCTTGGCATGTGGGGCCAAGGGTTTGCCATGGGTGCATGGCATGGCTAGCTTTGGCTAGGTGCGGTTTTGGCTTGGCGTGTGGGGCCAAGGGTTTTCCATGGGCGCATGGCGTGGCTAGATTTGGCTAGGTGCGATTTTGGCTTGGCATGTGGGGCCAAGGGTTTTCCATAGGCGCATGGCGTGGCTATCTTTGGCTAAGTGCGGTTTTGGCTTGGCATGTGCGGCCAAGGGTTTTCCATGGGCACATGGCGTGGATAGATTTTTCTAGGTGCGTGACCAAGCTAGGGTTTTGGGCCAAAGGTCATTTGGTAACCTTAGACGACCAGGATTTGCTCCTAGGATTGAAGGGCAACTGTTGATTGTTGCACGCCTTCATTTTGGTAGCCGCGTAGGGAAGGCCATCATGGTGGCGCGTCTAAGTTGGCATAGGGCCATGGCGAGGCGCGTTTGGCATGGCGCGGTAGGTGTGGCTGGCATGGTTTTCCATTGGCACAGGGGAGCGGCTAGCATGGTTGTCATGCCTCGGCGCGGTTGGTGTGGCTAGCATGGTTTTCCATTGGCACAGGGGTGCGGCTAGCATGGTTTGCCATTGGCACAGGGGTGCGGATAGCATGGTTTGCCATTGGCACAGGGGTGCGGCTAGCATGGTTGGCATGCCTCAGCGCGGTTGGCGTGGCTGGCATGGTTTGCCATTGGCACAGGGGGTGCGTCTAGCATGGTTGGCATGCATTAGCGCGGTTAGTGTGGATGTCATGGGTTACATTGGCACAAGGGTGCGGCAGCATGGTTGGCATACCTTGGCGCGGTTGGTGTGGATGGCATGGTTTTCCATTGGCACGGGGGTGCGGCTAGCATGGTTGGCATGCCTTGGAGTAGTTGGTGTGGCTGGCATGGTTTGCCATTGGCACAGGGGTGCGGCTAGCATGGTTGGCATGCCTTTGCGCGGTTGGTGTGGCTGGCATGGTTTGCCATTGGCACATGTCAAAATTAGGGTTTTGCTTGTCGTAACCCTAATTGGTATTAAAAGAAAAAAATATACCCCGGTAATTTTTTACAGACACATTAAAGGTTTCAATAAATGCGCCTAGTGAAAGATTATTTACTTAAATGTTGTGACGTCACTGTCTGACTAGGGTTTAGGATTTTACGATTTTAACTCTAGGCTAAAAACCACCATCAACAAATATGTTCTAGGATTGTTTCAAAAACACATTATTTCTTGTGATCAATAACTAATTCAACACTTTGAATCATCCACCAGAGCCATAAATCACTTGAATGGTCCGCATTCTGTATAGATATGTTCACAAATATCTCCTTGTTTGTTTTGAAAGAATGGGTTGTTTACCATTTGCATCTCCTAACCTAATCTTATTTGTAGAAATGTGAATAAAACATATATAGGGAAGGGACGTTGGTTGGGAATACTAGTTGGATTAGCATCAGTTGGCTCATCTTCATGAGCCAATTGTGTAAGGCCCCAGCTCAGTGAAGCTTTACTCTTGCAATTTGCAAGTTTGGCCAAGCAGGTGAAGCTTCACTACTCAAAGATGCGAGCCGGCCCAGCACGATGAAGCTTCATTCTTACAAGTTGGAAGTTGGTCGATCATAATGAAGCTTCATTTGGGAATTGGCTCTGCGAGATCCGGCCTCGTTAGGATGGTCACGATTCTTTTTACTAAAGAATAACTTTGTAAAATGAGTTACATGCTTTACTAATTTATTAAAAGCATAATGGGAGGGGAGGTGGTGTTTCTAGTACTTTAGAAAGAGCTGATTATTAGAGATGCCGTCATTTTGCATTCTTTCAATCTTTGTAATTCCCATTTTCTTGTTCACTCAAATAAAAGTATGTCCTTATGAGTCCTTTCAAAACGATCATCATGTCACAACCAAAATGGCTTTACGGTTATGCCAAAGCCTGTATGAGTCAATACCCAATATTTCATTGTCGGGGTCAATATGGATTCAATAATCCAAATACTAGTGATTTATATTTCACCAAATTGACTCATAAAATTTCTCTAAGAATATGCTTCCTTTCATATTCATTAAAGAAAATTTATAGATGCATTCCCATTCTCACTATGAATTATTTTATTTTATTTTGTACGATAACCGTTCTCACGGATTTCGTAAGAACTTGACAAAGTGTGATTAGCTCTTAGTTCTTACAAAGCTCGTGTAACTTTTAATCTTTATACCAATTAGGCAACAAAGATTGAGCATTTATTCTCTCGGCTATTGCATGTAATGATCCAATCATCACATGGTATTATATGAGGAAACAATTCAACAAGCAGTTTAATATATTCCAAAAGAGCTTCGTGTAATAAGTGGTGTGGCCTTATTACGTAACAAAAGAAAATGTATCTAAATTCCTTTTGAGTGTTACAGTTCATGAAGATGATATACTTTTCATCATAATGTACGAATGATCCTTTTAACTCAAGTACTTTTGAGTATATCTCAAGTGTTTTAGACTATTTCAGTCTCATGGAAATGATATACTTTTTATTCCATAAGTACAAACAATGAATTCAGTTCTTCGCAAAAAAAAGTTCTTTGTTTTATCTTTTAAACTACCATACAATCAATAGTCTAGGATCAAAACATACAAAATTCAGTTGAATAAAGATAATTAATAAACTTATCAAAATGTAAGTGTATTAATTGGGCAAGTTTCTTATTGCCACTGAAG
The DNA here is from genome assembly GCA_023529315.1 of Papaver bracteatum. Lineage (NCBI taxonomy): Eukaryota > Viridiplantae > Streptophyta > Magnoliopsida > Ranunculales > Papaveraceae > Papaver > Papaver bracteatum. Next base: position 860,148 of record JAJJWX010002476.1, read on the forward strand.
TTGACAATCGGGGGTATGACATTCTTTTAACATATAGTGAGTTTGTTGTCATTTAAACTCTTTATATATCTTGTAGTTGGATGCTACTATATGATACATGCATTCCATCGCTTGTACCATACTCCGTAAATGTTTATACCAAGTGCCCAACTCTCATTCAAATGAGTTAGAAATACATATCTGTCTCATGCTCAGTAAATACATTTACTTTGTATTGTTACTACTTGAGACAATATTACAAGTGTATTAAATTCCAATGAACATTCAAATTTTCGGAGGAAAATTCCATGAATGTTTCAAAAAAAAAAAAACTTCAATATGTCGCCTTAAATCGCAGAAGTAATGCCTTCATATTTTGAACAATGAATCGTCACTGATTGAAGATTTTCATGATGGAAGTAAAGCCCTTGTAGACACAATTGGCTTCTATATCAGAGGCTCTTTAATGGCACTCAAGTACTTCTAAGTCCAAAAGGTCAAATTTTTAATCGAGTTGGTTTAATCAAAACCCGGTCAACGGATTGGTCAAGTCCCGGTCCATTGGGTTGACTAGGTCATGGTTAACAAAAGTACACATATATGGTCCATCCTATATGAAGTACTCAGGCCCATCGATAATAAACTTGAAACAATTCGTATATAGCCCCAAATTTGTTGTTAACCTTAAGATTGGAAATTTCATTATCCAACTTTAGTGTCCGGAAAACAATTATAACCATATCCGATGATTATGAAAATTTTACAGAAGATTCATCAAAATAAAATTTTCAAGGTAATCCAACGGCTAGATAAAAAGATATACATGATACCGTATGACTATTCAAATTCACGTTTTTGTGAACACAGTTGGAAATATCACGTACTTTGGAGTATTTCCCATGGTTTGATTTTTATGAAATTTATATAGTAGCTCCATAAAAACAATGTACAAAACATATCAAAAATATAGCATAATCCAACGGATGAAATTCTCAAAATTTAGGTTTTTTGACGCTGTTAAAATTAGGGTTTTTCTAAACGTACACAGTTTTATTAAAATCAGGTTTTGGAGATTGCATTATATTTCGATTTGATTGAAATTTTAACACGGTAAGTAATACCTAATCGGGTTGAACATATTAAAATTTCATAAAAATCTAACAGATAAATCTCTATGTTTTATAATTATACGTTTGTGGACCTAACATATATATACTATGAAAACAAAATATCTTCGTTCAAAAGAAATACATGGTAGCGCATCCATGATGATAAGCAAATATGATTAGAACCACGCTAATCTTCAAGAAATAATCCACAACCAATCTTTAACGAAGAAGAAGAAGAAGAAAAAAAAAAAAAGCCAGTTGGTAGAGTCGTGCTTGATAACGTGTTGTAGTGGAAAATATGAAAAAAGTAAAGAGACAAAGAGAGGTTTCTATTGATCAGGATAATAGGGTTACATGTATACAATATCCTTTATATACATGTAAAGGTAAACTCTAGATAACTATATGGACCGCACATCCATGGGTCGAAGGCCCTATAACAATTAAATATTTATTTAGAGACAACCCCGTTTTTTAATTATCCTGTAATTATCCTTGCAGGGGCGACCCAAAAAGGATAAAGGGAGACTAATGCAACAAAAAAGGGTAAGTAAAAAGTAAAATTAGCCCACCCCTTATCCAATATTTTTCGTAGTAGCTAATATGTCCTTGATTAATTAATGCTTATCAGTAGTTAATTAGTGTTAATCGGTTATTATGATTATATAGTTAGCATTAGGAAATTATTTGAGTTATTGAATTTTAAGGTTTTAGAGTAGAAGAAGTAGGAGAAAACTAAGTTTATCTAAAAATGGATGAGTATGAAGAAGAAGGTGGGAAATATCATGAAGAATATCATGTTGAAGGTTCGATAATGATTAGAGAAACGATTGAATGCATTCAGCACCATTAAGGTCCCAGAATCGGTAGATAATAGAGTACTTTATCTACCAATTATACTCTTTTATTCCAATAGAGAAGCATAATCGGTAGTTTCATGATGTTCATTATAGCCGATTGATTGTATAATCGGTAGTTTCGTGATGTTCATTATCTATCGGTTGTGATAGTAGCCCAAAATTTTAAGTGGTAATTGAACTTTTGTCCTTACTTTTGATGGTCTACACAAATATCCTTATCACATAATAATTTTGTCCCTCTTTATCTAAAAGCCCATCAGGGGTCCAATAAGATTTTTATTTCTTCCAAATTTGCCCTCTCATCTATCTACCTATTTCTTTTAAAATCACGGATTCAATCAGTTCATATTCAATTTTACATCTGAAAAAATCATTTCTTTCTTCTCTCTGTTTCTTTCAACCACCACCAGCTCAACCTCCACCACCACCACCAGCTCCACCGCCACCACCACCAGCTCCACCTCCGTTAACATCAGATCTATTAAATTGAGGAAATTTTTCCTCCATTTCCATCGCTCCACCACCGCAAGCAACATCTCCATCGCTCTCACCACCACCAGCAATAATCCATTATCGTTTTACAAATTCCACCGCCATCGTCAAAGTCGCCGCCTCCAGATTATGAAAAAACAGATTTAGATTATGAACAAGCCTAGCACACATGTGATGGAGGAGGAAACAATTCAAGAATGAAATTTAGGTCTCTTTGTTACACAGAAAGGGGGATCGAGTCCATCTGTTCTATCCAGCAGAGGGTACATTTCTTCTTGTTGTTTGTCGGAGATCGAGATGGGAATTCGAGCGAGAAATCAATTGGAAGAAATACAATGGATCCAGTGGTTGTTTACAAGGGTTCAGTGAGAGGTTCGAATGCAAGAGGAAAGAAATCAGGTGAAGTGAATTTGTTGGCATTGTAGGGAAGAAATTGTGCTATTGAATCAATGGTTCCTGACAGGGAAGAGGCTTGAAATGATGAGCAAGGATGGCGAGAATTCAAAAGATTAGTTTTCGAATTTGTATAATTTGGGTTGGTTTTGAGCTTGTTTTCTGTATCCGAAACAGTCGAGAAATGACGTTGTTGCTGTCCAGTTTTGTGGGTGTATTCCAAGGGTTTTTGACTGATTTTTGAAGACAAGACGGATGGGAGGTATGGGTACAAATCTATTTCATTTTTTTTGATCATTTCGAGCTGTAAATCAGTGAAAAGAAGATGGAGTTGGTGGTACGAGTTAACAGCCAGGGAATGAGCTTAGTTCTCAAGCTAAAGTGTGTTGCTGCTTGCAGTTATTATGATTGAAGCATTGAGAGTTTGGAGATGCTCTGAAGATCAAGGAGATGGCATTGCAGGTTGAGCTGAAATGGTTGACTAACTATGTTGTTGAAATGGTTGTACACAACTAAGAATTAATGCTTGATATTTCTGTTTCAATTGTTAGGCAGTGGTAGACAAGATGGTATAAACTGGTCCAGTGGTGGAGTTGAAGTTGAAATGGTGATTACATGGGAATGATATTAGTGAGATTGATGCTATTCTGTCCATTACAAAGGAGGTGGATCTGTAGCTGGTTTTGCACTCGAGATGAAGTGAGAGTATGTGTTGCTCAGTTGCAGCTGATCGATTGCATTATCGCTTATGTAGCCGTGATTCCGGCTGGGAATAGTTGCAAGCTGGTGATATCGGTGCTTGTTGTGATCAGTAGAAGAAGAATAAGAAGCTACAGGTTTCTATTGGCCTAATTGTGTACTCTGGAGTTACAAGGAATGGCGGAGGAACAGTGAACCCAAGAACAAGAAGGAATTTATTTATGTGGTAATTGAACTTACAATAAGAGATTACTGAAAAACAACCCAACAACCTACCAAGTTTTTACAAGTATCCAGAAGTTACAATAAGAGAATCTTGGTTCAAGCAAATGGACAAATTAATCCATTATGTCAACAAGGTTTGCACACCTCTTTTTATCCATTTTAGCGAAAGAAAACTCTTATAATCTTCCCTGTGGTTATGCTATTGAAACTTGAGTTAACTAGTACTTATACAGGATGGTAGTACTAATGCATTGTATTCAACTATGGTTGTTGATCCATATATTTTGGATAAACTATGGTTGTTGATCCAACTGCAATGGATAAACATCCACTATTGATCCAACTGAAATGGATAAACATCCATTGTTGATTCAACTGAGATTGGTTTTGAAGATGGTCTTGGAGTTGTTGGTGTTTATGAAGCTACAGGTAATGAAATATGGTGGTTATCTGGGTTGAAGCAGGTACTGATATTGGATCAACTACTGATGTTGATCCATATATATTGGATCAACTATGGTTGTTGATCCATATATATGGGATCAACTACTGTTGTTGATCCTTTGAACTCGTGTTTTGTAGTTTAAATCATATAAATTTGTTCCAATGTTGAACTTGTGGTGCAATGGTAGCATGACTGACTCCATGTCAGATGATGCGTGTTCGACTCACGCCAAGTTCACTCCATTTTACATGGATCAACTATCATTATTGATCCAATTTTCATGGATCAACATCCATTGTTGATCCACTAAAATTGGATCAACTTCCACTGTTGATCCTTTTTTCTTAGATAAACTAGATAAACTTCTACTGTTGATGGTTTTGTTGGTGGATCTGAAACTGCAGCTGATGAAATGGTAGCATTTTTCCATCAACATGGATAAACATCCATTGTTGATCCAACTGCAATGGATAAATTTCTACTGTTGATCCAACTGCAATGGATAAACATCCATTGTTTGATCCAACTGAAATGGATCAACTACTTTTTGTTGATACAAAAAAATTTGAACCGGCGGCGGCGGCGGTGGTGACTGTGGTGGTGGCGGCAGCGACGATGAATTTGTGGTAGTGGCGGCAACAGACTAGTGGTGGAGAAGTACTAGTGGTGGTGTAATGGTGGCGGTGAAGGAGTGGTGGAGGAATATTGGTGGTGGTGGCGGTTGGTATGTGGTGGTTGTTGAACGGTGGTGGTGGTGGTGAAGTGGTAGAGGAAGAAATTTGTTGTATTTTGAAATAAAGAAAAATATTATATGAGTGAGGGTATTAAGGTAATCTAATATTAAATGGATAAGGTTATAAAAAAGGAGGGACATATTTATTGTTGCATAAGGATATATTTGTTAGGAGTTAAAAGTAGGGACATATAATTAATATACCCAAATTTTAATTTTTTTCAAAAACAATAAAATCTTGATTTCTTTATTTTCATAATCGTTAATTTCATGATGTTCATTATCTACCGATTGTGATAGTGGCCCCAAATTTTAATTTTTCGAAAGCTGAATTTCTCTACTTTCACAATCGGTAGTTTCGTGATGTTCATCATCTACCGATTGTGATAGTAGGCCCAAATTCAATTTTTTCAAAAGCTAATAAAATTTCGAATTTCTCTACTTACACAATTGGTAGTTTCCTAATGCCCATTATCTACCGATTGTGATAATAGCTCCAAATTCTAATTTTTTAAAAGCTAATAAAATTTCAAATTTCTCTATTTTCATAATCGGTAGTTTAATGATGTTTATTATCTATTGATTATACAGTTGGTAGTTTCGGGATGTTCATTATCTCACCGATAGTGATAGTATCCCCAAATTCTAATTTTTCAAAACCTAATAAATTTTGAATTTCTTTACTTTCACAATCTGTAGACACGGGTGGATGAAATTCTAATATCTACAGATTATGCTTAAATTTTGGTACAAAATAATTGAATCTATTTTACCTAATGCAAGGTGTTGAATATAAAGGTTTTATTTCGGGATTTTGAATATGAAGGTTTGTAATGGATTTCCTGGAAAAGGGGAATAACAATTTGGTTGATAGATTGAAATCCTAAATATGAATGCAAGGTGTTGCAATCATTTTGGGAAAACTATAAATGTTACGTGAAAATAGGAAAAGATTGCTAGAGGTGGTGAAGTGTTTAAGCATTGACGGCTTTAAGCCACTTTCTAGGTACAGCTACCCTTGTTGGATTATTGATATTGAAAACTTTATAGTATCCACCTAATATGGTTTCAACAACCGGATATGGTTTTTCTCTAGGGGAGGTGGTAACTTTCTCGATTGTGTCGCCATCTTGGAAAGGATTGGGTTTTGGTATCTCATACTTGCGACGCGTTTCTAGAATAATTGGGTCACTGGTTTTCTTGTTTCCATACGGCGCTATTCTTACCCTATTGATAAAATATTAAAAGGACCAGCTTCCCATTCTCATCGCCGAGTCAGAGCGGGATTGACGTCTGGGTCAAGTCCTTGGCTTTGACGGATTGTGTTACAGCTGGTTGCAAAGAAATTTGTTGAACATGACTTACTTGTAGTTGAAACCCATGGGCGCATAATTTCATGTCTCCTTCAAGTTCTGGATTTGCATTCAGGTTATCCATATGGTGGTCCTTCGAAGGTGGGCGACCAATAAGATCCTTTGACTTGTCAATATTAATAGGCGAGTCTCCCGAAGGCGGCTCCCATGGAATATGCATCGAACCTTTCTTTTATGGTGTGAATCAATGGACATCCAAGAACCGTATCACATGTAACCTATGTTTTCCTTAATAATCTACAACTTTGGTGTCTTTTTGGATGCCACCTAGGTTTCCTTTGAGAGTAATGTGGCCTTACGCGCTCCTGAATTTTCCTTCGGGACCTTCAATCATAGCAGGCTCACGTGTAGCATCGTGTCTGGAAGTCCTTGTGCTCTTAGGTATTTGATAGTGATGACATAAATACGCCCCGACAACGATAGGCGTCCTCTCGAATTTGACTTGTCTTACATAGGCGGTGGTATAAGAAGTCCCCAGTCGAGCGGAAATGGCATGGTCGAGGGGAAATGGTATGGTCGAGCGGAAATGGCATGGTAACTTCATAACCCTATCTTGTATCCAAACATCTGGCATCCTAAGGACCTCTTCCATATGAGAATCTGGAAATATTGAATCCAGCTTTGCCCGATGTTGTGTTTGTCAGAGTGGAGATTTGAGCGAACCATGGGTAGTCAATGCTAGATTTTGAGTGGATGACGAGGCGGACTGTGACGCTTGGTTCGCGCGGTTTGCTGAGGCGTAGCTTTTATCTTAAGCCCTTCGTCGGTAACAATGCCAATGAATGGTTGAACCGAGCATTGCTTGTTGATTAGACGCCTATTCCCATAAGTGTATCCACATTTATTATTTTCTTTGACTGGTCTCATTCTTTCAAGTAATGCCTAAGCAGTGGTGGCCGATCTATTAGATACTTTGTGGAGTTCCGAAAAGGTTTGAAAACGTAAATTTTCAAGTAAAGCATGATATACAGGAATCATACCATTAATATATAACTCCACTAATTGTTATTCTTGTCACGTTCGTGTCATGGCAGTTCAGGGCTTGAACTTTGAATCTCTTGATGTGGTCATCGAGATGCTCGTTATTTCACTGGAATATCCTGCCTGAGTCTGAAAGAGTGATTTTCTCGAAAACGAAAAAATACTTCTAGTAGGAGGCGTTAACCATCTGGGAGCGATCAGAGATGTTGTTGGGTGTGAGGTTATTGTACTAGGTGTAAGCTTTTCCAGTATGAGGTGATACTCATATTCTTCCTAAGGATTCCAGAAATCGAAAGATATGTCTCGAGCGTTACATGTTCTATCACATAAGGAAAATGCGGGAGACACGTATCCTTTCGGTATATCGATTTTCTTGGATCTCATCTGGGTATGGAGATTGGCGTTGACGGGATGAAGTAGATTATTCTTTTCCTTTATTCTGCAAGAATTCTTCTAAGTCTTCAAGAAATTTGGTCGTTGAGTCTTTTCTGGTACAATGACACGGAAACCATCATTTTCTTGGGGCTGCTCTCTTGATACGCCGACTCCAATAAATATATTCTAGGATTACTCTGCTTGAGATTGACACTGCTCTAGAGTTAATCATACTTTCAAAGTTCTGAGGCAAGTAAGAACTTATGATTGGGTAGTCGTTATCTCTTCTTGCCTTTTGGATAGGTCATTCCGTCTCTGCATCAGGTCCGCTATGCTCGGGGATGCCTCCTCGTCTCTAACATCTTTAGTATTGACTGCATCTTCCGCACTATTGGTTGGATGAGTAATGTTGTTTTCTAAGGTGATATTCTTAGAGGGGTTCTCATAATTCGCACCATTGATGTTGCATGAACTGAGATCAACCCTTGCACTGGATCTAAGCTCTACCATGTTTTTAGATAGCTGAAGAACTATCTTTTGTTGAAGAATCTGATTTCGTGATCGAGAGGTTGATCTCCACCTGTGGTCGCCAATTGTTAGTACCTAAAAATTACTTCTAGGAAAAAACAATGCACCGCTTTGGTACTTTCTTTTTAGGGTCAAAAATCAAAATCGAATAGGACAAGCCTAAACTACGATAGTAGCCGTTCCGTCCTACTTCGGTCACGAGGAGAGGAAGATGGGTTTATCTTAGGGAAGGGAAGCAGAAAAATTTGAGAAATTACAGTGGTATTGAATTGTGTATTTGGGTGTTGAAATATAACGCTTGGTTTTTTTTTATGAACCCGGGCTTAAAGCCCGTTTTCAACTCATTAGAGTTGACATAGCGTTTTGTATATATGTGATGTACAAATCCTAGTTTATTTAGTATTTTTTGTGTGTGATGGTTTTTGGGGTGCATATAGCTCAAATTAGTGGGTGGCTAGAGGGAATAGTTAGCCCATGGAATGATAGGGTCACTACCTAGTACAACACATGATTTTTTTTTGTGGCTAGTAATACGTGTGAGAAGAAGAATGAGTCTTTTTCTCTCTATTTGGATTTACTTTTAGGGTTATAATTATTATATATATTGTTTTTGTTATTTTCCTGAAACCCTAGAAAAGATAAAGAAACCATCTCTTTCTTCCTCTTTTCATCTCTGCTACTTTATAAAAAAAAGGGGGGGGAATCTGTTTTGTTACTTTATCTGCCTGGAATGCTACTTGCTTGGATTGCTAGGATATCAGGATTTTCACTTGGATTGCGTAAGAGGTAGGGGTTTCTCGTAATATTAAAAACTAAACTATTTAGCATGATTTATTCGTATCATTTATGTCTGTGAAAAATCTCAGGTCTTTGAGTATCATATTTTGTGTTCATCATGAGTCTAAATCTGTCATTTAAGTGATTGATTTCTTATTTTATTTTTTTTAAAATCTGTAGCCCTCACCTGGTATGTCTCGGTTTACGTCCGTAGACAAGTTATTTGTTTCTTTTCCCGTGTTAGTATTTTATTGATTCAACCTTAAAATATTACTTAGTTTGTCCACCTGTTTACAAAAAAAAAAAAAAAACCATTTCTTCCACTTTTACTAATCCAAATGTCGCTTTCAGTACTTTTGGTTATTTAGCTATTTTGTCTTTTAGTTTTTGTTTCCTATACCTACTCAGCTAGTTTAATCTTCACTGATTCCTTTCAATATCAAGAGAAGTGACGTTTCCAAATGAAAAAGAAAAACATAAGATTAACAATAATTTATTGGGGGTTTGTCTCCCATTACCGACTTTACTATTTTGCTAAAAATCTCACCGTCTCCCTAGCTCGTACCTTTAATTTAGTTGACCCGGTGATACTCAATTTTATTTTCTGTTTCTAGTATCAAATAATAATAAAAAAAATGTTTGCGGCAACTCCCTTTTGGCCTACACCTTCTTATTTAATCAATCACTCTTTGGTCCCTTTAAATATGTATACCAAATGGAAATGTATTCACTTCCTCCCCTGTTAATCAATAGTCGTCTTTTCCTTCTTTTTTCCTATTAGTTTCTATGGGATGGTGTTACTAAATGATTTTTAAATCATTCCTATTTGAGTCAATCTTTTGACACGTAGCTATTTTCATATTGATGGAGTCTGTATAGTTAGTACCCGGTAAATGCATTTTGAGGCATAGTTGTTTTGTGCATACAAATGATTTCTGTTTTTGGAGTGTAATACATTTTGTTTGATTAATATAAATATTATATATAAATGCATTGATAAAATTTTATCGGGTTATGGATGTGTTTGAGTATTGTACGGAAATGAGTGTGCTGGTAAGAAATGAAATTTTAATATATGTACTCCTCTGCTGCTACTGTTGAAATGTCAGGCCTTTATGGCATCCCACCACTGGTGGATACCCTGGGAAGACTGTTCGGGGAACAATATGGTTTTTAACCGGAATAACTCTGACAATAGACTAGGACCTACAATTATAGGTTGGCTTATGTGAGTAAAATGAGTAAGTAATTTCAGAGGATTTTGAATTACGTGGTTTTTATTTATTTTTATCGGCTGCATGGTTTAATTTTCGTTGCACTATATTATTTTTTGAAATTCCTACTGGGCTGTGGTTTGCTCACCCCAAATTCCTTTTCCTCTCCCAACAGAGTTTGAGGAGCAGTTAGCACAATAAGCGGACTCGGAAGCTTACGACATAGTACTCAAATGTTAGTATTCTCGAAAGACACTACTATATGATATCAGGGGGATAATGGGTACTTCTATTGATTATCATTTTTATTACTTTGGAGTTTTCAAGTATTTTAATAAGAGACATTTCTAGTTAAATGCTTTTTAAATTGTTGTTCTTATTTTATAAATTTTAGAACATCATTAGTGATTATTATTATTTGAGAACTTTTTACTTGGAATTTGAGTTGGAAAAGACATTTAATAATATCGACTTTATTCATTTTGTAGTTTTACTTTGTTTTATTAGCATTCTTTATAAAAAAAATGTAGCATGTTCCATAGTCATGACTCAAGAATCCGGTCTTGCTAGTTGGGTTGGACTCGGTCCATCGGGTCAAATCCGACTCAATAGAAGCCCGAATTTTTGCGTTCGTGACAGTTTGGTATCAGAGCATGGTTCCGATTTACTTGGACCGTGCGTGTGGACTTACTAGTTTTGAAAGTTGGTTTTTTTAAAAAAATAAAATAAAAAATTACAGTCTGATTAGTTTGATTTATTTATTTATCGACTTATGATCTGAAATGATTTTGAGAGTTAGGTTATGTTTTTCCTTATTATTTTTGAAAAATTAAATTTATTTAGTTTTCATCAAGTTTTTCTTTTCATATTTAATTTACTTTGGGGTTGGGGTAAATAACTAAAAGCCTTATAATATAAAATGTTGTGTGTATTAGTTAATATAGGATTTCGACTTAGATATTAACATTAGTGCACGTTTCTCTCTATTTAGAAGATGCCGCCTCGTCGTGATGCTACCAACGGTGCTCAACCAAATGGAGAAGAAGGAGAGGACAGAAGGGAACGCATGGAAGCTACCCTTGACTGAGTTGTTGGGACATTGGGAACACTGGTACATGTTGTTGAAACCCAACGCCAGGGTAGAGTGGACTTAGAAAAATTCTTGAAGGTGGTTGAAAGGAAAGAATTTAAGGGGACTGAAGAACCTCTTGAGGCTGAAAGGTGGTTAATGGGGATACAAAAGGAGTTTCTAGCCTTGAGAGTGGAAGAGAATGACAAGATCCATTTTGCTACGTACCTTTTCACTGGAGCTGCTGATTTTTGGTGGGATTCGATAAAACGAGTCCGAAATGTTACCGTTTGGGCAGAGTTTGAAACGCTGTTTTTTGACAAGTATTTTCCTAAGACGGTTAAAGCCCAAATGTGTGCTGAATTTGCAACCTTAGGTCAGGGAGACATGACGGTTTCTCAACTAGACAAGAGGTTCGTTGAATTGGAACGTTTTGGGGATAACTTGGTCAATACGCCGTTACGAAGAGCAAGAAAACTTCAGGATGCACTGAAACCTGCCATCCGTGCTAGGTTGGTACCATGTCGCCTTACCACTTATGAGGATGTTCTTGATACTGCACTAGCTATAGAAGCGGACTGGGTCAAGAACCAGAAGGAAAGGGAGCCGAAGGATCAGAAGAGGAACCAGAAGACGGACTCATTGACTCATCGAAAGCGTCCGCGTATGGATAACCCTGGGAAGGTAGTTGCACCAAAACCTTGCTTTCATTGTGGAGTTGTGGGTCACTTCGCTAGGGATTTTCCTAAATCGAAGCCACCTGGAAAACTGAATGCAATCTCGGGGTGTTATCGTTGTGAAAAGGAAGATCATTTTGTGAGAGAGTGTCCTTTACCTGCACCACCTAGGCCTCCAACTCATAATCAGTTTCAAAATGCTCCAAGGCCGAATTTCCAAGCACGACAACCATACCAGCCGCGAAACAATGCACCACCATTCCATCCAAGGCGTCAGCCAAATGTTCCGGGGCAGCTGAACCATATTGCTACTGTTGAGAAGAGGACAGAAAACTCTGCGATAGAGGGTAATTTCTTGATCTTTAGTTCTCGTGCTAAAGTTTTGTTTGATTCTGGAGCTACCCATTCGTTCATATCTTTGCATTTTGTTGCTTATCTTGGTTTGAAACCAGTACCCATGGGGTTTACTTTGAACGTCTCTTCACCGCTAGGAAATGTAGTGACCCTTAGTAAATTTTGCAAGGATTGTGAAATAACTTTTGGTGATTATAGAGTAAAAATAGATTTGATACCGATGAGGCTCCAGGATTATGATGTCATTATTGGTATGAACTGGTTGTCGCAAAACCAAGCTATATTGGAATGTTTTGAGAAGAAGGTATCTTTCCAATCATCGGATGGAAGTCGAGTGTCTGTTCAAGGAGAAAGGTGGAAAGTTATAAATCCATCCTTACCCGGGATGAAAAGGAGGGATGAAACCGAAGAACACATAGCTTATCTTTCTAATTTGAGTGAAGAAGAGGATACCAAGGTAGTAGATGAAGAGTTACCGATAGTTCGAGATTTTCCGGATGTCTTTCCAGAGGCATTTCCTGGATTACCACCAAAGAGAGAGATTGACTTTGAGATTGAAGTGCAACCGGGAAGTATGCCAATATCGATGCACCCATACCGCATGGCACCCAAAGAGATGAAGGATTTACGGAAACAACTTGATGAGTTGGAAGAGCTGGGATTTATTCGACCAAGTACCTCACCATGGAGAGCACCTGTTATTTTTGTGCTCAAAAAGGATGGATCAATGAGGATGTGTATTGACTACCGACGACTGAACAAAATTACAATCAAGAATAAGTACCCATTGCCGAGAATTGATGATCTTTTTGACCAGTTGAAGGGAGCGTGTTACTTAACAACGATTGATCTTCGATCTGGGTACCATCAGATGCGGGTCAGAGAGGAGGACATTCGCAAGACCGCATTTGGAACTTATTACGGTCATTATGAATTTCTCGTGATGCCGTTCAAGTTAACAAATGCACCTTCAGTATTCATGGATCTGATGAACCGAGTTCTCCGACCTTTTGTGAACAAGTTTGTGGTAATATTCATTGACGACATTCTCATTTATTCCAAGACTAAGGAAGATCATGAGGAACATCTTAGAATGGTTTTACAAACTCTAAGAGAGCACAAGTTGTATGCAAAGAGGAGTAAGTGTGAATTCTGGATGACGAAAGTTTTATTTCTCGGACATGTTATTTCCAAGGATGGCATATCTGTTGATCCCGAGAAGATATCGGCCGTAACGAAATGGCAACCTCCAAAGAGTGTTTTTGAGATTCGCATCTTCTTAGGTTTGGCTGGCTATTATCGAAGATTTGTTGAGAATTTCTCGAAGATAGCAGTCCCTCTTACTCGTTTGACCAAAAAGGGTGTGAAGTTTGAGTGGACTACTGAGTGTGATAAAGCATTCGAGGAGTTGAAGAGGAGATTGACTACGTCACCCATCTTGGTTACCCCAGAACCAGGATTAGGTTATGATGTTTATTGTGATGCTTCAAGGAGTGGTTTGGGTGGAGTTCTTATGCATAAAGGGAGAGTAGTGGCTTATGCTTCTCGACAGTTAAAGAATCATGAAAAGAACTACCCAACTCATGATATGGAATTAGCAGCTGTAGTGTTTGTGCTAAAGCTTTGGAGGCATTATCATTATGGAGAAAACTTTATGGTATTTTGGGACCACAAAAGTCTAAAGTACATCTTCACTCAGAAGGATTTGAACTTGAGACAGAGAAGATGGCTCGAGCTTCTTACGGACTATGAGTTTAAGTTAGATTACCATCCTGGGAAAGCGAATGTTGTAGCGGATGCACTCACTAGAAAGGAATCTGGATCCATAGATTTATTGAGGATGTTCAAGGTTGTGGAAAAATATGACTTTGTTGTTGAGTGGAACGATGAAAGGGCATACCTGGCGCATGTTTTTGCAGTACCTGAGATTGTGGAGAAGGTTATTCAGGCGCAGACGTTAGACGACGGTTTGCAAGAAACCAAAGGAAAGATGGGTACTATGGATCAATAGGAAGGATGGAAATTGGGAGTCAATGGGGCTATACGCTATAAGGGACGGTTGTGTGTACCAGATGTTGAGGAATTGCGAAAGGAAATTTTGACGATGGCTCATAAGTTTGTATTAACAGTACATCCGGGAAGCACAAAGATGTATCAAGACTTAAAGCGCCAGTTCTGGTGGAAAGGTTTGAAAATGGATGTTGCATTGTTCGTCTCCAGGTGCCTTACTTTTCAGCAAGTGAAGGTTGAACATCAGAGACCAGAAGGACCTCTTCAGCCTTTACCAATAGCGGAGTGGAAATGGGATTTCATTGCTATGGATTTCGTTAGAGGATTACCTAAGACCCAACATGGGAAGGATGGCGTATGGGTGATCATAGACCGTCTCACCAAGTCGGCCCATTTTATTCCGGTGAAGCAGACAGATACTGTACCTATTTTATGTAATTTGTACATCAAGGAGATAGTTAGGTTGCATGGAGTTCCACTATCGATCGTTTCTGACCGAGATCCTCTTTTTACATCCAAGTTTTTGAGGAGTTTTCACCAGTTGATGGGAACAGGATTGGATATGAGTACTGCTTACCACCCTCAGACCGATGGTCAGTCCGAGCGAACGATTCAGATTTTGGAGGATATGTTAAGAGCATGTGCGATCGACTTCAAAGGTAATTGGAGCGATCATTTACCCCTTGTTGAGTTTGCGTACAACAACAGTTATCAGTCCAGTATAGGTATGGCACCTTATGAGGCGTTGTACGGAAGACCGTGTCGAACACCGTTATGTTGGGCTGAGGTTAGTGAAAGAAGTGTCATAGGGCCCCAGATGGTCCAAGAAACAACAAAGAAGATAAGGATCATCCAAGAACGTCTGAGAACGGCACAAAGTCGTCAAAAGAGTTATGCAGATGTAAGAAGGAGACCATTGGAGTTCCAGGTTGGGGAGAATGTGTTTCTAAGAGTTAGTCCTAGACCAGGCATTAAACGGTTTGGGAAGAAAAGTAAATTGGCGCCACGCTATATTGGGCCATTTGAAATTCTTCAACGGATCGGAGAAGTAGCATATCGACTAGCTCTACCAACACAATTTGCAGACATACACAATGTGTTTCATGTATCCATGCTTCGTAAATACAATGCTGACCCGTCCCACGTTATCGAATGGAGAGACTTACAACTGAACGACAATGTTTCTTATGAAGAGAAACCGTTGCGCGTAATCGACTCAAAGGAACAAATCCTTCGGAGGAAAACCATCAAAACCGTGAAGGTGCTCTGGCAACATCATGGTTCCGAAGAGGCTACTTGGGAGCTGGAGTCTGAGATACGAGACAAATATCCGGAATTACTGAGAGGTAATTCTTAAACTTAGCTACGCCTCGAATTTCCGGAGAAATTCTTTTTTTTAGAGGTTAATAGTATAACGCTTGGTTTTTTTTTATGAACCCGGGCTTAAAGCCCGTTTTCAACTCATTAGATTTGACATAGCGTTTTGTATATATGTGATGTAAAAATCCTAGTTTATTTAGTATTTTTTGTGTGTGATGGTTTTTGGGGTGCATATAGCTCAAATTAGTGGGTGGCTAGAGGGAATAGTTAGCCCATGGAATGATAGGGTCACTACCTAGTACAACACATGATTTTTTTTTTGTGGCTAGTAATACGTGTGAGAAGAAGAATGAGTCTTTTTCTCTCTCTTTGGATTTACTTTTAGGGTTATAATTATTATATATATTGTTTTTGTTATTTTCCTGAAACCCTAGAAAAGATAAAGAAACCATCTCTTTCTTCCTCTTTTCATCTCTGCTACTTTATAAAAAAAAAGGGGGGGGGAATCTGTTTTGTTACTTTATCTTCATGGAATGCTACTTGCTTGGATTGCTAGGATATCAGGATTTTCACTTGGATTGCGTAAGAGGTAGGGGTTTCTCGTAATATTAAAAACTAAACTATTTAGCATGATTTATTCGTATCATTTATGTCTGTGAAAAATCTCAGGTCTTTGAGTATCATATTTTGTGTTCATCATGAGTCTAAATCCTGTCACACAGAAGCTGATTGATTTCTTAATATATTTTTTTAAAATCTGTAGCCCTCACCTGGTATGTCTCGGTTTACGTCCGTAGACAAGTTATTTGTTTCTTTTACCGTGTTAGTATTTTATTGATTCAACCTTAAAATATTACTTAGTTTGTCCACCTGTTTACAAAAAAAAAAAAAAAACCATTTCTTCCACTTTTACTAATCCAAATGTCGCTTTCAGTACTTTTGGTTATTTATCTATTTTGTCTTTTAGTTTTTGTTTCCTATACCTACTCAGCTAGTTTAATCTTCACTGATTCCTTTCAATATCAAGAGAAGTGACGTTTCCAAATGAAAAAGAAAAACATAAGATTAACAATAATTTATTGGGGGTTTGTCTCCCATTACCGACTTTACTATTTTGCTAAAAATCTCACCGTCTCCCTAGCTCGTACCTTTAATTTAGTTGACCCGGTGATACTCAATTTTCTTTTCTGTTTCTAGTATCAAATAATAAAAAAAAAAAATGTTTGCGGCAACTCCCTTTTGGCCTACACCTTCTTATTTAATCAATCACTGCTGGTCCCTTTAAATATGTATACCAAATGGAAATGTATTCACTTCCTCCCCTGTTAATCAATAGTCGTCTTTTCCTTCTTTTTCCTATTAGTTTCTATGGGATGGTGTTACTAAATGATTTTTAAATCATTCCTATTTGAGTCAATCTTTTGACATGTAGCTATTTTCATATTGATGGAGTCTGTCTAGTTAGTACCCGGTAAATGCATTTTGAGGCATAGTTGTTTTGTGCATACAAATGATTTCTGTTTTTGGAGTGTAATACATTTTGTTTGATTAATATAAATATTATATATAAATGCATTGATAAAAATTTATCGGGTTACGGATGTGTTTGAGTATTGTACGGAAATGAGTGTGCTGGTAAGAAATGAAATTTTAATATATGTACTCCTCTGCTGCTACTGTTGAAATGTCAGGCCTTTATGGCATCCCAGCACTGGTGGCTACCCTGGGAAGACTGTTCGGGGAACAGTATAGTTTGTAACCGGAATAACTCTGACAATAGACTAGGACCTACAATTATAGGTTGGCTTATGTGAGTAAAATGAGTAAGTAATTTCAGAGGATTTTGACTTACGTGGTTTTTATTTATTTTTATCGGCTGCATGGTTTAATTTTTGTTGCACTATATTATTTTTTGAAATTCCTACTGGGCTGTGGTTTGCTCACCCCAAATTCCTTTTCCTCTCCCAACAGAGTTTGAGGAGCAGTTAGCACAGTAAGCGGACTCGGAAGCTTACGGCATAGTACTCAGATGTTATTATTCTCGCAAGACACTACTATATGATATCAGGGGGATAATGGGTACTTCTATTGATTATCATTTTTATTACTTTGGAGTTTTCAAGTATTTTAATAAGAGACATTTCTAGTTAAATGCTTTTTAAATTGTTGTTCTTATTTTATAAATTTTAGAACATCATTAGTGATTATTATTATTTGAGAACTTTTTACTTGGAATTTGAGTTGGAAAAGACATTTAATAATATCGCCTTTATTCATTTTGTAGTTGTACTTTGTTTTATTAGCATTCTTTTAAAAAAAAAATGTAGCCTGTTCCATAGTCATGACTCAAGAATCCGGTCTTGCTAGTTGGGTTGGACTCGGTCCATCGGGTCAAATCCGACTCAATAGAAGCCCGAATTTTTGCGGTCGTGACATGAAAAGTATAAAGAATAACAGAGATTTTGGGTATGAAAGCTTATTCTGTTTTCTGAATAGGCTAATTGGCCTATTTATAGTTGTTTGGAATACACACTATTTTTCTCGTAAGTAGTGGACGTAGTGAGGTTGTGGAGAGATGAAGAACATAGAGATGATAAGGGTAAGGTGAGATATTTTAGGGAAGTTTCTGGAAAATCCTTTTACCATATCCATTATCTATCCAACTGCTTATAACCGTCACCACTACTTATGACTATTCACATGGGGTTTTTCCACGCTGCATGTTGTTGTAAAACACCAGACCAATAGCCCATGAAAAATCCCCCCATGTTACGTATTTTGATATTTCATAGGTATTTTAGAAGAGTCATGGACTCATCTTATTTTGGGATAAATCATAGTTGTTGATATGCCACATGTATTTATAGACATGTTTGATCGTGTTTTGTAGAGTTGTTGTGAAAACAACTTGGCCTCGGCTAGTTAAGGCATCGTGGCATACACATAGCCTTTTGAGGCGCTAGAGGATAGCTTGGCACGTTTATAATTGGTTATGATGCTATAAATTAGCATGGCGTGCTAATGGCGTAAAAGTAGCATAGCATGTTTACAGTTTCTACTACAGCTAAGATGGAGAGAAATATGTCAGACCATAATCTTTACGTGATGTATTGGAGTGCTAAATAATCGCATGGCCTTTGGCGTGATATGTTCATGGATTATTTATGGAGATAAAATAGCAAGTGGCGCAGTGGCCTATAATGGCACTGCCATAGCCTATAATAGCGTTAGGATTATCCTAGTAGACTGAAATCCAAAAGATAGCTTAAAGAACTTGGCCTTAGGTGATATAATTGAAATTAAATCTAGTTGAGGCTATTAGAATAGGATGGCATGGAAACCAAATGCGGCATTAAAGTTTGGCATTCCATGGCCTAAAATAGCGCTAAGAATTAGCCTAGCACCGTGTGGCCTTAAAAGTGGTTTAAATGGCCAAGGTGATTGAGGCCGAACTAATCAGATCTTATCTTAGCCATAGAATTTCATAGCACATATAAAAGTTGTAGCATGTTAGTAGCCATCGATAGTGGTTGAGACAATGTATATTTGAGTATGGCTCAGTAATGGCCAATTATGGCGTAGGAATGATTTGGCTAGGCCATAGCCGAGAATTAGGGTTTGGCCTCAATTTGACTAAAACTATTGGAATGCGATTCCTACTTTAACTAGGATAGCCAAGTCGAGTTTGGATGGAGTTACGCTAAGATTGGTGTAGCTAAGCTGAGATCGAGTCTTTTCTAAGTCATTGATTGGTCTTGGCCCCTAATAGCATATTAGGGTTTTATAATCTTGGTTATGCTATGTTCACGACCGGTGGGGTAATGTTGATTTATGTCGTTGTCTATATCTATACAAGGTCCCACAAAGGTCATGATGACATGAACTTAGTCGCGGATGGCTAAGGTCCAAAGTTATGATACATACTTGGCCACATATGCCAAGGGCCCATGATGTGATAACACGTTTGGATAAGGTCCAATAGGCTATAAGAAGTCTTCTAAGGGAAGATGGCATTAGCTGTCCAAGAAGACTTGGGCATAGCAGATAAGCTACGGACTTGTCCAGGATTTGGCCAAGTTGTTCGAGCGTGGCGAGCTAGGCCACAAGCTTGGCCGTAGCTACCTAAGGTGAGATTAGCGTAGCAAGCCGTGCTACGGACTTGTACAAGGTCAAGCAAAGTTATTTCGATCATGGAAAGTTGTTCCACTAATCTGGCCAATAATCAAGCTAATTTAGGGTTTGCATCTTGGCCGCGATTCACGGCTTGTATGCGCAATAGTGGCTATGCCAAAATTTCGGACATAGCTTGCCAAGTTGTGATTGGATATTCCATGGACTTGGACGATTGCTTTGGGATGATTCCAACCATGTCATTAGTCCATTATTATCTTAGCTAGAGCGTTATAAGCCGCAACGGTTATATTACGGCCTTAACTATATATAACTAAGGTGTTTATGGGATATGTGGTATATGCTATGGGCTTGGATGTATCTATCCAATGTGTCGCAATCCTGATGACGTTAATCATGAATTGAATATCATGTGGTTATAATCTATGGTTTGAAATTACAGCAATGTGCCATGCCCAGATTTGGAGTATAATGCTATTCTAGTATGAATTTGAATATGATAGGGTCAATATAGCATGTTCAAGGAACTCCCCCTTGGAATTTTGCGAATTGAGACGATACTCGATATCACTATGTTTAAATATAATACTTTCAGTAGCATGTTAATTCAAGAATGGTGTCAAATCCTATTCTTAATATAAATAATTCATTTTTTGTAGAATAAAAGGCGTATAAATTGGCGCAATGAAATAACGAGGTTTTTGTTGGGGAAAGCCCTGAAATTTGGCATACATATACACATTTAGAATAGCTACAGGACTACTGGGTCCGTTAATTGAATGTGTATCATTGATTCTCTTCCGGAATACAAATTGTTTATTACAAATTCTTTAATCCTGATGTTGGGTCAGGGATTTTCATTATACTTCTGCAACTAGGGAAAGGCCATTTTACCATGAATGCCCTTTTCAAAAACTCACTTGTAGTTTTGGGAAATCCTACAACACATCCCTCACATGAATTCATAACACTCAACATATTTTTTAAGACCAATAACAACACTTTTTATTAATTGAATCTAGAAATTTTACCAAAAGGAAATGAAATCAAGAATACAACACTATTTCGGACTTTCTCTCTCCTCAAAACTTTCTCAATACTCCAAAAATTATCTCCCTCCACCTTATGTCTATTCATCTCTTTATATAGGGTATTCCATAGTGGATGACAGCTAAGTTGACCTTTATTTTCGGATTTGACTTGCGGTATTTCACAAGCTTACAAATGTTAAAATTCGCAAACATCCTAAATTTCTCTAGATCATCACACTTTTCTCATGTTTACGCTGTCGTCATCTGTTATGTCATCTTCTGAAATCACTCTGCGACGTCTTCGCAGCGTTGTTGATAAAGATTTCACAAGTATGTTGTTGTTGCGATATTCTGATCCTACATCTTGCCTCTTCTCATGTCTTCTCTGCGAATGGGAGAATGTCATGAGAATTTGTACTTCAGAATGGCGCAGCTGTTCATCTTTCCACATTCTTTTATACTGACATGATCTTGTTTCTCCGCAATATTTATTACACGTATCTTTTCTTCCATCCATTTTTGACACATCTTTTTCAGCCGCTATTTCTCAACCCTTCACGTCCACTCTCCGCATTAATGAGTTTATATTATTGAGAACTCTTCTCTATATATATATCTTCTTATTCTTCTCTTTTTATCTTTTCACTTTCTTCTATTCTTCTCTGCAAATTTACAGTTTCTCTACATATTCCGCTTCTGCTGCTGTAAATTTTCAACCTTCTTTTTCTTTTGATCTTCATTCCTTCATTCCCATACTCAGATATGCCTCCAAGCGGTCACAAAGCTAAAACTTCTCTTGAAGGAATTCAGAAAACTTAAAAAAAAAGAGGGTTTTACACTATCCACTATTCCCAATCAAGAAGCTACCTCCATTCTTTCTGCTAGATTATTTTATGATCATTATTATGATGATAAAGAGATCATAGTTTCGCTGGGTCAGATTCTCGCTGGCCTTCCTATCCCTCTTTATAATCCTAACCTTTCTTTATTCTATGAAATACTCTCCCATGTGAAGTTCTCGCGGGCAATATATCAATTAAGTCGAGATTGCATTCTCTTAATGCTTGAATTCGCCAACCGTGGTGCTAGCAAAGGGTCTCTTTATTCAACAAATGTTAGAGATCTTGAATTTAAGGAATTAGCAATTCTTCCCTAAAAATACACCGCAGAAAGTTTCTTTGACAATTATGAACTAATACCTATGAAGAACGTAAAAACTCGTTGGGGTATTCGTTTGAAGAGAAAGGAAAATGTTGATGATGATAAAAAGCTTATGCATGACATCGATTGGCACTCTGGCAAGAATAAAACTCCTCGCCAATCCAAAGATGAAAAGTGGTGCTTCTTTCCACTAATTTTGAGGGGCCCTTATATTTCCGGATCAATTGTGCTTCCTGCGAATCTCGCTACTTACCAACCTTGGGCATTTAATTGGCCTGAGAAAGAGAAAGAGGTATGTTTCTTTCATTCAATCTATTATCTTCATTCTTCTTTATACTTATTAATTTTGTGAAATCTTCATATTAACAAGTTAAGAAGAAGCTACAATAGAACTAGCAAGGCAAGCACCCTAGCAGCACTTCGCTCGATCACGGATGAAGTAAGAAATACTTTCCTTTATCATTTTTAACAATAATGTTGCCTCTGTTTCTTATCTTCATTCGTGTGCGTAGATTGGCGTTGTAGTTGTGGAAGAAGAAGTGTCTAACGTTGCGAAGACCAAAGGCAAGAGTAAAAATATTCTTCGCAAAGAAAAATCCACTGCCCCGTCTTCAAAGAAAACAAAAGTACGTTCTCCCTCTCCCTCAAGTTCCTACTCTGGTGAGAGTACTGATGATGATGCTATGTTCGCAAAGGAAGGTGCCTCTTCTGAGTCTTCAATGGAACAACTGTCTAGCATCTTTTCTGATTCCATGCAAGGGATTAGTGATGACAATCTCACCAATACATGCAAAGATCTTGAGAATATATGTGATTCCACTCTATTGGAGGGTGATAGTTCTCTTCGCGGAGTTTCTAGATCAGTGACTCCTGACTTTCTGAACTCACTCGGTATTCTGGTATGATTTTATTTCTTTATTTCTTCTTCATACTTATAATTCAAAATTATATCTATGTTGATAATTCTTGCTTTCTTTCGCAGTCTGGAAGAGCTTCTTTCGCTATTGCCTCAGATTTGGAAAGAAGGCGTGATATTCTTGAGAGGAATAGTCTTGAACTTCGCAAGAAAAACGAAGAACTAGAAGTTGAAGCTGCTGATCTTCGCGAAAAGAATAAGTAGTTGGATTCTGAAAATTCCACTCAGAAGGGCAAAATATATAGTCTTCAAGATGCCAATAAGCAACTTAATGGTATAGAGATTTTCTTCCTTTTCTTCATTTCGTTTTCTCATTATCTTTCCTCATATGATTTACAATTTTCGAGGACGTTTATGGTCTTTCTGATGAAGCTACCATTCTTCGTTCTTTTCCCGAACCCATAGATAATGATACCTTGCTTGAACTCCTTAATAATTCTTTGAATAGTTTTTCAAATGATAAGATTAAGTCCCTTTCCCTAGATGAACTCAGATCCAAATTTCGCATCTTAGAGATTGACCATAGATCCAGTTTGGGCTTAGCCAAGAAATTTAAGCGTTTCTATCTTAACTCTAAAGAGGAAATTAATAGTTTTAGAACCAATAATAGTAGTCTTATAGATGAAAAAGATCGTATTGCTCTCCAAGGTGCTCAAACTCTAGCGAAATTCCATGAAACTCTTCTTGAGGTTCAAATTGAACCGGATGAAGCTATTCGCAAAAATGCTATACTTAGCGAAAGAGAGGGTCAAGTTCGCTCACGTCTTCTAATACATAATGATGATAAATTTGCTTGGGCTGCGAAAGTTCTAGATAACGCCAAGAATAATCTAGGTGTAGATGTTAGTCTCCATACTGAACATACAGCCTTGGTTAGAGATATGACTTCTGACAGAGAAGGTTATTAACTACACTTCCTTATTTAATTGTTTGTTTTTCATAAATTTCCATCAAGTTGCTAATTCAATGTTATACTTTCGCAGAGGCTGGAGGGAGACTTCGAAGAAGAATTGAAGAACTTGAGGCTGAGAAGGGGAAGCTTGCAAAGGATCTTGCTTCTCGCAATGATAAATTCTAAGCTAAAGAGCCAATTGAAGATTACTGTTGCGAACTTTAAAAATGATGATACCCTTTTTCGCAACCAGACTATTAAAATGGTTTGTGATGACAATAAGATTCCACATTCCACATATCCTTATATCTTAGATGAAGTCCCAAAGAACACTCCTGACTTGGTCATCTCTGATAGCGATGCTAGAGAAGAAGAAGAATCTGATGAAGATGTAGAAGAAGAAGAATCTGACGCTAGTGAGGAAGCAGAAGAGTCTGATGAAGATGATGAAGAACCAAGCAGGGAATGATTTTTTCTTCCCTCATTTATTTTTTGTAATATCTGTATATTTGTCTTTTAATCCTCTATCTTTGTAATCTATCACTGTGAATTTCTTCAATCTTCAATACAAGTTCTATTTCTTTTGTTTCTTCCTGCATGTGTTAGAAAACAATTTTTTCTCGCAATATGATTAATCAATATATAATTTATTTTTCACTTCGTGCGTAAATCTATCATATGGAAACAAATAACATACTCTCATTTTATGCATTCCCATACTTTCCTCTGTTATTTGTGTTCAAATGAGAGATTAAGCAAGTTACCTTTGTTCAGTAAGATTGTTGCAAAATATTTGAGCATATGCATTCCCAAATCTCGCAGTTATATCTGCATAATCTCGCAATCACATATTTTAGAATTTGCAATTTTTCTTGTATTCTGATGTGGTCTTATTTTTCCTTCCTAAGTAAAGGTCTTATTTTTCCACCTCTTGTCATTGCGACAAAATCGCAGGACGTCTTTGAATTTTCATGCAAAAACCCCTTGATCTTGTCTTAACTTTTTTTTTTCTCTTATAATTTTTGCTGCGACAATATGACATGCCTAAATATTCTTGAGAAAATAAATCCCCATGACATTGCCATCTTGCGATGAAATCGCAGGACGTCCTTACACTTTCATGTATTGACCCATTGATCTTATCTTATCTTTCTTTTTTGTATTATTTCCTATTTAGGATTGCCTCATAAATATGACAAGCCTAAATATTCTTGCGAAAATAAAGCCTCATGACATTTGTGTCTTAAGACACTTATCATCTCCCTAATGGAGGGTGCCGCCCTTATCTTCCCCCTGGTTTCCCCTTCAAGGAGACATACTTCTGCCATATAAGACTAGCTCCTCCCATCCAGTCTTGACAACAACCAGTTGTTTTCTCATCCTCTTTTCCCTTTTGCCTATATGGATTATGGTTACGAGACTGCACCCTAAGTGGGGTTTTCTTCAGGTCGAGTGCATCATAGCCAAGACTTGTCAAGAATGACAAGGTACACTCCAGATGCCCCGGGCACTCTTGACTCAACCATGTACCTCGGCGGCTTGGTCATAATCTTCACTCCTTAGGAGAGTCCTTATTACCCTAGTCGCCCAACTCAAGTCATATGCTTAAGTTGAGAATCCAAGGTGCCTCTCCTGGATGGGTTTTTATTGACCCCAAATATCCATGACTCAGGTTCCAGTAGCGGTGTAACCTTTTCGCTGATCCATGCAACATGTACCCCCTTCTATGACGCACTTTAGGTCTTACATTTGCCTCTTGCGAAATTTTGATTTCGCGAACTAGGGTGCACGCCATAGTAGGTTCTCCCCATTCTGATTGTTCTGATTATTCTGTTTTTCATTTCAGCTCTTATTGTAATTTCTCAATTCTCGTCTTTGTTATTCCATAAAATACATTTTTTGAAATTTTTTGTAACAAACCAACCACACATTTTTCTTTCTTTTCTCAATTTTATTCTGATATCAAATTATAAGTTTCTTACCTTTGTTGCTTCCTGCCTCTGCATTATTGATATTTTCTGCGACTTTCTTGCTTTATGCGAACGTTTCGCTACTTCCTATTTTCAGCAAATATTTACTTCGCAATATTTCTTCTTTTCTCTTCTTTATTGCATCAACCATCTGTCTCTCACTTCTATGCTTTCCTTTAATGTTAAGTCTCCAATTCTCTTTCTCTGTAGTTCGTTCTTCGCATGACTCAACATCAATTTCATAACACTTCTTTCCCTCAATCCAATCTCCTTTTATAATGCCAACTCCGTTCGGATGAGGGAACTTGATGCATTGATGAAATGTCGATGCTACGCCTAGAATCCCATGTAGCCAAGGTCTGCCAATTAAGGCGTTGTACGGTGATTCCACATCGACAACAAAGAACAAGATTTCAGAAGATATTCCTTTTAATGGAATTCGCATAGTGACTTCACCTTTAGGTTTATTAGCAGTTCCGTTAAAACCATAGATTTTGTAAGTTCAAGGTATTAAATCTTCATCTTTTCCACCCATTGTTTTATAAGCATGATAAAATAGGATATCCACGGAACTTCCAGTATCAATTAAAACTATGTTGATTGCCCATGAATCCTCAGCTTCATCATTTTCATCATCACTTGGTTTTAGATTAATCTCTAATTTCACCACCAATGGGTTTTTCATACATTTCTCCACCTTCAGGTACTTCTTCAGCGGTGAAGGAAATAGTCTGTTTTTTCCATTCTTTTAACGGCGTGATCTTCGCAATGTTCATTATTTCTCTCCCATCATCATCTCTTGCAAAAACTCTTCTCAGAACATTATCGTGAAAGTCTTCAATTGTTTTGTATGAATGTACAATAGAGTTACAAAACAGATTCTTCGCTTTTGCTCCAACTTATATTACAAATGTTTCTCCTCCTTTTGTTGTATTAACTCTGCGAATTTCTAGTGGAGGTATTAATGGTTGAGATTGAGGTTGTCCCATGAGAAAATGATTTAACTTTCCCTGATCTATTATCCTGAGAATGATTTTCTTTATATTCCTGCATTCATTTGTTGAATATCCATGAAAATGATGGTAAGAACAAAATTCTTGACTTCGGTGATTTGGTGGTGGCTCTTTTCCCATGTTCCATGGTGCTGGTACATTTTCCATCAATATTATTGTTTCCTATATTTTTCTATACTAGTATTTAGATGTGGCATTTTAATATCTTCCCATATCATCTTATGATTTCCTTGGCTTCTGTGATAATTTTGCCTTTGACCTCCATATGTTTCTTGCAGCTGATCAAGTCTTGGAATTTTGTTGTTTCCACCTCGACTATAGAAGTTTCTTTCTTTCTCAAATTCTTCTTGATCGCGACTTCCCATAGCTACTATTTTCTGCTGACTATTCTCCATTATCCTCTCTTGTTGTCCTTGCGAAGTGCTCGCCACTGTGTTTATCAACTTAGGTAACAAGCTTGCGTTCGCTACTTTTGAACTTGTGTTTGCAATTGGGTATGATTCCATCTCATTCTGTTTTTCTTCAAGAGCAATATACTCTTCCTGAAGCTCTCGCAATTCAGTCATTGTGATCGTGTTCTTGACTCTGAAAATTTGAATATACAGCAGGTTGGTTGCGAACATTGCATTAATAAATGATAAAATAAGATATGTCTCATCCACACGACCAGCTACTTCACTACACATTGTCTTCCATCTTATGGTCAAATGCTTCAAACTTTCACCAATTCTCCGCTTCAACCCAAATACATTTCAATTCCATGTTGCGAAGAATTATTATTTATATATGCTCCTAAGAATGTAGTTTGCAAATGATTGAAAGACGTTATTGTATTCTTGGGTAACCCTTCAACCCATTTCAAAGCCTCTCCTGTTAAACTGGATGCGAAATACTTTCACAATATAGCATCATGATTTTCCCATTGTATCATGCATCTCACATAAGCTTTAATGTGTTGAATTGCACAAGTTGTCCCGTCAAAGATGCTAGTTAATGCAGGCAAGTTACACTTTGGGGGTATTCCTCCTAATTGTAATTCTTGTGTGAATGGAGTTTTTGCAGCTTCTTCTATAGCTTCATCCAATTGTCTTTTGCCTCTTTCTTTTCTGTTATTTAGCATTCCTTTCATCTCCGCTAGTTCTTTTAAGATTTGATCACTTATTCCAGGATTTTGGTCCATTGGTCTCTTTAATTATGCTTCTCTTATTCTACGTTCATGTATGTCTTGTCTTGCGAAATTTTGATCTTTTTCTTCATTATTTTCTTCTCGTCTTTCCCTACGATCTCCTCTTTCATTTCCTTCTTGAATTCGCACATGATTGTTGTAGTTGCAGGAAATCCTACAACACACCCCTTATCATATCTTGATATTAATTTCTAGATCTACATATAAAAATGGTAGTAAAATTGCTAAAATTATAAACGGACACCAAGATTTTTTACATGGTTTGATCAATATGATCTACATCCATGATTCTTCACTATAATCGTTTAAGTTTACATTTGATTTACATTGATAATCTCCATTAATGGAGTTCTATATCTATTTTTGGGGAAGAAGATGATAAAGAAAAATACATTCTCTCTCCTAATATTTCTCTGCAAAATATCTCTCTCTCTTCTAAAATTGTCTCTCTCCTGCTATTTTCTTTATATAGGTATCTTCATAGTGGGTGACAGCTCACATTCAACTCATCTTTCCCATTTTTTAGGATTTCTGCTATGCTCCTTGCAGGCTCTGCTATGCTCCTCGCAGACTCCGCTATCGTGTTCGCGAGATCTTCTATCGTGCTCGCGAGACTCTTTTGTCGTGCTCGCGAGACTCTTTTGTCGTGCTCGCGAGTCTCTTTTGTCGTGCTCGCGAGACTCTTTTATAACCACAAAATCTTCATTTCATGCCTTGCTCTCGCGAGCTCCCGCCTTGTGCTCGCGAGCATTCTCTCTAACTACAAAATCTTCACATCTTTCTCATGTTTTAATCTGTCGTTGTCTATTACGTCATTCTTTGTATTATTCTCTGACTCTCGCAAAGTGTTGTTGAAGAGCTTGCGATGATGCTCGCAAAAGTGTTGTTAATCCCGCGTGAACATAGTTGTAGCGATATTCTGGTCCTACATCTTGCCTCTTTTTTCTTGAATATTGCTTGAAAAGTAATCTTTAAGAAAAAATCTGTTGTTGTAGTAGTCTTTGATCTTTGTTGATGAAGGAGCGAGCGAAAGAATACTAGACTCGAAAAGTACGTACTTGCCTCTATTCTTTTGTGAAGTTCCATATCTTTGCTAAGTAAATAAGAAGTATTAACTCTTGAAGTATTCGAAGTATGAAGTATCCTTGAAGAAATATAAGAAGTACTCAATCCTCAGAATATAAGAAGTATCCGTTCTTGAATGAAAATCATAAGTATTGCCTCTGTTCATGCAAAATTATTACTTCATTTTTGGTGAAAATCCCTATCCATTTTGGAAATGATTCTTGCCGAGAAGACAAAGAACATAAAATGTTTTCTTAGTAATCCATAGTTGCCTCTGTTCTTTATCTATGGAGGTAGAATCCTTGAGAAAATGTTAAATGAACGAATTTTTTCTTTATTCTTGTCTTGCCTCTGCCTCATGTGATAAAATAATCATATTCTGCGAAATAATCACATTTCCTGCAAAATTCTGGAATAGTTTGCGAGGTGCTGAATGAGTTTGCAAGTTTCTGAATGTGTCTGCAAGACTCTAAATGTATCTGCGAGAATCTGAACAACCCTGCGAAATTATGAATAGTGCCGTGAATAGTGCTGCGAGCTGATGAATAGTACTGCGAGATTATGAATAGTGATGCGCGATTGTAGATAATCCGCTTGAGAAACTCTGAATAATACTTCTGAGAAATTCTAAATAGTATTTCTGAAAGATTCTGAATAATATTTCTGAAAGATTCTGAATAGTACTTTCTTTCTCTCTTGCGATGAACAAATCTGTCCTGCATTCTTAAAAGAAAATAATTAATGCTTGAGATTATTCTATTGGTCTTATTTTGCCTTCTTAGTTAAAGATCTTATTTTGCCAATTTTTCTTTTTGCGACAAAATCGCAGGACGTCTTTACATTTGCATGTATTGACCCATTGATCTTGCCTTATCTTTATTCTTTGATTGTATTGCAACAATATGACAATTCTAAGTTCCCTCACGAGATCAAAGCCTCATGACATTGCCGTCTTGCGATGAAATCGCAGGACGTCTTTACATTTTCATGTAAAAACCCATTGATCTCATCTTAACTTTTTCTCTTATGGTTGTTGCCTCTGTATAATTTTTGTCACGCGACAATATAACATGCCTAAATGTTCTTGTGATCATAAAGCCCCATGACATTGCCGCCTTTAGACACTTATCAGCTCCCTAATGGAGGGTGCCGCCCTTATCTTCCACCTGATTGCCCCTTCAAGGAGGGCACATCGTCCCATACAAGACTAGCTCTTCCCATCCGGATTTACCAACAACCAATTGTTTTCGCAGCCTCTTGTCCTTTATGCCTATATGGCTTATAGTTACAAGACTGCACCCTAAGTGGGGTTTTCTTCGGGCCTAGTGCATCATAGCCAAGATTTGCCAAGGATGGCAAGGGTAGTTTCGTACGCCCCGGGCACCCTTGACTCAACCGTGTACCTCGTCGCCTTGGTCATATTATGTACTCCTTAGAATATATTCTCAGTCGTCCAACCAGGGTATAACCTTATATAGTTGGAAATCCAAGATCTCTCTCCTGGATAGGTTTTCTTTAACCCCAACATCTCCATGACTCAGGATCCAGCAGCGGTATAACCTTACCCCTGAATCATGTAAAGAGATACCCCCTTATATGACGCACTATTAGGTCTTACATTTTCCTCTTAAGAAATCTTATTCGCGAACTAGGGTGCACGCCATAAAGGTTCGTCCCATTCTTATGTCTCTGCGAAATTGTATTCGCGTTTCTCGCGATAGCTTCACGTTTCTTTATTCTTTCATTTCTTCTTTCATTTCTGTCATTTCTTCTTGCATTTCTGTATTTCTTCTTGCATTTCATTTCTGTCATTTCTTCTTTGATTCTCATAATCATATTTGAAGTAAATAATCTTTAAAATCTTTAAAATCTTGCGATTGTATCGCGTTGTTAAATCAAAAATATTTTTCTGTAAAAGTAATATTCTAGAGAAATCTTAGAAATTTTATTTGAAATCTTGCGATTGTATCGCATTGTTAAATCAAAAATCTTTTTCTATAAAAGAAATATTCTAAATAAATATATATATCGAATTTTCTCGGTTTATTGAAATTTTGAAATCTTTGAAGTCTTGCGATTGTATCGCTTTTTGTAAAATAAATCAAAAATCTTTGAAATGTTTTGAAATCTTAGAAATTTTTGCGATAATTTCGCTTTTTGAAATGTTTTGAAATTTTTTGAAATCTATAAATTTTTTGCGATGATTTCACCTTTTGTAATCTTTTAAAATCTTTGAAATCTTGCGATTGTGTCATTTTTTGTAATTTAAATCAAAAATCTTTACTTGCGGTAAGTAAAATGTTCTAGGAAAGGGTACTTAGCTCTTATGTGAGTTGTCTGAATGTCTCGGAGCAAAAAGAATAGTGAGAGATGATACTTGAACCCTTGATCTGCCTCTTGCATTTTCTCACAACAAACCAACTATGCTAGCCCTCTCTTGTGAATTAATCAAAGATCTTGCGATGTAATCAAAGTTTAACTGTTCGAGAGACAATTATGTAGAAATTTCGCATATTAAAAATAAACTTGCGAGAAGCAAGAATTGATCCCGCGATCTGCTGTGTGCATTCATGCCTCCCAACCAACTGTGCTAGTTCTCTTGCTTGCGAGATTTCTCTGCGAAATTATCATGAACTCTCTTATGTGTGAAATATACCTGCGAAATTATCAAGGATTTCGCAAAAAAATATGCATGTGTTGGGACTCGAACTCGCGACCATGAACTCATTAATCTTCGCAGATCACCAACTATGCTACCTCTTGCTTGCGAAATAATGAAACAATGCTGAGAGATTATCTATTTTTTTACCCTCTGTAAAAAGAAGAAAATTATGCTTGCAGGCAAATTCGAACCTGTGACTACAATCTCCCATACTGTTCTCTGGACCATCTGTTCAAGAACCTCTTTGCGAGATTATCGCAGAACGTTTTTCCTTATTCTTGTACTCGCCAATAAAAATGAGAAGAAAATGAAAAATATGAATCTCTGCGAATTCGAACCCGTGACCTCTTGTTTGTTCTTTGAACCTTGAACCAGCTGTTCTAATATTTCTTTGAGATATCTTCGCATAACACTTATCACTTGTTCTTTTATTTGTCCTTTGTATTTCATCAAAAATATGCGAAAATATCGCAATTAGGAAGAATCGATCCCGCGACCTTAAACTTGTACGCTTCTGGTTTGACCAATTGTACTGTCTTCAACTTGTGAAAGAGTGGCGAGATTCACATGACTTATTCTTTTTAGTTGTCCTTTGTATAAGCTTTCTCCTTGTCCCTTTCTATTTTCTTTTCTAGTCATGCAATTTTATCTTTCTTTCTTGCGAGAGTTCATTCCCTGCGAGCAATGACCATGAGTAATGCAAGTTTTATATCAACTTCATAAAATTGAAAACAAGGATAATCAACAATTTTATTTTTAAAATCACATAACCTAAAAAGAACGAAATTTTTTTATGCTCTGAAATTCGAGAAATTCGCACAATCTAAAAAAATTGAAATTCGCATGGCCAAATTTTTTTCATACGTTTTCTGTAATTTTTTTTTTTTTTAAACGATCATATAAGTTTGGAAAATTAAATTTGGATGATGCAAATCTTTGAACAAAACTCGTTTTGATGTAAAATTACAATTGAGAATCAAATTTCTATGAAAAATAAAGCTTATTTCTGACGTTTGTTTCGTGAAGAGAAAAACTTAATAATCAAATTAATTTTTCCCAAAATTCCGGATATAAACAATCAAGCATAAAACAAGATAGAATAGTAAGGGATTTATCCTTTTTAAACTCATAGTTGATGTAGAAATTCATCCTTTTGACGTAGCTTTGCATCTTCGTCTTTTTCTTTAACTTTCTTTCATTGTGTTGTTGGTGTTTGCTTGAAGACACAATTTCTCCATTGAAATTTACACTTTTCCTCTCAAAACTTTTAGATCCCACGAATTCTAACTCTCTTGGTAGCTAATTTCTTTGAACTTCTTCAATCTATCAAATAGCAGGCCCTGTTTCTAGCGCCAAAATGTAGTTGCAGGAAATCCTACAACACACCCCTTATCATATCTTGATATTAATTTCTAGATCTACATATAAAAATGGTAGTAAAATTGCTAAAATTATAAACGGACACCAAGATTTTTTACATGGTTCGATCAATATGATCTACATCCATGATTTTTCACTATAATCATTTAAGTTTACATTTGATTTACATTGATAATCTCCATTAATGGAGATCTAAATCTAGTTTTGGGAAAGAAGATGATAAAGAAAAATACATTCTCTCTCCTAATATTTCTCTGCAAAATATCTCTCTCTTCTAAATTTGTCTCTCTCATTTTCTCTCTCCTGCTCTTTTCTTTATATAGGTATCTTCATAGTGGGTGACAGCTCACATTCAACTCATCTTTCCCATTTTTTAGGATTTTTGCTATGCTCCTTGTAGGCTCTGCTATGATCCTCGTAGACTCCGCTATCGTGCTCGCGAGATCTGATATCGTGCTCGCGAGACTCTTTTGTCGTGCTCGCGAGACTTCTTTGTCGTTCTCGCGAGACTCTTTTATAACCACAAAATCTTCATTTCCTTCCTTGCTCTCGCGAGCTCCTGCCTTGTGCTCGCGAGCATTCTCTCTAACTACAAAATCTTCACATCTTTCTCATGTTTTATGATGTCGTTGTCTATTACGTCATTCTTTGTATTATTCTCCGACTCTCGCAAAGTGTTGTTGAAGAGCTTGCGATGATGCTCGCAGAAGTGTTGTTAATCCCGCGTGAACATAGTAGTAGCGATATTCTGGTCCTACAATTGTACCTCTCATTTTCTCATCTGCGATTTTGGTCATTCCTTATCAATTCTCTTTGTTGCCTTTCAGCTCTCCTTTGCATTATATCATATTCTTCATTAATGTTTCCATTATTGCGATTTTGTTCACGTTTTTTTTCTCGATTATCATGATTGCTCTGGCGTATTTCCTCTTGGAGCTCTTGTTCCTCCACTTTTGCTCTCAACCTTTCCCTTTCGCAAGCTATACGTGCTTGTTCGGCATAATGTCTCTCGATTTTATCTTCAATTACCTGTTGATTTCTTTGAATTTCTCTCCCATGTAATATTCTCTTTTCTTCTTCCTGATTTTCTTCGCCATCTTGATTATTTCGCTCCTGACGTCGCCCATTTTCCTGATTCCTGTTGTTTTGTCCATTTTGAAGAATTTCGCCTTGTGGGATGTAACGATCTTCAATTATTTCTCTCCTTTCGCGACGTTCTTCATTTGGATTTTGTGTTTCTTCTCGATCTCTTTCTCCAATATTTACCATAGGCGAATTTTGTCTCACTTCACTTCTAATCGATCTTAAGCTTGATCTCGTAGTACTTCTTGACCTTCTATTCTGTAATCTCATGTTTTCCATTCTCAATTAATGGTTTTGCCTTGTCAAATTTGCACGTCCTTCTGCTTCTAACCTCATCTCTTCGTGTATTATTTGTCTCAATGCATCTAATGCTTCAATTCTTTCATCTCCATGAATTATTCCTCCAACTGCTTCCTGGTCTCTCTCTTCTTGTCTATCATTTCTTAATTATTGCTCTTATTCCACTTCTTATGTTGAATCTGATCACCAAGTGTGTACACTCACTCTATCATAATCCACAGTTCCATTTTGTATTGGCATATGCTAAGTTGGTTGTTGAATCTGATTTTCTCCATTGTTTCTTGTGTTCATTATTGAAGATTCCACAATTTCATTTCTTCCTTCTCCAGCAAGTCTTTTACTGCTTCTAACAGTTGTTGGTTGTCTTGAAGCATTTCTTCTTCTATCCATCTTTTCAATCTTAATGAACTGTTGAAAACTATATGAAATTCTTCACCAATTACTCCAAATTCCTTCAAATCACAATTCAATCAGAACTTCTTCAACCAGTTCCCTATTTCTAGAGCCATTATGTAGTTGCAGGAAATCCTACAACACATCCCTCACATGAATTCATAAAAATCAACACATTTTTTAAGATCAATAACAACACTTTTTATTAATTAAATCTAGAAATTTTACCAAAAAGAAATGAAATCAAGAATACAACACTATTTCGGACTTTCTCTCTCCAATACTCCAAAAATTATCTCCCTCCACCTTATGCCTATTCATCTCTTTATATAGGGTATTCCATAGTGGATGACAGCTAAGTTGACCTTTATTTTCGAATTTGACTTGCGGTATTTCGCAAGCTTACAAATGTTAAAATTCGCAAACATCCTAAATTTCGCTAGATCATCACACTTTTCTCATGTTTACGCTGTCGTCATCGGTTATGTCATCTTCTAAAATCACTGTGCGACGTCTTCGCAACGTTGCTGATAAAGATTTCGTAAGTATGTTGTTGTTGCGATATTCTGATCCTACATCACCATCAACAACTAGATGGGCATAAAAAAGACGCCCCTAATTCTTTTTAGGTCACCCCTAAAAATGCCAGGTTAATTAAGCATCCCGTAGGGAAAAAAAGATATGATAATACACAGTCTAAATTATGGGAAACTAGATTGTATAATTAATTTGTTAAAACCGGTTAATTTTTCTTAATATTTGAGGGTCAGATAATCGACTTGACATAGATCGGATGACAAGACCCTTAAAATCCACCTCAAGAAATTGCTTTGTTGCGTCGGGATGGGGGTAGGAGGTGTTGGATACCAACATTGTCTTATGTTACAGATTTAGGCTCCAATTGGTGCTAAAAATTCATCATCCATATTTAATTATTTACTAGGTGGGACGCCCGTGCTCTGCACAGGCCCAGATATTTGCAGAGAACAAATATGTTATATTGCAGGTGTAAAAAAATTAAGTTTGGAACAAAAAAAAATTAGGCAACTAAAATTAGTAAAATGCCAAAGATGATAATATAGTAGTTTACAAAAACCAAAGTAATTGAGATAATGAAATTAACTAAAAATAATGAAATCTAACACCACCAAAAGAGTTCCTTATAGCTTGACCTCATTGTAAGATAGGTACTAAAAGTATCTTCCATTCACCATCGGAAGAACTATAAGTCATTTTTAATATAAGAATCATTGGTTTGTCATACTCTTTGGTTAACCTTAAGTGACATTATATCCAGCTATATTCTTCAGACATCCAAAGAAAGCTATGATCAGTTTTAAGTTTCCTATCATAGAAAATGATGCATCATGAGTATCTTTGGGCTTGTACGACTAAAAACGGCATTGTTCCAGTTATAAAGGTTTGGGGAGCCGTGGCTTGTACCTGTTTAAAGACAACAACAAAGGATAAGAAAAAAATGAATCTGGAAGGTGTTGTATGGAAAGAATATCAGCTTCTACACTATAAAATGATAGGTTACCCTACTGGACACACCCAAAGCATTACAGTGTCACTAATTCATGGATTAGTCTACCGTCCAAATATAAACATGAAGAAGTCCAATATTTTTATCCACTACATGCCAAATCCATCATACGATCATTAACATTCATTGTCCTAGCTAAAATAAATAAATATAAGAGGGTTAGAACTTACACAATTGATAGTGCAAACCAAATTAGGATTGAGGAGCCACAATTCTACATACCTTAAAGCATATTTTAGCCTCAAATTAGAGAGAATAAATATGTCCACCGTCAAATGTGTATGAAACAAACATGATTCAGATTAATGCTTTACTGTTCAAGAAATTTTAGATGGTATTTCTTGTAAGCTCTAAAAAACTCTTTAACTACTGAAACTAATTCATTTCACATGAATAATTGTCATCCTTGAACTCTCAGTACACTAATTATTCATAGGACAAAGAGTAACCAATACATCCCGTAACACTCTCGAAAACCACAAAACATGAATACTTCGTACGAAATTGCTTATTCACCTTTAAAAGTTTTGTTCTCGACCACAAAATACAACAAAAATAATTATGAGAAAAAAAGTGCGATCTCTTAGCCTGAGAGTAACATGAACTTAGAATTAAGAACACTTCTTCAAAACACGTCATAATGAAAACCCTTCTCTAATCCATGTCACACACCCCATATCCCTCTACAAACCTTTAATTTATTTCAGTTTTTTTTTCTAATCACAGTCGAACCATAATAGGTTTCCCTAATTTATCAGAAGTTGCTCATTAACATTAAAACAACTTTATACAATTGGGCTTCTATGTATAAATATCTAAGGATCTTTTGTTTCGATGACTTTATTAGAAGATGAATAAAAATATGTGTAACTCCAAAGACAACATGTAATCCCATCGCTTGATTATTGTAACTCTTGTACTTGGTGTTTTTTCGTGCTTTCACTCGGATGAATTTTGCAAAAAATGAATGCTTATATTTTTCTCTACCCAATTTGCCTTCCCTGAAAACTGCGTTTAACACCATATTTGATTTGCAAACAAAAATGGGATGTTCAACTAATAATTGAGAAAATAAAATAACGAACAACATTTCTACGGTGGGATATGTGGTCGACGATTTGAAACTAATGTGGTCGACGATTTGAAACTAATATTACCGACTCCAAATCCCTAACTCTGGGAGCATCACTACAATTAAAAACAGGAAATAAATAGTTTATAATACCTTGAAAAAACATAACTATGTTTGTTGTTGCAGGGCCATCAAATCAATATAATTAGTTCGCATAGATATCCCCTGAAAATGACGATGTCAAATCAACTACTCTAGTTAGAGCTATAATACAAAATCCAAATACCAAATCAATCAAAAGGGAACACCCAAAATAGAAAAAAAAAAAACAAAAAAAACTTAACTTCCGTTTTAAGTTGAAACTCTGTGTTGGCTTCTGCAGTCGATCCTCATCCTGCACCGAATTAAAAAAAAAAAAAGAAGAGAGAGTGACATAAAATTAATCAAAACATAGAGCAGAACCAAGAAGACACAGCAAGTTAATTATTTTTTAGAGAGAATCGTTACATGGAAAAACAGAGGAGGCGGTAAAAGAAGAGATTAAAAATTAGGGTTTGGCAAAAAGATGTTATACATCACTCACATACGATAGAGGAAACTCAATTTTTCTAAAAGATTTAGGAAGATGAGCTCGATTGATTTCGTCAAGGCGGAGGTTTTTCTTGATTTAGGGGTTTCTCAGAGCTTTCTCAAAATAGGGTTTAGTTGAAAATTGAGACGGTAAAAAAAAAAGTAGGGACGAAAAGAGTAGACAAAAAAGAGAAGTGGGTTCGAAAAAAAAAAAGAAAAAAAAAACGGTGGTGGGAAAAAATGCACATCTCCTATTGGTCTAAATATTTTCTGGTGGGGCCAGAAACTCTAAAAAAGGAGCTTGATTCAGCTTTCAACCACAACAAAGGAAAATCACCTGAAATCATATTATTAATTAATAAACTTGAGTGTTGATATCCCTCGAAATTGCCTCATAGTATTCGTATGACATTTTATTTGGGTTGAATTTATATCGTACACATGACCATTTGGCTCTAATGGATCTTGGGATCTGGTAAAAATTGAGGAATCGGCTAAGCAAATGCTCAAGTTCTGGATTTGAACTCTGGGTATACAAGCGCTTAGTCCTTGTTCCTTTATTTATCCTAAATCAAATTTATCATTTAACATTTTAATCATATTGAAACAAATTTATCAATCATTGAACCAAATCAAGTTATACTATGATGCGTAATGGCGCAGACTGACTGTAATCAGTGGTGTAGATTAAGATTGTACAATAATGAGTTGTAATAACTGCAACTATTTTATTGCACTCGTGTGTTTCACCACTTTATTCTTTATGTTAGTATTAGTTAGTGTCGGTTATTATTGTATATAAATATTATAATCTATATATCATTTTGTAATGAGATTTATTCTCAGATAAATTAAGAACACCATTAAATCATTTTCAAGGTTATCATGGTATCAGAGCCACAACTCATTGAATTTCGAGGGTTCACTTGATCTCCATCTCTTTCACTAAAGCTCCAAGTTCAATTTCTTTATTGTTTCTATTTGCTGGAGTCTTCTCCGAGATCTATTCTTATGTTGTTGGTTTTTCTTGAGTGTTTCTTTATTTGTTTTTCAGGTTCTTGATCTATTTTTTACTTTGGATCTACAAATTTATCTAGTTATTTCTTTAATAAATTTTTCATTTTTGTCACCAAATTCATATTTTCGATTCATTCTTGCTTAATTCAATCTGATAATGGATCCAATTCGTATTTTATCCTTTTCTCTCGATATTGTTGCTAATGTTAGAGAAATGCTCGTTCGAACTCGCAAGTTTTTTATTATCTCAAGCTTGTTGTCAATTTAGATGAACAAAACTATATCTTGATTTTTAGTCCACTAAAGTCAAGTCTCGGACTAGGTATAAAAGTTGGTAGTTAATTATCAGATATCACTGAATAATCCTCAAAGATTGAAGATCCGCGAAGAAATTTAGATAACTTTATCAACAAAGGTATGTGAAGACTGAACCATTTTATTTACTTACATGCACTACCATCCTATCTACATGAGACTATGTCGTATGACTTCTAGTAGATTCATTATTGCAAAGAAGAAATTTTGAGTCAAGCTTATCTTGTTAAACATCTCGAAATATGATTCAAGCAATGGATGTTCATTGATCCTTAGCAACCTTAGTTCAAAATAGTTTATTGTTCAAAAACTATTTTTATGTCATATGGATCATTTGAAAATTTCCCAAGCAATGATATTTGTATGGAAAATATGAATGTTTCAAACTCATAAGAGATTATTTCATAACTACTGGAATCCATACTCAAATTAGGTTGGAAAACCATCTCGCAAACCATAGATATCTATTAACACCACAAATACTTACAGAGGAGGTTTTAGAGGTGTCTTTTCTAGAAGAAACTATTGAGGTAGAGATTCTGGTAGGTATCCAAATCCAGCGATCTTTTCAAGAAGTGCATGTGATAGAGGTTTTTGACCTTTTGGAAAACAAACATGTCAGATTTGTCAACTACAAGGCCATACTGCAGTGACATGTAACCAAAGATTGAATTTTTCTTATCAAGGGAGCTAGCCTCCTACGAATCTTAATGATATATTGTCTGCTGTTGATATTTTTAATGATGATAGTGGTGAAAATAACCACATTACTTTTGATCATGTTTCATCACTGAATCTACTCCATATAAAGGTTCTGAAGAGATCACTGTTAGAGCACTGCTCGGTCGAACTCGCAAGCGTTGCTATCTCAAGCTTGTTTGTCAAGTTTAGTTGTCAAAACTATAAGTCTTGATTTCTAGTCTACTTATAGCTATGTCTCGGATTAGGATAGAATGTGTAGTTGAGCTTTAGACTTCTAGGCGTTCATCGATTGAAGACGAAAATCTACTAAGAGGAGCTTGGAGGAACTTCATCAACAAAAGGTATGTGGAGACTTGAACTCATATATCACTCAAAAGTCTATTCTATTCTATCACCTATTGAGACTAAGTCGTATAGCTATATAGACTTTACATTATACACATTTGATATTTCGATTTGAGTTTAACTCGCTTATATCTTTCTCGAAATATGTATTGTAAAGCTTTTTGATTTAACTTCGTTCATTATTATTCTTGACGAAATTCAAAAGATGATCATGTGAAAATTGCCTTGTAACATCTTACATGATTTGTGTGAGACAGTCATTTGATGTAGACTCAGAATGTTTCGTATTGATCATTCGATCACTTGAAAATTGCTTATAATCTAATAGTTTATGTGAGATAGCTATTGTCGTATTCTAAGAATATTCCAATGATTGAAATGGGAGTTTACAACAATTAACCATTGTCTGGATATAGCACAGTATGCATACCAGTATGCAAACTGTTGTAAGAATAAATCAGGTCCGAGAACCAAGTATGCATACTCGTATGAGAACGGTTTAAACTGTTAAAGTCCGGGAACCAAGTTTGTGTACCCGTTTGCAAACTATTTCACCTGAGTTTGTTCCAGAACGAGAGTATGTGTACCCGTTTGCGAACTGTCGGAAAAGATCAAAGTCCAGAACTTAAGTTTGCTTACCCATTTGCAAACTTATGTGGTTAAGTTCCAAAATCGGTAAAGTATGATTTCATACTCATGAAAAAAACATTTATATATTAAGGAATGCAATCTTTGCAAACTGTGGCTAAAGTGTTCATGAAATGATTCTTTTGAATTAATCTGATTTTGCTTCAATTGTGTCTTGTATACTTCTATGAGAATATAAACAATTAAACAACTATATGAGTAACACAATTAGATTCATTTGATTATCATTTGATCTAGAAGTGTTAAGATGAATGTGGTTAACACAAAAGTGTTCATATGGCTAACTTCAGTTAACTGTTTTTGAGCCAACTCAATATACACGTTTAGGTATGGTTACTCATATCTATATGAAAATATATTTCGTTTGTGTGTAACAAGCTAAGACCATCTAACGGTGGAGATATATTTCTTTGGTTTTAAGCAAACTTAGATTGAATCTTAAATCAGGATTTCATCTAACGGTGAATATTGATTTATTTGTTTCAAAGCTATCAAACCCTGATTTGAAGACTATATAAGGGACAACTCTAGCAACTTGGAAACCTAATCCTCACACCTCATGTGTGATACTAGTTGTGACTAGAGTTGATTCTCCTTTAACCTAGGTTTTTACTAGAGTCGTTAACCTAGGTCTTTAAGTCTTTAGGTTAACGACTTAAAGACTTCATTAGGATTATGAAGCCAGACCCAACTATTTTCTCTGTAGTTGCATGTTCTGATATTACTTGTTCTATCGCATTGAGTACTATCTTCTCTAATATTTTCTCAATATTTATATCCGACAGGTAAGATATGAAAAGTTGAAAAGGCGAGGGTACCCTAATACACCACAATCTTTAATTTATCCACCTATAAGTCCTCTTACCGAAAGTGATTGTCTATGGACAAAGTTGAGACAATAATAAAAATCAGTATTCACACTTTGTGTGATCGTCTATGGATACGATATCGAGACAATTGAAAAGGCGAGGGTACCCAAACCTCAAGATAAAACTTTTCCACCTATAAGTCCTTTCTCCGAAAGTGATTGTCTATAAACTGAGTCGAGACAATACAACTAATCGGTTCACACTTCGTGTGATCGTCTATGGATACGAGATCGAGACAATACAACAATGAAGTATGTTTACTTGATAAGAGGATCGAACTTAACCAAACACAATGGGATCGCTATCAAGTAAATAGGAATTAACGTTTATATAATTTACTTTAAATTATAATAAGAACAATTATAATTGCGAAAAATAAAAGTAAATGACTCAACAAGATTTTGTTAACGAGGGAACCGCAAATGCAGAAAAACCCCGGGACCTTATCCAGAATTGAATACTCTCAGGATTAAGATGTTATACAAAATAAACCAACTTCGTATAGTTGAGACCAGGCAACTAAACCTATAGTTCACCTAGTTTTATCCATTTTCCCACGCCTCCGACCTGTAATAAGTCATGTATTTGGAACAATTCCTTTGGTTTGTATTCCAAATAGTAAAGGAACAAAAAATCTGTTTGGCATCAACTCTCTTCAACCAAGTGACATGAGTTAGACAAAGGCTCTCCTGTTTATCTCAATAAACTCCTTTGCCAGGTCCTTAGATCTATCTTATTGTCAACTACCAAAGGTAATTGTTAAGATTTTGCAATCAATACTTTTAATCACAAAGAATTGTATTGATGCCGATCTACATAACTAATCAATCCAATCTACCACAAGGATAAACCGATTATAGTTGGATCATCTTTTACCGAAACAAGTATTGTGCACACCAAAGATTATAAACCCAAGTCAGAAATATTCAATATCTTCTTTGTCTTCAAATCTTTTTAAATCTTCAATAAACGCATGCACACAACTACTTGAATCTCTTGTGATTAATCACGCACAAAATGGAGTCTATTAACAATGGATTATCACAAGATCGTCTTTAGCAATAACAACAGTCTAAAGATCCCCGTGGAAACTTCGATCTCGTTTAAGTGAATCTTATATCAGAAAAGAAGATTCTCAAGCATAAACAAACTAGGTGCAATCAAAGTTCAACCACCGTTAGTCAATTAAATCAATGGAAAACACAAGATAAAACCGCAATTATCTAGTTTCCCACCAACGGTACTAATAGAGCTTATCAATCCCCAAGAAGACTTTAAACTGAGCGACCATAAGAGATTTCACCTAATTAGGTTACTCTCCTCTCTGAATAGGCGGCTTCACCAGTAACAACACAACCGAGGAAGTTTGCTGCTACGAAGGATTAGTTTGACAGAAATGCAAACTTCAAGTATTTATAGACAATGAAGTTTGGACACCAAGGAATTTCCAAAACCAAAAATATTCTCAAGATATGCAATATAATTCCAAATTCGGTTTCCATAATTCCTGGAAATGCTTTGTCCAAAAT
The DNA here is from genome assembly GCA_023529315.1 of Papaver bracteatum. Lineage (NCBI taxonomy): Eukaryota > Viridiplantae > Streptophyta > Magnoliopsida > Ranunculales > Papaveraceae > Papaver > Papaver bracteatum. The sequence continues at coordinate 903,557 of JAJJWX010002476.1, forward strand.
ATTGACCGAAAATCTCATTAGAAAATCTCTAACTAGTAAATGCACATTACTAATTCTTATTTTCCATATATAAAATTAAAAACCTTAAATAAAAGATTCTTAACTTATTTAATTTCGATCCTGGGATTTTCTTCCTTTAGCTATTAAGGAATATCTTTGAACAATAAAAGATAAGCATTAATGCACGTGTTCAAAGTGTATCGACATCCTTACTTTGTAAGTCCTCTTTCATTCTTACAACCTTGAAACCGATTTGCCACACTTCCAAACAAGTTTAGAATTGGTTCATCTGACTTTCAAGAACTATGTGATTGATCAAGAACACTCAATCACAAATCATGGGTTTAACGGTTCTACCAAAACAAGTTTCGGTTCTACCTCCATGTGAGTACTGTGCATAGTCACACTAGCTTTCCAAAATTCGGTTGACTAGGTACTAGGATCGGTTCCTCACATATATATGGTATCTAACTTATATGTGTTGCACATGTCCATTAGATCGGTTCCGCTTTCTGCTATAAACCTTGTTGCACCTCATACAAGGATCGATTCCCCTTTGTGATGTGTTTCACCTCTTACTAGGATCGGTTCCCCTTTACCCAGAGTTGTTCATACACACTCACAAACTCGATCATACCATCAGGTGATTACTTAAGATCGGTTTCACTAATAAAATCCATACCAATACATAAGTCAGGACTTTGTGAATAGTTTTACCAAATACACAAACAAGTCATGAGCGATTATCCTAAACACATATATTGGTTGTTCAAAATATATGAAATGAATAACAATACCAATAATGCCTGGCGATTTCCTTTTCTATTCACAAAACAAGTTCATGAACTTACTTCCTTAAAACACATGTAAAACATTTTTTCCTAGGATGAAATCCTCACCTCATAACCATACATAATCACAATATCATTCAAACGATTATGTCGATATCTTATCTACAAAGTTTAATGGTTAAGCAATAAACCTCGTATTGTATTCCTTAATACTATGTCTATCTAGAGTGTTCATGCTTCGCAGTTTTGTTTTCAATATGCACGACTTGAAAGATACTTTAGGGAATGAAACAATTCAAGTCAAATATCACTAACCTCAAGTGGAAGGATGATGTTGTCGTTGTAGCTTCTTACTTCTTCAAGTCTTCGCAATACTTGTAATATCTCATATCCTAATACTTGCAAGCTAACCTATATGAAGTTGACTCTAGTATATAATCAAGCAACTCTTAAAATGAGTTTTGATTCACTAAAATATGACAACCAAACTTGACATACCAACGCTTGGTGGGTTCAACCGAGCTATGCTCTAACAAATAATACAACAATCAAAGTGTGATTACTTGATAATAGGTTCATACTTAACCAAACTCTATAGGATCACTATCAAGTAATATGGAGTTAACGTTTGTGTAATTTACTTTAAAATATATATATATATGTATTTTTTTTTTTTTTTGCTAAATCATAACTTTTATTAACAAGAAGAGCTAAAAAGTTTTACAAAAGAGCAGAAAAACAAAAGAACCAACAAAGAAAAAGCACAGAACTAAAAAATACAACTCCAAAAAGAGTTAAACAAAGACTGTATGCTAGTTGGTATGAGAGAGTTCTCTGCTGTGGATGCCAAAGAAGTCAAGGAATTGCTTATCATATGCATGATTCCAATTTGTGCCCTTCATTCTGTAACTGCCCTCAAAAACTAATGTAATAATCCTGATTTTTAATTGAATTGTATTAGTCTTAAAGCTTTCAAACATAACCTTATTTTTTAGAAACCAAAGCTCTCTTATGATTGATAAAGCAGCTGTTATCCAAACCTCCCTGAGAAGTGAACTCTTATGCTTTGCCATAATGAAGATATCCTCAAAAGTAGCTGGATTTTGATGGTTGAATACAGAACCAAGCCAATTCCAGATATTCACACTAAAGTCACAACTCCATAAAATATGTTCCATGCTATCTTGATGATTCATGCAAATGCAGCATCTTGAAGCAATAGAGTAACCATGCTTAACCATTTTAACATCATCCACATAAATGCCATGCATAATTTTCCACACATTACTAGATATGTGAGGATGCAAATAAGAATTCCAGATTTTTAAAGGCCATGATATGTTAGGTTCTCTATGTCTTATTAGATTGAAAATGGAAGAAGTGGAAAATTTACCCGCTGCATCACCAATCAAAGCAACAGAATCTAAACCACCACTAATAGAAGGTAAGGTAGCTGGAATGTCATTTTGAATCTCAACAGGAATGTTCCAGTTGTGTTGAAGAAGTACGTATTGAACCTTCATAAGTAGATTAGCCTTCACATAATCAGTATACCCAATGATTTCAATTAAAGGATGATCACCACACCAAATATCAAACCATACAGAAATCTTAGCACCAGTGCCTATGTGCCAAGAAATAACAGTTCTTAGTTGCTGCCAAGCCCATTTCAAGCCAGTCCAAACTGAAGAATATTTCCATTTATTGCTCCATTGACCCATTTTATCTTTATACTTGGCAGCAAAGAAACAAGCCCACTCAGCATCTGAAGTATGCATTCTGAACATGATCTTCATTAGAAGAGCTTTGTTAATCACTGCAAGCCTTTTAATTCCAAAACCTCCTTCCTCAATAGGTGTACAAACTTTATGCCAAGCCAAGGTAGTATACTTTCTAGTCTCACCATCACCAGACCAAAGGAAGTTCCTCATAATAGATTCACACTCCTTAATAATAGACATTGGCCATTTATAAACTGACATAGAATAAAGAGGATAACTAGCAAGAACTGATTTAAGTAAAATCAATCTGTCATGAAAAGCTAATATCTTACCTTTCCATCTTGCTAAAGTCAACTGCATCAATTCCACTATTGGCCACAACATAGAAGACTTAACTCTACCAGGCTTTAAAATAATTCCCAAGTATTTATCTGGAAAGGTTGAACAATCCATGTGCAGAAAATTTGAAATTTGTTGCTTTCTTTGAGGAGTGCAGCCATCAATAAAGCACTTGCTCTTGCCTTTGTTTATCGTCTGACCAGAACTGTCTTGATACTGTTGTAAAAACTTTAGAATATTATCCAGACTCCTTTTAGAACCATTAGTGAATATCAGCACATCATCAGCAAACATTAAATGTGTAGGGTGAACCCTTTTCCTAGTCACCATTGGCTGCAATTTACCAGATAAATCTAATTGAGTAATTCCTCTGCTTAACACTTCTTCCATTAAAATGAAAAGAATTGGAGACAAGGGATCTCCCTGCTTTAAGCCTCTACACATTGAGAAAAAGCCTCTATGACCCCCATTGACCATGATAGAGATTCTTGCAGAAGCAAATAAAACATGTAACCAATGGCACCAAGCAGAAGATAGACCAAATTGTTGCAAAACCAGGAATAGGAACTTCCAATTTACTGTATCATATGCCTGAGAAATATCTAGTTTTAAACCAACATTACCTCCCCTTCTTTTGGCCTTCATTTCATTTACTAGCTCTGAGGCAAGGAGAATCCGCTCATGAATACTCCTCCCTTTGACATAAGCAACTTGTTGAGGTGATATTAACTTGGAAAGTAATAGACTCATTCTAGAAGCAATTATTTTTGTGAAGATTTTGAAGCACACATTGCTTAAACCAATAGGTATGAACTGATTAGGCTTTTTTGCACCTTGTACTTTTGGTAATAGCACTAAGAAATTTGAGTTCAATCCATTTGGAATAAATTTCCTCTCCCAGCAGAACTGAACAAAACTGATAAAATCATGTTGAATAATGCTTCAACATTTTTTTATAGAAGACTCCTGAAAATCCATCAGGACCAGGGGCACTATCTGCATCCATACCAAAGACAACCTGTTTAATTTCTTCAGCAGTAGGTAAAGCATCAAGGAAAATTTGGTCTTCATTTGTAATGATAGTAGGAATAACTTCCAACAAAGTAGTATTAATCACAGTATCCTGATGTTGAAATTTCTGCTCAAAATACTTAGCAAGCAAATTGGCTATCTGCTCCTGATCAACAATAATATTCCCATTTTCATCCTCCAGCTCAGTTATAAGGTTATGAGAGTGCCTAACCTTGATGTTAACATGAAAGAATTGAGTATTGGCAGACCCTTCCTTAATCCATTTAATTCTTGATTTTTGTTTCAACATAGTGTTTAATTGAACTTCCCTGGAATTATATTCATTCTGGGCATTCACCAATTCATTTAAAAGCTGAGTGTTATGAGGCTCTCTGTCTGAAATAATCATCTTACTTTTTACCCTTTCTTCTGATTCTTTAACCTTTTGTTGAATATTACCAAATACAGTCCAGTTCCATTCTTGTAAAATCTGTTTCAATCTCTTTTGCTTTTGCATAAAAATGAAAGATGGATTACCAGACACTGGATTTTCCCAACTTTGAGCAAAAACCAGTAAAAAACCTTCATGCTCTAACCACATCTTCTGAAATCTCCAAGGTATATTTTTTGGTTTAGGAACATTTATACATCCACCAAATAAAGGTGAGTGATCAGAAACAACCCTCAAACCAACTTTGTAACCCCAATCTTGAAATTTATTTAACCATTCAATATTGAGAAAAGCTCTGTCAAGATCACATAAAATCCTTCTATCACCATGTTGACAATTGGACCAAGAGAAATCCAAACCAGTCTTAGGAGCCTGAATAAGATGACATTGATCCACACACTCATTGAAGTCCAGCATTGCTCTCCTAGAAGGAATTCTCCCACCCAATTTTTCATGACTAGCTAAAATTATATTGAAATCACCCAGCACTAACCAAGGCCTTTTAAGATCACTAATCAGCTGTATTTCTGACCATAAATATCTTCTTTGCACCATGTTAATACTAGCATGAACACCAGATACCAGAAAATCACCAACCTCCACTGTGATCATTTGATTAGACATTGAAATAACAGATGGAACAGCAATAGAACTACTCCAGAATAACCAGATACTCCCCTTATGATGATTAACTGAATTATGGATTGCCATTGATTGCATTCCAGGCAAATTTAATTTACTACAAAAAGAAGCTGTACAAAACACATGAGGTTCTGCTACCCAAACTAAAGAAGGGGAAAATTGCTTAACTAAATTTCTAAGTTTTTTTCAAGTAATTGGCTCTCCTAAGACCCCTCAAATTCCAAAAAATAATTTTCATGGAGGTGATTCAGGGTTTTTAGGCCCCCCCTTACCAACATTCTTTCTAAAATTATACTTGTTTGTATTCTTGACATTATTACTACTAACTTTTTTTGCAACAACAATATCAACCTTATTTGATGAAGCAAAAGAAATAACTTTAGCTGGGGTTGTAGTGTCAAGTTGCTTACCTTTAGTAGAATTAGAATTAGTAGCAACTGAAGACCAAGTAGTGAATGGGACTTGCTGTGATGTAACATTGCCTGAGACTGAGTCAACAAACTTGATGTCACTATTCTCCAAATCAGAAGTATCTGCTGGCTGACTTAAAGATTCATTAACTTCAACCTCATTGTCTTTAACTAAAGCATAAAATTTTCCACCATTTAAAGGAATAAGATCAGAATTACTTACAAGGCTTGGAGTGGGAGTAATAACACTCACCACTGAATCTAATTCAGTTTGCATATTGCAGACTTCTTGAACAACAGCTTTATCAGTTTCAACTTCAGTTTTATCACAAATATCAAAAACTGATGATGATTTTTGCTTTGGACTAGCACAATGCTCTTTACCTCTATTCACTCTACACTCAGAGAGCAAATGTCCCACAATTTTACAAGAAGGACAAAATTTTGGACAATCTGGTATTAGAATATCTTGAAAAAAACCACCAAATTTTGTATTAATCCATACTTTAAAATATAATAACAACAATTATAATTGCGGAAAGGAAAAGTAAATGACACAGAAAGATTTTGTTAATGAGGAAACCGCAAATGCAGAAAAACCACGGGACCTAGTCCAGAATTGAATACTCTCAGAATTAATCCGTTATACAAATTCTAAACCAACTTCGTATAGTTGAGATCAAGCAACTAACCCTAGTTAACTTAGTTTCTTCAGTATACCTGCGCTTCCAACATTTAATAAGTGCACGCACTGGAACAATTCCTTTGGATCGTGTTCCAAACAGGAAAGGAACAACAAATTTGTTTGGTAACAACTCTCTTAATTCTTTCAGATGAAGATATCTCAAGTCATAAGCAAAGGCTCTTCTGTTTAACAAATAAACTCCTTTGTCTGGTTAGATCAATCTATCCAATAACTACTAAAGTAGCAGAGTTTAGATTTGTAATCAATCAATATAGATTCGAACAAGAAACTATAAGGTGATGCCAATATTACACAACTAATTAATCGAATAAATACGATCCTAGTTGGATCCCAGCCGATCAAGGTTTGTGCACACCCAAAGATATAGAAACAAAATCAGAAATCTTATTTGTCTTCAAATCTTCTTTATTCTTCAATAAATACCTGCACAACACCACTTAAATCTCTTGTGATCAATCACGCAGAGAAAGGAGTCTGTTAACAATGGATTATCACAAGATGTCTTTAGATCTACAAACAATTCTAAGGATCTCGTCGACACTTTGATCTTGTTTGAGTAAATCTTATATCAGAAGAGAAGATTATCAAGAATAAACAAACTAGGTGCAATCAAAGTTCAACAACCGTTAGTCAATCAAATTAATCGAAAACTAAAATAAACTGCAATTATCTAGTTTCCCACCAACGGTACTCGTAGAGCTTCTTGATCCCACAGAAGTCTTTAAACGAGCGGTCGTATGAGATTTTGCCTAATAAGGGTACTTTCCTCTCTAGATAAACGGCTCCACCAGAAATAACAAAAAGATGAAGTTTGCCTGGCTCTTAGGATAGTTTGCTAGAAATGAAAACTTGGGTATTTATAGAACAAGGATATTTGGACACCAAGGAATTTCCAAAACCGAATATTCTCAAGATATCCAATAAATGCCCAAAATCGGTTTTCATAATTCCTGGAAATGCTTTGTCCAATATTTCCGAAATCTCACTAGAAAATATCCATTTAGTAAATGCACATTACCAATTTTTATTTTCCAGAGATATGCATTTAATTGCGGGTTATTCAGTTTTTGGTACTTAAATTTTGTCCAACATTAGTCTTTGGTCTAACTTTTGTCCAACTTAGTGTTTGGTACTTGGAAATGACGTTGACCAGCGTTGACTGACAGAGACCATGTTTTAATTAATTTTGTATAATATAAATAATGAGTTTACAAATGTATCCCTGAAATGGGTCTAGAATCCAACGGTTATAAGAAAAGCAATTACCGTATGGTCCCGATGTAAGATATATCAATTAACCCTAATCTTATAATTTTCTTTCTCTATTCCATTTTTTTTGTTAAGTCAAAAATTGTATTAATAAATATCCAAAATTACAACAGAAGTTTCCCGGTCCAGGGGACCTATACCCCTTAAAAACCTTTATAACTATTTGAATCTATAATACGCCACATTTGGTTTTTCAACTGAAATTAAAAACTTGGTCTTCCCTCAAAATGAACTCCTTCTTTATTATCCAGGTAACACCCTTTTTTGCCATTGTATCTGCCGAAAAATTATCTTCCTCTATTCCGAAGAACGCGGATCACATTAATTTCTCTTTACATCCAAAACTTCATTTAAACCCCATTCCATACAAAATCAAAATCAGCGGCAACCACCTTAATCACCACTTATTTTTACTGTGATAAATCTAACCCACGTCTCATACCTTTTTATTGATTTTCAGCAGTCATTAATATCCACCACTTGTCCATAAGAATCAACAGCAGCAAGCTAGTTCATTTTCTTTAGATGTACGGACAGAAAACAAGAAATAAGATGTACAACAAACTTCATTAAACTTCTGTTGATGGTGGATTTTCATTTAAAGGCTAAAATTGTAAAATCCAAAATATTGTGCGCTAACATCTTGTAAAAGATAAAGCCATTAATGAGTGATGGATACTCCTTCACTTTATTAATTCACTTAGGATGGAGCATGTGGCAACAATCCCATTCTGTGAATAAAATACGAAATTCATCCAGGTTGGAGCATGTAGCAACAATCCCATATAATTTCCAGCATTATTAATTAATGCGCATACAACCTTATATTTCCTGTACTCATTATCAGTTCGGCATGATGACTGAGTATTGCTCTTAGCAGAGCAACATGAATCTTCAAGCATTATAATGAAAGCATGTACGAAATACCCGTACATGCTGAACTCTCGGTGTGTTATACTAGCCCGATTGAGCATCCATACTGACCGTATCAGTCTGGATATGATCGAGACCATCCAACTCCACCAGCCTGATTGGATATCCCAGATCGATTCCATAACCCCCAAGCAGGTATGGAATACCTGCCGAACCAACGCGGACCCCGCATGGTCGGCCTCTCTTGGCCTAGCTTGCCAAAACGTCCAAACCATAGCAGTATGGATGGAAAACCCTAAATTAGGGTCTGCGGCACATTACATGTGTCGCAAAACAACCTCAACCATCCATCTTCGCAGGTATAGATGGAGGGTGCATATGTAGATTCAAAGGGAACGGAATATGTCAATACAATCACCGCAGGCCCGCCTACATACCTGACCGATCGGTCAGGACCAATGGTCGGTTGTCAGCCGACGCAAAAATAATTTCACTTTCTTACTTCCTAAAATAAAGTAGTATGCAATAAGAAAGAGTTCGTATCCACAGAGAGGCTTTTTGTTGTTATGCAAATTTTCAGTTTCTTAGTAACCAAAGGGGGTATGTTGTTTTATCAAAGAAATAAAAATAAATTGAAAGCAATAAAGTATGAAAATAATCAATATGGAGAAAGTATTGGTCACGGGATAGTTTCATTCACAAATACATATTTTCATCAATGACTAGAATTGAAATTTAATCTATCATTTACTAAAAGTCCTAGGATACCTTGATCGCAAGAATATCCCGCTAATTCCCTGATTTCATCACAACCACATTAAAAGATGCATATGTGAATTTTTCCTAGAAAGCAACCTAAAGTGTAAAAGAAAATTAGATTTAACTCCCTAGAAGCAATAAGTTATATGGAATAAGACTAATCAAGGCAATCGAAATGTGTAAAAGCACTAAATCAATTTAACCCAAGTTATGATTCATATGTGACTAGTAGGATATATCTCTACAAGCACTACCCACAATTATGCTACTTAGAATCAGGGATGAACAACGTTTTCGTATTGAAAACCCTAATATAGCTCTAGATATGAAAGCAAATCGGATTGATTCCGGACTCAACCAAATAAACAATCAAATCATAAACAATATGAACAATGAATCATAAACAATAAAATATTGAAACAAAACTAATACATTGAATCAGATTTTATTTGTGAAATCCACTTATTATCCCATAACCAATATAAAGAATTTAGCTACTCATGGTTTTTGAACTCAACATAATTATTCTTAAAAATAAAATGAAGAACATAAAAATAAATGGAAGCAAACCCTAGTCGCTGCTCTCCTCCAAAAACCTAGTAGAAAAATACGTGATAAGTCCTCCCCAAAAGAATAGAAACTTTTCTTTTTATAGCTTTCAACTTTCCAAAATCAGGTCTTCAAAGCCCAAGTCCAATACCAAGAAGTATGATGTCCACCAAGTCCAGGTGTGAGAAATATGTCTCTGGAAATTTTAGGTCCAAAACTGGTCGCCGGATTGCTGACGTCATCACCGGAATCCGGTCACCGTCGCTGGAATCCGGTCCCCGGAAAACTTTCTCCGATCACTTGAACCATTGGAAGACGTCACTAGGCAAGTGCACACTCCCAGCAGATCAACTCCATTTCTCTGCAATTCAAACACTCACAAAATACCACCTAAACCAATTCCTTGTTCTTGCGAAAACGTACCCAAAAGCGTGACTCGTAGCTCATATGTGTCGCGGCCAACTCTTGTATCCAACACGTACCCCCTTCGCGATTCACTGAAATATCACGATTCATGCTTCAATTTCTGAAATCCGGCTACCGGAACTATGCTCACCGGCGCACCATTTTCACTCCGTTTTCGCATTATTTCTGCGAATGCAGCTGCAATCTACTCCTCAACCTGTTATTACTCAAGTTCCCATAAAGCTAAAAATTCCACTCCTTACACTTCCCTGCTATGCACCATAGTCGAACCCATCTGTCCTCCGAACACAGTACACGCCACTCTGACTCGTTCCACCTACTGCGATAACGTAACAACATCATCTGGTCTCATTCATTCTCTGTATGAATAACCACTAGAAGCATCAACACCCTTGTTTTGCAATACACATCAACCTCACTCCAGTGCCTCAGTTCATTTAAAGGTGCAGCTTTAATTCCACCTGCAGCTCTCAATACACATCAAAATCTCCATTTGAGCTGTAACTCCACCTGCAACTGCTTGGACATTGCATACTGCTCCAGCTGCTCAAGGCATCAAACCTAGAACATCGAATTATGTTTCACAAACCACCAACATTTCGTGCCGTCAACTACAACCCCCATATCAAGCTGCACTTCTCAGCACAACCTGCAACTTCTCTTGTAACTCACTGCATTTCACACCCTGCACAGTTTTAGCTTCACCCATAACATGTCACCAGATCTTCCTGTAGCCACAGCATCAGTCTTCTCGGCTACTCGGCACCACCATCATCTCATATAACTGCCATGAACCAACACATACAGCTTCATCTGTTTCCATTGTGATCACTACTTCAAGGCAACAACTTCTCCCTGAGTTCCATATGTTCAATGTATTGCAACACATTCCCAAGTATTCCTTGTAACTCCAGTTCCCCCATTGCCATAACATCGCTTCACTGGCAATGCCACCTTCGTCTTCTCTTTTATAACTTCAATCTCTTCCCTTCATTCTGTTGAACTTAAAACCGCCAAACCACTATCAACCAGCACCAGTCACTACACATTGCAGTTTAGCTCATCGCCATAGCGCAACTGCAACCAATCAGTCTCAGTTCACAGCTACTGCATAACAATACCAACACCTGCTCCACTGCAACATTTCTTACCTATATGCACCAGCAACATATATGTTAGATTGCCATCTAACTCAGCTGCAATATCAACACCCTACACCTCCTTCCAGATTCACTTCCAACTACAGCTGCCAACCACTTCTCAATCCTACAATTCTAGCCATAAGTTCCATCATTGCAAACCATTCTGTAGCTACAATCACTTTACCAGTAGCTCAATTTTCAATTCTTCTCCACAGTTCATGCCTTCCCAGCATCACTACATCAGTTCTATCACAGTACTCCCTGTAATGCATCCTAACATACATCTAAGTGAACATTCTTTACTTACGCAAATTCAGCTCATTCATAAGCAGCAAAAGCATCACTACTAACTTCCCATTGAACTATCCAGCGGATGCTCACTGCAATGCATCCATTCACCACTCCAGTTTGCAATCAAACCAACAAACCCTCCTTTTTCTTGTTTCACATCGAACCTGCAATACCCATTTAAGTTCATACTGCACATTTGTACCTCAAATTCTCAGAACCCCTCATCTCGGTTTCAAGATCAAAACCAAAACCCCATTCTCGATTCTTCCAGTTCTTCATCTCGACCGATAATAACAACCACAAACTCATGGCATTAGACTCAAAAACCCTTGTAATTCTCAAAGCTCAGAAGAAGCATCTCAGTCTTCTGAGTCTTTACAACCATCAACAGAAATTCCTCCATCTTTTCCATTGCAATTCACAACACCCACAACACTATAAATTCAATTGAAGCTCAATATATGAGATAACTCACCCTTCAATAGCAAGGACTCGTTAATTCCTTCTTGATTTGCAACTTCAGCACCAGAACCCTAAATCAAATGATTCTTCTCTGTAACCCTAACTTTCAGACATCAACCTCTTTTAATTTAAGGTAATAATGAACTGAATGAGAGAAATGTTTCTCTCGGGTTTAGGGGTGGTTAATGATTGTATTGTATATTGACACAAGGTGGGTTAAGATAAGGGCTGCCCTGCTGAAATATCTTTCCCTTCAACTGTCGGTCCTACGAGACTGACAGTTCAGTTCTCGTAATTCTTGTTCTGTCATTTCTAATGGAAAGATGGCTCCATCATCCGCCTCCTGTGAAGTGAACAAATTGCCCTTCTTACTCCAAATGAATGATTTTTCCTTCTTTTGCTCCCAATGACTCCAAAACACCTATAAAACTCAAAATTAAACATAAGATACATAATTTACATGAAAACTCGCAAAGAAAGCATAAATACTAGATATAAAATTAGGTGTTTTATACACCTATCAGATTCCCCCACACTTAGACTTTGCTAGTCCTCGAGCAAATGAAATAAAACTTATTCTAAGAAATTCATACAACTCCCGTGAGCGTTTTCTAGAGAAATACCCACACAACCTACATTTCCAACTTACAAGTTCTCTGAAAAGATAGTATCCAACGCGCTAAGAAGACATAGAGATTCTGCACACTAGTCATAAGAAATTAGACACATAAATGAACACAATCTCATTCTTAAAAGTTGAGAGAGAAATAACCATCCCTTATCGAAAGAAATTCGGGTTCGGAGTGATCAAAAGTCTTGACTCTGCCTCACAAGAAAGGATTTTATGAAATTGCACTCAATAATAAACAGCTCTTTATGGTTCACACATGTGTCCAGGTAGGAATGAAGAGAGAATCTTGTGACACGTTGAATAGTAGGAAGGAAAACCCTCCGAAATGTTTTGAAAACCCACATCTTTTATTCATTTTGAAAACCTTTTTTTCCGACGATCTCTTAGAAAGGAAATCAACCACTTAACGAAGGTTGGAATATGCTTACTTACCTCGTTATCCGTTCGGCGTGCAGATAGCACCACTCTCACAGCATCCATAGAAACGTCTCCGGTCTTCAACTCTTGATGATAACTCTTGAACTTCGTAGAATCTTGACAATGTGATTCTTTCCTCTTATTCCTTGTTGCTTGAAACTTCAATGTAGATGTTTCTTCTTCCGTTGGCTTATTGAATGAATACAAAACCAAAATATGAACTAAACAAACCAAAATATGATGCAATGAATATTTATTTTTTTTAAAACATTAAATACAAAGTAAATACAAAATGAAAACAAACAAAAATAAAAACTAATGATGATCTAAATAACTTTTCTCTTGTCTCTTTTTTTTTTTTTTTTAAGGGAACTAGCATAATGATAACTATGTTCCAATTTTTTTTTTTTTTTTTATTTTTAATTTTTTTTTAGACAAGAGAATATAATACAAATACAAATAAATAAAAAAATAAAAATAAAAATGCAAGTACAAATGCCATGGTGTGAGTACTTTACCGCTTGATTCTTCACAACTTGTATGTCTCGATATCATAAACTTCTTGAATTCTCATCTTGATAATCTTCATTCTTGTACAATAGTCTTCAACTTATAAAAATTCTGCTTTTGTCTTATTGCTATACTTGAATCTGAAATCTGCTCATTTTTGTACCGTTGCTTGTAAACCTAGAACGTCTTCAACTTTCCTTCGAACTTGTGATGCTTCCCTTGTTGATGATGATGGTGTTTCTATGGACCTGTTGGTGTAGAGAGAGATAAAGTGGATGGTGCTAACTGCGAACAAGATTACGAGTGGTATGTAAGTTAGCAATTCGATGTCACCATTCATGATTGATAAAATAGCACTCAAGAGATCAAAATAGTGCTTCTATTGGTGGGGGGTTGGGTAGCTCACCATTCTACCTGGAGTTTACGTACGGTGACACATACTCTAAAAGCACATATTTAGACAGGTACAAAGAAATGAAGGTCGGTGCCTCTCATGATGTAACATGGGTAGTCTCCACTATAGGGGACCACTACTCTACTACCGAATTCAGTCTGCACCATATTTGCCACTGGCATGGTTAAATCCAACTTTAACTCTCATACAAGTAAGAAACCCAATCATGTTCTCTGTCATCTCTAAGTTCAGTCACTCTTATGAGAATCTCGATGTAATCTTAGCGACATGGATACTATGTGACTCTAAACTAACTACAAGTTGGAGTTTTTTCATGCACTAATTTACACAAAAGTTGAAAATTTTGAAAAAATTTACAATGTAAATACTTAACCACTCCCCCACACTTAAACTTTACATTGTCCTCAATGTAAATTGAGTCATCCAAAGTTAGTCAAGGTGGGAAATTATGCATGACAAATGACAAGAAATCAGAAAAATAAAATCAATATAATACAAGAAAAAGCTAAAAACAAAACAAGAAAATGAAAATAAGACAAGAGATACTCATCCTATGGGTTGCCTCCCATTTAGCGCTTGGTTTAAAGTAGTCAGCCCGACTATCTCCTTGCTTTCTACGACTCCTCTAGAGGGAGTGCATCCACAAAATTAGCTCCTTCCACCACTTTGGAAGTGAAATTCTCATAATATGGTTTCAACCGGTGCCCATTAACTTTAAGTTCCTTGCATGTAGCTATGCTACGAATTTCTACTGCACCATGAGAAAAAACATTAGTAACAATGAAAGGTCCGATCCATCGTGACTTTAATTTACCCGGAAATAAATGCAAGCGAGAATTAAACAAAAGCACTTTCTGCCCAACACAAAATTGTTTTCTAGAAATCATAGTATCATGAAAGGACTTCGTTTTCTCCTTGTAAATGCGAGAGCTTTCAAATGCATCATTGCGAAGCTTTTATAGCTCTTGGAGTTGTAACTTCCTTTGATTTCCAGCCCCATCCATCTCCATATTGCATTGCTTAATCTCCCAAAACGCTTTATGTTCAATCTCCACGGGTAAGTGACAAGGTTTACCATACACAAGCCTAAAGGGAGACATCCCAATAGGTGTCTTGTATGCGGTTATATACGCCCACAAAGCATCATTAAGTCACAAGCTCCAATCTTTCCTTGTTGGATTCACCGTCTTCTCTAGTATGGATTTCACCTCCCGGTTGGAAACCTCGTCTTGTCCATTTGTTTGAGGATGATAAGGAGTTGCAATCTTGTGTGACATATTGTACTTCTTGAATAAGCTTTGCAAAGTCATGTTGTTGAAGTGAGAACCCCCATCGCTAATTATGGCTCTTGGAATTCCAAACCTTGCAAAAATGTTAGCTTGCACAAAATCTGAAACAACCTTGGAATCATTAGTAGGGGTGGCCTTAGCTTCCACCCATTTAGAGACATAATCAACATCAAGTAAGATGTAATAATTCCCATGAGAGTTGACAAAAGGACCCATAAAATCAATACCCCATACATCAAAAACTTCAATAAATTGAATAAAGTTTTGTGGCATTTGATTTCGGGCACCTAGATTGCCTGTTCTTTGGCACCTATCACAAGTTGTGCAAAATATATGTGCATCCTTAAACAAGGTTGGCCAATAGAAACCGCTTTCAAGTACCTTGTGAGCGGTTCTTTTACTTCCAAAATGTCCTCCGCAAGCATAGGAGTGACAAAATGACAAGATATAATTAAACTCGGATTCGGGAACGCACCTTCTCATTACTTGGTCGCTGCCATGTTTCCATAAGTATGGATCATCCCATATGTATTGGTTTCCTAACCTCTTAAGTTTGTCCCTCTCAGCACGAGACAAGTTCTTTGGGATCTGTTTAGTTACCAAGTAATTCACAATGTCAGCATACCATGGTTCTCCAACGGCAATTGAGAATAGTTGCTCATCCGGGAAACTTTCACGCAATGGGATAGCTTCTTTGTCCACAGCAAGATGGCTCAAGTGATCCGCAACGGTGTTCTCAATTCCTTTATTATCTTTTATTTCAATATCAAACTCTTGCAAGAGTAAAATCCAGCGTATGAGCCTCGATTTCGCTTCTTTCTTCATTAGCAAGTACCTAAGAGCTGCATGGTCAGAATAAACAACAACTTTTATACCAATTAGATAAGAGCGAAATTTCTCCAATGCAAATACAATAGCTAAAAACTCTTTTTCATTGGTTGTGTAGTTTTGTTGAGCCTCATTTAACGTTCTAGAAGCATAATAAATAGCATGGGGTATCTTCCCCACACGCTGCCCAAGCACCGCACCAACCGCGTAGTCACTAGCATCACACATTAGCTCAAAAGGCTTGCTCCAATCCGGTGGTTTAATGATAGGGGCTGAAATCAAAAGTTCTTTCAAACGATTGAATGCCGCCATACACCTCTCATCAAAGTTAAAAACCACATATTTTTGCAATAAGTTGCAAAGTGGTGATGCTATCTTGGAAAAATCCTTGATAAATCTACGATAGAAACCTGTATGACCAAGAAAATAACGTATCTCCCTCACCGTAGTGGGAGGGGTTAGAGCACGAATAAGGTCTATCTTAGATTTATCAACTTCCAAGCCTTTAGAAGATATAATATGGCCTAAAACTATACCATGAGTTACCATGAAATGGCACTTCTCCCAATTAAGCACAAGGTTTGTTTCAACACATCGTTCAAGGATTAGAGACAAGTTGTTCAAGCAAAGGTCAAATGAATCACCAAAGACACTAAAGTCATCCATAAACACTTCAATTATGTTTTCAACATACTCGGAAAAGATACTTACCATACACCTTTGGAAGGTAGATGGAGCATTGCACAAGCCAAAAGGCATCCTTCTATAAGCAAAAGTACCGAAAGGACAAGTGAAAGTAGTTTTCTCTTGGTCCTCCGGTGCTATCATAATCTGATTGTAACCTGAATAACCATCAAGGAAACAATAATAAGCATGTCCAGCTAAACGTTCAAGCATTTGATCAATAAAAGGTAAAGGAAAATGATCCTTCCTAGTAGTGGCATTCAACTTTCTATAATCAATACAAACCCTCCAACCGGTTTGCACACGAGTTGGGACGAGTTCGTTCTCATCATTCTCTACCACCGTTACCCCTGATTTCTTTGGTACAACTTGTACCGGGCTCACCCACTTGCTATCGGATATGGGGTAGATAACACCCACTTCCAAAAGCTTGAGTATCTCATTTTTCACAACTTCCATCATGGGAGGGTTCAAACGACATTGCGCTTCCCTTGTAGGCTTTGCATCGTCCTCCAAACGAATCTTATGCATACAACGGCAGGGCTTATACCCTTGATATCAGCGATTGTCCATCCTATGGCCGTCTTATGCTTCCTTAGAACCCTTAGAAGTTTTTGCTCCTGTAATTCACTAAGCTCGTTAGAAACAATCACAGGTAACTCTTCATTGTCACCTAAGTACAAGTACTTTAAGTGACTTGGAAGAGGTTTCAATTCCAACTTTGGAGATTTAACAATAGAAGGTATAAGCTTTTCATCATTGCATGGTAAAGAAATAAAAGAGACATTATGAGTTTCCGGACATCCTTGTAGTGAGTTGAGATCACCAAGGGCTTCCTTAACTTCGTTACCACACTCTACTCCATCATTCATGGATGTAGTTAAAACAGTTTCCAAAGCATCATCACCATTCAATTCAAACACTTTTTGCGCCAATGCATCCATAACATCAACGGAGAAACAAGAGTGGACATCACTAGGATACCTCATCGTCTCGAAAATGTTGAAAAGTATTATTTCTCCGTCAAACTCCATAGTCAACGTTCCCTTATCTACATCAATGATCGTCTTAGCCGTTTTCATGAAGGGACGCCCAAGTAGCAATGGAAGAGACGAGTCCGGTGCACTTTCATCCATCTCTAACACACAAAAGTCAGCAGGGAATACAAGTTGATTAACCTGCACAAGAACATCCTCAACAATACCCATTGGGTAGAAATTAGAGCGATCGGCTAATTGCAACACAATTTCAGCCTTTTTCAAAGGACCTAGATTACATAGATGCAGGCATAACATTAACGGATGCACCTAAATCCAACATTGCTTTGTCAAAAGTAGTGTTACCAATTATGACGGGGATGTCAAAGCTACCGGGATCCTTGCATTTCAGTGGGAGTTTGTGTTGTAAGATTTCCGAAGCATTCTCCCCCACACTTAGCACTTCATTACCTTTAAGCCTTTGCTTGTTGGTACACAAGTCCTTCAACACTTTTGCATACTTGGGAACTTGATTGATAGCATCAATGAGTGGTATATTCACATGAATCTTCTTAAGAACATCTAAAATCTCCTTTTCTAGTTCCTCCTTCTTAGAACTTGCAAATCTGCGAGGAAAAGGTATAGGAGGAACATAAGTAGGAATAGGAGTTTTAGAGTTAGGAATAGGTACCTTGGGTGTTTGGGGAATTTCATCCCTCTTTTCCACCGAAACCGGCTCCTTTGGAACTTCCTCTTCACCCAAATCAGCAACTTTGGGTTGTTCAAGTTGTGTACCACTTCTCAACGTAATTGCATTGACACCCTCTTTTGGGTTAATGGGTTGAGAAGGGAGTCTTCCACTATTTTGTGCTTTCAACTTGTTGATATCAATTGCCATGGTGCCCACTTGAGTCTGCAAATCCTTAATCGCACTCTTGGTTTCTTGTTGGCTCTCCTTGAACATGGTAGAAATACCTTGCATCATTGTTTGCAACTTTGCATCAATATCGGAACCTTGGTTTTGAACCGGTTGTTTTGTTGCTGAAATTGCTGTTGTTGTTGTTGAAATTGTTGTTGTTGCGGTTGAAATTGTTGTTGTTGTTGCGGTTGAAATCCACTCGGACGGTTGAAGGTAGGTTGTTGAACCGCACCTTGCTTGTTGGCATAGCTGAAGTTTGGATGATCTCTCCATCCAGGATTGTAGGTGTTGGAATAGGGATCATACCATCTTGGTTGGTTTGGAAAAATCGCATTAGCTTGCTCCAACTCTTCACCATACGAAGGTAATATAACCGCATCCATCTTTTGCATCATGTGCTCCATATTGTCCATCCTTTGATCACGGTGAGATGATGATGAATCAATAACTTCATGCACTCCTATAATCATTGATTCAACTCTTGTGTAGAATTGTTGCGAGTTTGCATCCATACTTTCAATCAACTCGGCATCTTGGGCCACCGTCTTGTTCACTAATGCACCACCACCCGCAGCGTCAAGAAGATATCTATCACTTGATTGGAGACCTTCGTAGAAGTACTGGATTATCATAGCATCGCTGAATTGATGGTGAGGAAAGCTTCCCACCAATCTCTTGTATCGCTCCCAACATTCATACAAAAACTCTCCCACATGCTGCTTTATTCCACAAATCTCTTTGCGAATTTGAGTAGCCTTCGACGTAGGAAAATACCTCTCTAGAAAGATTTTCTTCAACCCGTTCCATGTAGTGACACTTTCGGAAGGAAAACAATACAACAAATCTTTAGCGCTGTCTACCATAGAAAATGGAAAAACTTTCATCATTTCACCATTGGCATCGGTCTCCGCTGGAAGAATATCCTTGACAATGGTATAAAACTCCATGAGATTCTTGTTTGGATATTCATTCGCCATGCCATGAAACTTTGGCAACTCTCTAAGCAACACCGGTTTGATCTCGAATGTTGAGTTGGTTTGGATACACCACCGTTGTGCATCAAGCCTATGAGAATCCAAATCCTTGAGTGTACGATTTGCGTCTTCCATTGCTTCTTCTTCTTCAACTAGTGGTTCTTCTACAAATAGAACCTCTAGTTCTTCTTCTAGTTGTAACTCTTCTTCCACTTCTCGATGAAGAGCTTCGTGTTCTACTTCCAAGACTTGTTCTTCCGTTGTGTCTTGACTTGGTTGGAGTATTTTGCCTCTCCGAGTAGCAATCCCGCACCTTGGATAGTTCCAATCCTTAGAAGCCAGGGATTAGTACCTGAAAAACAATTATCACAAGCAAGTAATAAACAAGACAACAAAACAAAAGCAAAGTAAAAAGCAGAAATTGTAAAAAGAAACTAAAAACTTAATAACAAGCCGTTTGCCTCCCCGGCAACGGCGCCAAAATCTAGTCGGTTGTCAGCCGACGCAAAAATAATTTCACTTTCTTACTTCCTAAAATAAAGTAGTATGCAATAAGAAAGAGTTCGTATCCACAGAGAGGCTTTTTGTTGTTATGCAAATTTTCAGTTTCTTAGTAACCAAAGGGGGGATGTTGTTTTATCAAAGCATTAAAAATAAATTGAAAGCAATAAAGTATGAAAATAATCAATATGGAGAAAGTATTGGTCACGGGATAGTTTCATTCACAAATACATATTTTCATCAATGACTAGAATTGAAATTTAATCTCTCATTTACTAAAAGTCCCAGGATACCTTGATCGCAAGAATATCCCGCTAATTCCCTGATTTCATCACAACCACATTAAAAGATGCATATGTGAATTCTTCCTAGAAAGGAACCTAAAGTGTAAAAGCAAATTAGATTTAACTCCCTAGAAACAATAAGCTATATGGAATAAGACTAATCAAGGCAATCGAAATGTGTAAAAGCACTAAATCAATTTAACCCAAGTTATGATTCATATGTGACTAGTAGGATATATATATATACAAGCACTACCCACATTTATGCTACTTAGAATCAGGGATTAACAACGTTTTCGTATTGAAAACCCTAATATAGCTCTAGATATGAAAGCAAATCGGATTGATTCCATACTCAACCAAATAAACAATCAAATCATAAACAATATGAACAATGAATCATAAACAGTAAAATATTGAAACAAAACTAATACATTGAATCAGATTTTATTTGTGAAATCCACTTATTATCCCATAACCAATATAAAGAATTTAGCTACTCATGGTTTTTGAACTCAACATAATTATTCTTAAAAATAAAATGAAGAACATAAAAATAAATGGAAGCAAACCCTAGTCGCTGCTCTCCTCCAAAAACCCAGTAGAAAAATACGTGATAAGTCCTCCCCAAAAGAATAGAAACTTTTCTTTTTATAGCTTTCAACTTTCCAAAATTAGGTCTTCAAAGCCCAAGGTCCAATACCAAGAAGTATGATGTCCACCAAGTCCAGGTGTGAGAAATATGTCTCTGGAAATTTTGGGTCCAAAACTGGTCGCCAGATTGTTGAAGTCATCACTGGAATCCGGTCACCATCGCCGGAATCCGGTCCCTGGAAAACTTTCTCCGATCACTTGAACCATTGGGAGACGTCACCAGGCAAGTGCACACTCCCAGCAGCTCAACTCCATTTCTATGCAATTCAAACATTCACAAAATACCACCTAAACCAATTCCTTTTTCTTGCGAAAACGTACCCAAAAGCGTGACTCGTAGCTCATATGTGCCGCGGCCAACTATTGTATCCAACATGTACCCCCTTCGCGATTCATTGAAATATCGCGATTCATGCTTCAAGTTATGAAATCCAGCTACCGGAACTATGCCCACCGGCGCGCCATTTTCACTCCGTTTTTGCACTATTTCTGCGAATGCAGCTGCAATCTACTCCTCAACCTGTTATTACCCAAGTTCCCATAAAGCTAAAAATGCCACTCCTTACACTTCCCTGCTATGCACCATAGTTGAACCCATCTGTCCTCCGAACACAGTACATGCCGCTCTGACTCGTTCCACCTACTGCGATATCGTAACAACATCATCTGGTCTCATTCATTCTCTATATGAATAACCACTAGAAGCATCAACACCCTTGTTTTGTAATACACAGAAACCTCACTCCAGTGCCTCAGTTCATTTACAGGTGCAGCTTTAATTCCACCTGCAGCTCTCAATACACATCAAAAGCTCCATTTGAGCTGTAACTCCACCTGCAACTGCTTGGCCATTGCCTACTGCTCCAGCTCCTCAAGGCATCAAACCTAACCAATCAAACCTAGAACATCGAATTATGTTTCACAAACCACCAACATTTCGTTATGTCAGCTACAACCCCCATATCAAGCTGCACTTCTCAGCACAACCTGCAACTTCTCTTGTAACTCACTGCAGTTCACACCCTGCACAGTTTTAGCTTCACCCATAACATGTCACCAGCTCTTCCTGTAGCCACATCATCAGTATTCTCGGCTACTCGGCACCACCATCGTCTCATAGAACTGCCATGAACCAACACATACAGCTTCATATGTTTCCATTACGATCACTACTTCAAGGCAACAACTTCTCCCTGAGTTCCATATGTTCAATGCATTGCAACACATTCCCATGTATTCCTTGTAACTCCAGTTCCCCCATTGCCATAACATCGCTTCACTGGCAATGCCACCATCGTCTTCTCTTTTATAACTGCAATCTCTTCCCTGTATTCTATTGAACTTAAAACCTCCAAACCACTATCAACCAGCACCAGTCACTACACATTGCAGTTTAGCTCATCGCCATAGCTCAGCTGCAACCAATCAGTCTCAGTTCACAGCTACTGCATAACAGTACCATCACCTGCTCCACTTCAACATTTCTTACCTATATGCAACAACATCATATACGTTAGATTTCCATCGAACTCAGCTGCAATATCAACACCCTACACCTCCTTCCAGATTCACTTCCAACTACAGCTGCCAACCACTTATCAATCCTGCAATTCTAGCCATAAGTTCCATCATTGCAAACCATTATGTAGTTACAATCACTTCACCAGTAGCTCAATTTTCAATTCTTCTCCACAGTTCATGCCTTCCCAGCATCACTACATCAGTTATATCACAGTACTCCTTGTAATGCAGCCTAACATACATCTAAGTGAACATTCTTTACTTACGCAAATTCAGCTCATTCATAAGCAGCAAAAGCATCACTACTAACTTCCCATTGAACTACCCAGCGGATGCTCACTGCAATGCAGCCATTCACCACTCCAGTTTGCAATCAAACCAACAAACCCTCCTTTTTCTTGTTTCACATCGAACCTACAATACCCATTTAAGTTCATACTGCACATTTGTACCTCAAATTCTCAGAACCCCTCATCTCGGTTTCAAGATCAAAACCGAAAACCCATTCTCGATTCTTCCAGTTCTTCATCTTGACCGACAATAAAAACCACAAACTCATGGCATCAGACTCAAAAACCCTTGTAATTCTCAAATCTCAGAAGAAGCATCTGAGTCTTCTAAATCTTTACAACCATCAACAGAAATTCCTCCATCTTTTCCCTTGCAATTCACAACACCCACAACACTATAACTTCAATTGAAGCTCAATATATGAGACAACTCACCCTTCAATAGCAAGGACTCGTAAATTCCTTCTTGATTTGCATCTTCAGCACCAGAACCCTAAATCAATTGATTCTTCTATGTAACCCTAACTTTCAGACAGCAGCCTCTTTTAATTTCAGGTAATAATGAACTGAATGAGAGAAATGTTTCTCTCGGGTTTAGGGGTGGTTAATGATTGTATTGGATATTGACACTAGGTGGGTTAAGATAAGGGCTGCCCTGCTGAAATATCTTTCCCTTCAACTGTCGGTCCTGCGAGACTGACAGTTCAGTTCTCGTAATTCTTGTTCTGTCATTTCTAATGGAAAGCTGGCTCCATCATCCGCCTCCTGTGAAGTGAACAAATTTCCCTTCTTACTCCAAATGAATGATTTTTCCTTCTTTTGCTCCCAATGACTCCAAAACACCTATAAAACTCAAAAGTAAACATAAGATACATAATTTACATGAAAACTCGCAAAGAAAGCATAAATACTAGATATAAAATTAGGTGTTTTAGACACCTATAAACCAACCATGGTTGGTCATTCTAAATCGTGCGCCTGAATGGAGCATGACGCACGGCTTTGAAACCCAAAAATTAGGGTTTTGAATCACGAGCGTCCATCTTCTCCGACACGAATGGAGGGTCCGAGATTAGATCAAAGAAGGTCCGGCCATGTCAACATGACCACCGTGGACCCATATATCCCCTCACCTGATCGCCAAGGCATACCATGCATGGCTATTCCCAAATCGTTCGCTCCAACATGCGTGGTCGCACCTCCCAAGCTGCAAACTAATCTCAACCGCTCGATTTCTCCGGACGAATTGGGTGGCTTAGATCGTGTTTTCATGGGACGGTAAGGCATAGGCGTGAATACCAGCCTACCACCTACACGTTGGAGCAGTCGACCAAGACCGACCAAGCCTGGTCGTCTTGGAACGCCCGCCCGGAGTTGGTATGGGAAACGGCTTTTGCAGCACTGATCTTCTGTCGCAATTTGATCTCGTCCACTCAACTTCTCCAGATGAATTGAGTGACCCAGATCACGTTTTCATGGGACGGTAGGTATAGGAGCCTATACCGTCATACCATCTACACACATGCATGATCGGCCAGTCCAGAATAGTTCCCTAAGCCTGGTTTCGGTCAAGGTGAAGAGCAGTGCTTGCGCACCTCCTTCGAAACCCTAATTCCACCAAGTGTTGCATATGAGTGTCTCAAAGATCATCTCATCCGTCCAACTTCACCATCTCGGTTATATAGCCCTGGTCAGGAGTTAATTAGTCAGTGCGAAGTCATGGTGATCACCATCCGCCACTTTACCACACCATGTGGTCGGTCAAGGAAGGGTTTGCATGCGCAACTTCCAAACCATGCTGGATATACTCAATGCAGTACCTGCATAGTATACACACGATACTTCATAAGTATCAATTTCCTAAATTCTTCATGTGTTTTGCTTTCGGGCGGTTTTATCCTGCCGATCGAGCTTAAAACCAAAATATTCCCGCTTTAGGAGATAGGGAATTCTTTTCCGTATGGAATGGAGGGGAGGACCATCAAAATCCGAGTTTGTACTAGAATTCTACAACGATTCTAGTAAGGGGCGCTAATTAGGGTTTCTAGTGAAACAATCAATGGTTGCCCCTTCTCTCAAGATGCAAAATCTCGGCCGTCGAAGGTCACCAAGCTAGCAAGTTTCCCGAGCCTGACTTGCCAAGACACAACAACATGCTACATATTTTCCAAAAACATTCAAGACATCGATCATGTCACAAACTGGGGGATACATACTGGGGTATTGGTCTGGCGGTTTATAACGTGCCATCATAAGAACGTGTCAGGAATTCATGGACGGTTAGTGATGATGGGATAAGTGGGAAAGCCTGGTCGTGTGACACCAACACACTACTCGACTACTCCATCACTCCACTTTCTCTATTTCCCATGAGATACGAAGGTTAGGCTAAAAGGCTTGTATAAATAGGTTCTCCTCCCTATTTTCAACGACAACACAAGTCCAGACAACAAAATCAAGTGTTGATACAATTGTATTCAAACACCGAAACTAATAGATTACATCCTGTAAGCCAGTTCAACTTTCTGATACAAGACTCGCTTCCCTCCCTAAGATCAACCCTATCTCCTTCACTTTGTTACCGAAACAAGTCTGGAACGGCCATTTCTTGGTTTAGGCCGGACTTGCACAGATTGATCTCTCGAATCTACAAGCACTCACCGCGCAGTGCATTTTTTTTAGGTTTAGATTCACTCCTCATCCACATCCCAAATTACCAAAATTAGCAGGAATAGTTTTCACCCATAAACAATTGGCGACCACAGTGGGAGGTTGATCTCCCGGTCGTAAAGTCAATTTCTTCGAAATCCGATTCGATTTTCTCAACTTCAAAAATGGTAGATCTTAGAACCAACTCAATCAACAATTTATTTCAAGATGGTGGGACTCAGGTCTGGATCATCAATCAATTCTGATGGATCTAGTGTGGATAACACTCTCGGTGTTGATGTACTTGTCAGTGGAGCTACTGTCGTCAATACATCTCGTGGAGCCGTCAATTCTATCACCAACACTAGCAGAGAAGGAGATATTCCAGTAGGTGTAACGCCTCCCATCACCAGAGCCAGAGAAACCGCGAATCCCGGCATCTCCTCAAGTGTAATGCCTATGGTAGTCACCAGAGCAGCAACTTCCACTCTTTCATCAAGACGAGGAGCCGGAGGCATGAGAGGAGGACCATCTCCCATTACCATTGCAGACTTGATGGAGAAGCGGGAAGTTCTTGCTAAGACTCAAACAGATATGGCCGCAACTCAGAAAGAGGTACTCACTTTTCTTAAGACAATTAACTAATCGATTTCCATAAGAGCCGCGACATCCCCTGGAGCCAACAAGGAACGCATTCAACGCACCAGAGAAGGTACTTCAGTGGTGCGGACCTACATGGACCTGATCAAAGAAGCGTCATCAGATATGTGCAGTCATGTCATGGAGAATCCTACAATGGGGACTGATCCTCACAACGATCCTCCTCAAGTCAATAGTTTCACTATGAACCAGAGGCCGGTGGATCGGGAAGCGGTTTTTCTAGTGGAAAGTTTATGCGAACTTTCACACCTCTCGAAGAATCAGCGCGCGTAAAAATTTTGCTGCAATCAACTAGAGGAAGGTCACAACCATGCCCTACATGTCACTGCACGCATCAAGGATTCAGAGTTCAACACGTCCCTTAACGACATAGGAGCGTCTTCGAATGTGATTACTCTCAAGACTCTCAGGACATCCAAAGTTCTCACGGGCAAGGTCGTACGGAAGCCTACCACAATGACGGACTTCAAGGGAAACCAAACCAGTACATACGGGAGAAGCTCTGTGGAAAGAATCAGACAAGTTCGTTGCATCCCACTCCCCACGTGGGAATCAATTTAGGAAGAAGACCGGCTTGCATCATTGAGGGCTAGTACCCACGATGCATCTTTGCTGACGAAGCATTCTTCTCCATCCTATGAAGCCACGACCCACGTTCACACGAAGAGGGAACAAACTTTTGTGGCGAGTCTAACCAGAAATGGAAAAAGGTATACCGACGCTGCCATTATAAATTAGCAGGGGAGACTGTTACCCAGTCTCTCACCCAATGGAATGATACAACAGCAACGAAACACAAGAACAAATACTAGATGCTCCACAATAGATGCAAGGTGGCACCAACTCCACAACTGATGAGATTGAGATCGTTGAGGAATCTCCTAGGCATATCTCCATCAGATCAACCTTATGTACGGATAGACGCACGAAGCTCGTGGAACTTCTCAAAGAGTACCATGACATATTCGCTTGGAGATATGTATAAATGCTGGATTGGTCACCCATCATCTACATGTCATACCTGGATCCAAGTCGGTTAAACAGTTACAGTTCAGATACGAGGAAAATGGATAGATCAGGTGTTGCATAGAGACTTGAACAGGTGCTGCTCCAAAAACGATCCTCCTCTACCTAACATCGACATGTTAGTAGATGCAACCAGCGGACATGGCATATTCTCCTCCATGGATGGATGTAGCAGCTACAACCAGATAAGGATGTACGAGAATGACGTAAGTAAGATAGATTTTTTAACTCCTCTCTGAAATTTTTATTATACCATACTGCCATTTGGTTTAAAGAATGCCGGTGAAATGTATCAACACTCTATGACGACAATATTCCACTGGAGCCAATACCTCAAGGGAGCAGCCTCAAGAAGATAATGATATACACGCGTCATATCGAACAATATCTGGGTGAGTCACTTTATCAGACAGTGGTATACGTCTATCATGCTATGTTGGAGAATCTGCGCATCCTCTGGAGCTATTGAACGCTCATCTACAACGACATATTCCCTGATAGAAATAACCAGGCCTGCCGGTAATGAAGAGCCTCATAATGTTCATAGGGGCATATATCTCACCAACATGTGATACAACCTTCAGCCTTCTGTAAGCAGTTCCCTGAAGCAGCAAGAGGAAAACTACCGATATACAACATCTTGCGCGTCCGCCAACTCCAACTCCAGTACCACATGCACCACTCCCACAATAATGAAACAACGTCCAAGATATTCCTGTCTCTACAACAACCACTACGAACAAACCATGTAAACCACGCTTGGGGAATGAGGCTCAGCATGAAGTTCCTTCACCGTCAGTCAAGGACTTCTTCAACACAAGAGAGATGGTCAGTCAAGAAGCATGGAATTTGCAAGGGTAAATCGAACTGAAGATGAATCCACTTCAACGCTCCCTCCAGCAGAAGCTTCTTCAATGGTCTATTCAAGAGCCGCCTCAACGCTCTCTCCGGGACCCACGTTCGCTTCAGAATCCTGCTTCAACACTCTCTCCAGGATCCACCTCAACGTTCGCACCATAAGCCACTTTAACATCCTCTCGAGCCGTTTCAATACTCAAGCTACATCAATAATCTGCGCTCTGGTCAAGTTATCTTTGATGTATTCAATGTTCAATATACGTCTCATCCATCCTTCATGAGAGTCCAGCGGAGCATGAGAACCTTGAAGTCGATAGGAGAAGGATTATCTTGTGGAACAAATATTTTCATATAGTTGAAAGAGCGCGGTGAACAACTCGTCATCAATGTTCAACATATCTTTGAAGATATCAACACCTCCTGACTTGGAACCAGCATTATCCCCAGAAGACATCTCTACAGGAGTTCTTTTCTTTATTCTACAATAAAAGACATGAGTCAATAGTTGTATAAAAGCGTGTGAGATGTGTAGTCACACATGACATAACACACATTCACGTTGGAGTACACAAGTCTGGTATTGATCAATTCACAAGTCCGGTATTGCTCCAGTTTCAAGTCCGGAGTTGATCAAGTCACAAGTCCGGTATTGCTCCAGTTTCAAGTCCGGAGTTGATCAAGTCACAAGTCCGGTATTGCTCCAGTTTTAATTCCGGAGTTGATCAAGTCACAAGTCCGGTATTGCTCAAGTTTCAAGTTTGGTATTGATCAAAGTCACAAGGCTGGTATTCGAATAAAGTAGGTGCACGTAGCAGGGCCGGTTTTCATTCGAAACACAGTGTCGAAATTCAGTCAGGCATGCGGCGGGTCCCACTTAATACCAGCCCCATATTGGTCAAAGCATGCACAGCCGGCCTCAAACAAAGCAGACATGCAGTGGTCCCACTTGATCAGGAACAATCATCCCCATATTGGTCCAAGCAGGCACAGCCGGCCCCAAAAAAAGAAGGCATGTGGCACGCAGTGGACCGACGTTTAACCAAAGAAGGCGCATGATGAGTCCCACATTTAACCAAAGCAGGCGCATGATGAGTCCCACGTTCAACCAAAGTAGGCATGCAGTGGACCCACGTTTAACCGAAGCTGCATATCAAGCCCACGTTCGATCAAGCAGGCGCAGCAGCCCCACGAACGAAACAGGCGTAGCAGTCCAACAAAGTAGGCAAGACCGACATTATGCTAGGGGAACGCTCGCCTGGATGTCTCTTGAACGTGACATGCTCGAAGGACAGGATGACCCGTCTCTCCTGGTAACATCTAAATTCGTCTCGTTAGTTTTATCTTTAACTGTCACCATCTCATGCCTACCCCAGAATAATGTAACCATTATGTGCTAGGCAGGGGACTTAATGTTGATGGTGGATTTTCATTTAAAGGCTAAAATTATAAAAGCCAAAAAATTGTGCGCTAACATCTTATAAAAGATAAAGCCATTAATGAGTGATGGATACTCCTTCACTTTATTAATTCACTTAGGATGGAGCATGTGGCAACAATCCAATTCTGTGAATAAAATACGAAATTCATCCAGGTTAGAGCATGTAGCAACAATCCCATATACCCTATGAATTTCCAGCATTATTAATTAATGCACAAACAGCCTTTTATTTCCTATAATCATTATCAGTTCGGCATGATGCTTGAGTGTTTCTCTTAGCAGAGTAACACGAATCTCCAAGCATTATAATGAAAGCATGTACGAAATACCCGTACAGGCTGAACTCTCGGTGTGTTATGCTATCCCGATTGAGCCCCTCTCGGTGTGTTATACTAGCCCGATTGAGCATCCAGACTGACTGTATCAGTCTGGATATGATCGCGACCATCCAACTCCACCAGCCTGATTGGATGGCCCAGATCGATTCCATAACCCCCAAGCAGGTATGGAATACCTGCCGAACCAACACGGACCCCGCACGGTCGGCCTCCCTTGGCCTAGCTTGCCAAAACGTCCAAACCATAGTAGTATGGATGGAAAACCCTAAATTAGGGTCTGCGGCACATTACATGTGTCGCAAAACAACCTCAACCATCCATCTTCGCAGGTATAGATGGAGGGTGCAGATGTAGATTCAAAAGGCACGGAGTATGTCAATACAATCACCGTATGCCCTCCTACATACCTGGCCAATCGGTCAGGACCAACCATGGTTGGTCATTCCAAATCGTGCACCTGAATGGAGCATGACGCACGGCTTTGAAACCCAAAAATTAGGGTTTTGAATCACGAGCGTCCATCTTCTCCGGCATGAATGGAGGGTCCGAGATTAGATCAAATCAGGTTCGGTCATGTCAACATGACCATCGTGGACCCATCTATCCCCTCACCTGATCTTCCAAGGCATACCATGCCTGGCTATCCCCAAATCGTTCGCTCCAACATGCGTGGTCGCACCTCCCAAGCTGCAAACTAATCTCAACCGCTCGATTTCTCTAGAATAATTGGGTGGCTTAGATCGTGTTTTCATGGGACGGTAAGGCATAGGCATGAACACCAGCTTACCACCTACACGTTGGAGCAGTCGACCAAGACCGACCAAGCCTGGTCGTCTTGGAACACCCGCCCGGAGTTGGTATGGGAAATGTCTTTTGCAGCACTAATCTTCTGTCGCAATTTGATCTCATCCACTCAACTTCTCCATACGAATTGAGTGACCCAGATCACATTTTTATGGGACGGTAGGTATAAGCGCCTACACTGTCACACCATCTACACACATGCATGATCGGCCAATCTAGAATAGTTCCCTAAGCCTGGTTTCGTTCAGGGTGAAGAGCAGTGCTTGCGCACCTCCTTCGAAACCCTAATTCCACCAAGTGTCGCAGATAAGTGTCTCAAAGATCATCTTATCCGTCCAACTTCACCAGCTCGGTTATATAGCCCTGGTCAGGAGTTAATTAGTCAGTGCGGAGTCATGGTGATCACCATCCGCCACTTTACCACACCATGTGGTCGGTCAAGGAAGGGTTTGCATGCGCAACTTCCAAACCATATTGGATATACTAAATGCAGTACCTGCATAGTATACACACGATACTTCACAAGTATCAATTTCCTAAATTCTTCCTGGGTTTTTCTTTCGGGCTGTTTTATCCTCCCGATCCCGCTTTAGGAGATAGGAAATTATTTTTCGTATGGAATGGAGGGGCGGACCATCAAAATCTGAGTCCGTACTAGAATTCTACAATGATTCTAGTAAGGGGGCTAATTAGGGTTTCTAGTGCAACAATCAACGGTTTCCCCTCCTCTCAAGATGAAAAATCTCGGCCGTCGAAGGTCACCAAGCTAGCAAGTTTCCCGAGCCTGACTTGCCAAGCCACAACAACATGCTACATGGTTTCCAAAAACATTCAAGACATCGATCATGTCACAAACTGGGGGATATATACTGGGGTATTGGTCTGGCGGTTTACAGCGTGCAGCGCACAACGCACCATCATAAGAACGTGTCAGAAAGTCATGAACGGTTAGTGATGATGGGAGAAGTGGGAAAGCCTGGTCGTGTGACACCAACAAACTACTCCACTACTCCATCACTTCACTTTCTCCACTTCCCACGAGATACGAAGGTTAGGCTAAAAGGCTTGTATAAATAGGTTCTCCTCCCTATTTTCAACAACAACACAAGTCCAGAAAACAGAATCAAGTGTTGATACAATCGTATTCAAACACCGGAACTGATAGATTACATCATGCAAGCCAGTTCAGATTTCTGATACAAGTCCTGCATAGCCAACACCTTCACATTCTCAACACCTTCTTCGCTTCCCTCCCTAAGATCAACCCTATCTCCTTCACTTTGTGACCAAAACAAGTCTGGAACGGCCATTTCTTGGTTTAGGCCGGACTTGCATAGATTGATCTCTCGAATCTACAAGCACTCACCGCGTAGTGCATTTGTTTTAGGTTTAGATTCATTCCTCATCCACATCCCAAATTACCAAAATTAGCAGGAATAGTTTTCACCCATAAACAACTTCTTAATACATCACCAGTATTAATAGCATCAGATCCATTTTTTCATGAGTTTTCCCTTGTATTTGTTGGAAAATTTGGGTACAAGAGAGGATGAAAAACAATACAAGAATGAAAATAATGTTGTATCACTGGAGCTTCAAGGCCTTGCGATTCTTTTCAGCAATTATTTCGACCATTCCCAAATAATGGACGAGTACAACCGGTCAGCGAAATATTGCTTTCAGGATACAATGAAGCCCTAACAACGTTGTTGGGTTCAAGAGTTGTACTCCCTTGACCCAACCAAGAACACACAGTATTTAGATTCTGATGATGCTTAGAGAGAAAAGAAATCATAGATTTTTTATGTGTTTTTTCATTATTTGAATGAAAACAAATCATCACTACTTATAGGGAATTCATGCCTATTGGAGATGCCTCTTCACTTCCAAAAGACACATAAGGTGTCTGTTGAGAATGGTTGTGTCTTTTATGAACCATCACACCTTTTGGAGGTGTCTCTTCATCTCCAACTAACATCCATTGTGTTTATTCAACACAAGAAGCTTCCTCGTCATAGCGGCAAACCAAACTGAAAACATTTTATTTTCTATGTTATTGAAAATATCCAACAATCTCCCCATATATTCAAAAACCAAAACAAAAAATAAAGTAAAACTTATAAAACCGGAGTGGCTGCATCACTCAAGTGATTGCCTATGTACCGAGTGGGATCAAGCCAACGTAGTTCAAGCTTAATTGGGAAATAAGCATCATCATTGAAATCAATACATAAATGATAGGTATCTTTTGGATTTGAACCTTCACTTAGTGTAAGAAATTCAAAGCCTTATCGGGGTTCAGTGGTGAAATCAGTCTTGAACCAAGTACCCCATGTGATAAAACTGGAATCTCCACACATATTGATTTCAGGGATTGTTTGTTCTGTAGCTCAGCACATTAATGGCCCTGTGCTTATACTGGATTCATGAGTCCCTCAGAGAGCGGTCTTTTTCTCTTAGGAAACGACCTGATTTCCATACTCAGATAGGTAAGTCTCGAAGGTGTTTCTGCGAGACACCTTGTGATAAAAGGTTAGACTTATTAAGGATTTTCATCCATCCTTTTTTCTTGCAGAACCTGCACTAAACAAAAATGAGAAGTTTTTACTTAGTTCACCATAATCACTTCCATAACTTGTTGGTACCACATTGAACCTTATTTATCTTTTTCAAAACATAGGTTGGGTTTATTCTATGGGTGATCGAATTTTTATTCATATACCTTAGTCCCAGTTCTGTATACTTCATTGAAAACATTTCCTTTGGGAGACTCTTCGTAAATAGGTATACCAAGTTTTTCTCCGTTTCAATGGCTAACTGCAATTACTCCTTTCTTGAGTAATTGACTTACCGTTCAATGTCCAATACTTGTATGTCTTTACATTTCATTATAAGTCTTTGTTAGAGACTTTTGAAGATCATAGCCTGATTCACAATTAATTAAGACCGCTTGAGATGGCTTCTTCCAAAAATGGGATTTCTACAAGTTAGGTTCTAAGACATTCTTCCTCATTACATGCATCTACTTATGCATTTTACAAAAACAATTGTAACTTCTCTAGTGATCCTAATTAACATTTACGGTTAATTCACAAGAAGTCATTGCAGACTTGCATACACTAAGGCATAGAAAATTTGTAGGCAACTTATATATTTGTTATCTCAACAAATATAATACCATGATGAGTAACTCTTTTACTCATGATCAATCCTCTACAAATTGCTACACAACAACATGGACAAAGTCTATTCAACATTTTAAATTATGTAATGCAATTGTTCATAATTTATCCATCGGTAATATCGTAACACCTCATCGTTGGATATTTAGTCGGCCGCCCAATTTTCCAATATGTTAGATATTAGCCGGTATTCCACCCCTTTCGATGTCATTTAAGACATGCTCATTTCCAAGTTTTGGAACCTATAATTCTTTTTTCAAGAATTATTCTCATCCCATTAAAATTATTCTCTCAGCACTTACTGACGAATTACAACACTATAAAATTTGTATGACAACGTCATATAAATTCTCCCCCAATTTCATGACATTTTTCAAATGTTATGAAGCACACAGTTGAGTCCACTTCTTTGAATAACAACATCAAATTGAGTCAATGGTTGTGCAAATACAAAACTCAATTTTAGTTTTGATCAAGAGCCATATACATGCAGTGCATTTATGTAAACCCCCACCCTCGTATTAAGAAATGCATGTGTTACTTCCCATCTTTCAATGTGGTTCCTTTAACCAACAAACATTGGTTTACCAATCCTATTTAAGTGTCAACAAGGAGAAAGGCAGTGTCAATTTTTTTTTGATGCCCCCAACTAGTAATCACAAAATTCCTTAATACTCATATTTATTGTTCATCACAAGACGTTATGAATAACACTGACGCTCTTAAGAATTAATGTGTACCACTCTTATCTGTCAACCAAAGTAACCAAATTCTTGTTCATTCTATGAATACATCCAAACCCGCAAATTTAATTGTGGAGAACTTTTGATAGACAGGAAATTACTCACATTCAGAATAACTACAGAGTACACAACTCGAAATTCCTCCAATTTGGATTCCCTATGTTTTTACTGCATTGGTTGAAAGATTCAACCAGATCAACCAAAAGAAGCATCATGACATGGATCTCACTGATCCATGACCATTGTTAATTTCTATAAGAATAAAATATTCAAATTTGCTCCCACTAAAAGGAGATTGTATCAGTATACCAGGTTTGGTTATACTACCAAAATTTCCCATGAAACATTTATCCAAACACCTGATATAATCAAACGTACTTATGCAAGGCAATCACACAATGGTCATGGTATTATTAATACACGAGACTTGTGTACTCACTACGAGACGGCAGAATGCATGCATCAATTATACGTTATAAGTTACGACTAGTAAATTTTAAAATATAATATATAATCACAAGATATGATATAATAGAGAGTCAGAGACTAGTTTACTTATCTGACTTGATGACGGTTTCCGCTGGTGATAACCGTTTCCTTTGTCTACCAAAGAATCCCAACTTTCTTTGATTAGAAATTTTCCAATCACTTGGGATATATCGTTGACATCACCGGAAGAGTCACAACGACACTCTTCATTTTTCCCTTCCTGATTCTTCTTGTTTAATTGTTCTCTGCGCATACAAGAGAAAAAAAATGATCAACAAAAGGAGAAAGAGATGGAAATAGATTTTCTGAAAACTCCTCATGTTTGCTCCTTTTTCGTGCTCGTCCAGAAATGTATTTTCCCGTGGTAAAAAATTAACCAAATCTGCACTTATTCCAAACTGGCGGAAACCCCAATAGAGGAAATCCTTGATTTCGAGATCATAAATTCCAGTCCCGACATCTTCGTGTGGAGTATTCTTTCTGAGAAAATAATCCCCACTCCTGGTTATACAGTAGTATCATAAAGCCCAGCTGCATATAGCCCGTTAATCAAAGTGGAGGAAATTTATGGTGAATGCATATAAACGGAACTTCTCATGTTATATCCCTAACGGTGTTCGTTGTCAACAAGTAACAACCAAACTTTCATCCTCCCTAATCGGAAAATAATTGCTAAAAACTGTTGGAAAATTTGGGTACAAGAGAGGATGAAAAACAATACAAGAATGAAAATAATGATGTATCACTGGATCTTCAAGGCCTTGCGATTATTTTCAGAAATTATTTCGACCATTCCCAAATAATTGACGAGTACAACCGGTCAGCAAAATATTGCTTTCAGGATACAATGAAGCCCTAACAACGTTGTTGGGTTCAAGAGTTGTACTCCCTTGACCCAACCAAGAACACACGGTATTTAGATTCTGATGATGCTTAGAGAGAAAAGAAATCAGATATTTTTGATGTGTTTTTCCATTATTTGAATGAAAAAAAATCATCACTACTTATAGGGAACTCATGCCTATTGGAGATGCCTCTTCACTTCCAAAAGACACATAAGGTGTCTGTTGAGAATGGTTGTGTCTTTTATGAACCATCATACCTTTTGGAGGTGTCTCTTCATCTCCAACTAACATCCATTGTTTTTATTCAACACAAGAAGCTTCCTCATCATAGCGGCAAACCAAAATGAAAACATTTTATTTTCTATGTTATTGAAAATATCCAACAGTATTTTCAACCAAATTCTATCAACACTCACGCTACTTTGCCGTTGTAATCCAAATCCAATTGAAACCCAATTTTTCTGGTCTAGTGAGCTCTTGAAAACGGCTGCAATCTAATCTATTTCTTCACAAATTCATGGCAACACAAACACATTTTCAACTAATTTCTCTCGCCTAAAACCCTAATTCAAACCCCAAATCAAACTAAAAATCCTAAATCTGATTCAACCCAGAACCTACAACCGTTAAATCTTGAAGAATAACATTACCATTGATCACTATCAGCAATTAAATCAATTTTACTGTGGATTTCGTTTACCAACAAATAACTTTTTCCAAGTTTGTCCAGTGAGAACGAATGAATGGAAATGGCACAAGATGATAAAGTATTTGATTTGTTGAAATGATAAGGAATTTGTTGAAAAAATAGGATAATCAGACAATCAAGATGGGTTTGGAGATTATTGATTTTGTTTTTTTAAACCACGGAACATTTCCCTTTGAGGTTATAGTTATGATGGTGGTGGCGGCGGCGGTGAAGGGTTCGGAAAAGAGAAGATGAGCTCCCAGTCCCACTTGCCTTATATGATATTTGAGTAAATATTCGTAAAGTAAAGGGTGTCATTGTAAACTCAGTTAATAATTTGATTTTCTATAATTCTTTTAATAATTTCTAAACAGAAGTCAAGTTTTAACCGAGTCAACTCCAGTCAACGCTATTTCTAAGTACCAAACCCTAAGATGGACAAAAGTTAGATCCAACACTAATGTTAGACAAAATGTAAATACCAAAAACCAAATAACCCTTTAATTGCTGGTAATTAAAATAATATAAAACTAACAACCTTAATTAAAAGATTCTTAATTTATTTTGGTCCGGGATCTCCTTGAGTTATTAAGGAATATCTTTGAATAATAAAAGATAAGAGTTACTGATCATGTTCAAAGTACGTTGACATCTTTTCTTTGTAAATCCTTTTTCATATTTACAATCTTGGAATCAATTATACCACACTTCCAAACAAGTTTAGAATTGGTTCATCTGTATTCCAAGACAACTATGTGATTGATCAAATATCAAATCACTAATCATGGGTTTACGGTTTTACCAAACACAAGGATCGGTTCTACCTCAATATAGTTACCAGGATCGGTTACATCAATTATCAGGACCAGTTACCATATACTCATGGCATTACTTGTAATCGATTACACAAGTCACTAGGATCGGTTACACCAATTACTAGGACTGGTTACGCCAATTACAAGGATCGATTACACATTACTTTTGTGATCGATCACACCAATTACTAGGATCGGTCACACCAATTACAAATATCTATCATACCATCGTAGGTGATTACTTAGGATTGTTTACACTAATAAAAGTCATACCTGTTAGAGCATAGCTCGGTTAAACCCACCAAGCGTTGGTATGTCAAGTTTGCTTGTCATATTTTAGTGAATCAAAACTCATTTAAAGAGTCACTTGATTATTTACTAGAGTCAACTTCGTATATGTTAGCTATAAAGTTACTAGGATATGAGACTTACAATTATTACGTGAAGCCTTGAAGAATGTGAAGAAGTAAAGAACTACACCAACGACATCATCCTCCCACTTGAGGTTGGTAATATTTGACTTGAGCTGTTTCATTCCTAACGTATCTTTCAAGTCGTGCATATTGAAAACATAACTGCAAAGATGTGTATGATTATACTCTAGTTAGACATAGTATTAAGGAATTACAATACGAAGTATAACGTTTATCTTTTGAACTTCGTATATAAGACATCGACATAATCGTATGAATGCTATTGTGATTATGTATGGGTATGAGTGAAGATTTTTTCATAGGAAATAATGTTTTTACATTCGTTTAAAGGAAGTACAATTCACAAACTTGTGTTGTGAATCAAAAGGGAAATCGCTAGGCTTATTGGTATTGTTATTCATTGCAAATCTTTGGATTACCAATATGCGTGTTTATTATAACCGCTCATAACTTGTTTATGTATCTTGTTAAAACTATTCACAAGGCCTGACTTTTGTATTGGTATGACTTTTATTAGTGAAACCGATCTTAAGTAATCACCTGAGATGGTATAATCGATTTACTATAACTGGTATGACCAACTCTAGACATTGGGGAACCGATCCTAGTAATAGGTGCAACCGATCACAAGTAGGGTAATCGATCCTTATAAGAGGTGCAACAAAATATTAGTGATTGGTAACTGATCCTATGACTTGTGCAGCCGAATACAAGTTAGATACCATATATATGTGGTAACAGATCCTAGTACCACATGGAGGTAGAACCGAAACTTATTTTGGTAGAATCGTTTAAACCCATGATTGGTGATTTGATAGGATAATCAATCACATAGTTCTTGGAAGTTCAGATTAACCAATTCTAAACTTGTTTGGAAGTGTGGCAAATCGGTTCCAAGATTGTAAATATGAAAAAGGATTTACAAAGTAAACATGTCGACATACTTTGAACATGTGCAGTAACTCTTAACTTTTATTGCTCAAAGATATTCCTTAATAGCTAAAGGAGAATCCCAGATCGAAATAAATTGAGAATCTTTTAATTATGGTTTGTAGTTTTATATGCTTTTAATTTACAGCAATTAAAATGCATATCTTTAGAAAATAAAAATTAGTAATGTGCATTTACCAGTTGGAGATTTTCTACTGAGATTTCGGTCAATATATGGACAGCGCATTTCTAGGAATTATGAAAACCGTTTTTTCCCTTATTGCATATCTTTGAGAATATTCGGTTTTGGATATTCCTTGGTGTCCAAACTTCCTTGGTCTATAAATATTGAAGTTTGCATTTCAAGAAAACAAATCCTCATAGCCATCAAAACTACCTAGTTGTGTTGTTACTGGTGGAGTAGTCTATTCGGAGAGGAAAGTACCCGAATCAGTCGAAATCTCTTACGACCGCTCATTTTAACGACTTCTTTGGGATTGGGAATCTGTACGAGTACCTTTGGTGGGAAACTAGATAATTTCAGTTTATTATTAGTTTTCAATTGATTTGATTGACTAACGGTTGTTCAACTTTGATTGCACCTAGTTTGTTTATACTTGAGAATCTTCTCTTCTGATATAAGATTCACTCAAACTAGATCAAAGTTTCGACGGGGATCTTTAGACTGTTTGTATATCTAAAGACGTCTTTTCATAATCCATTGTTAACAGAATCCGTTCTGTGTGTGATTGATCACAAGAGATTCAAGTTGATTGTGTGCAGGTATTTATTGAAGATATAAGAATATATTAAGACGAAAAAGGTTTCTGATTTGGGTTCATAATCTTTGGTGTGCGCTGAAAAAGTGGGGGTCTAACAACCTCACCCAATATTTCGATTAGCAATTTGTATGGACAAACTCTAATATACTTTTAAGAGAATTAACTAGACAATCAGATCAATCTTAATAAAAAAGTATATCAAGGAGTTAATATCTCTATCTCTCGATTTGATCTATACTCAAACAAATAGAAATCTGTGAATCTTTATCAAATACAAGAGATAGAAACTTGGATGGTACCAAAGACCAATATCCAAGGATCAATCAATTTCCAATCAACAACCAAAGGTTGGATTTCACAATTGATCGATATAACGCACAACCTGTGATATTTCAATTATATAACAAAATATAATGCGGAATAGAAATAACACGGACACCAGAAATTTTGTGAACGACG
Organism: Papaver bracteatum; assembly: GCA_023529315.1. Classification (NCBI taxonomy): domain Eukaryota; kingdom Viridiplantae; phylum Streptophyta; class Magnoliopsida; order Ranunculales; family Papaveraceae; genus Papaver; species Papaver bracteatum. The sequence continues at coordinate 943,433 of JAJJWX010002476.1, forward strand.
AAACCACAAATGTAGAAAAACCCCGGGACCTAGTCCAGATTGAACACCACACTATATTATGCCACTACAGACACTAGCCTACTACAAACTAACTTCGGTTTGGACTACAGTTGAACCCTAATTAATATCACACTGATTCAAGGTACAGTTGCGCTCCTTACGTCTCATATCCTAGCAAGATACTACGCACTTGATTCCCTTATCTGATCTCACCCACAACCAAGAGTTTCTACGACTCAAAGTTGAAGACTTTAATAGAAAAATTTGTATCACACAAAAAAGTCTATGATAATAGATAAATTTGTCTCTCACAGATAAACCTATGAGTTTGTTCCGTATTTTGATAGAAATCAAGGTGAACAAGAACTAATTGATAACCCAGACTTATATTCCCGAAGAACAGCCTAGAATTATCAATCACCTCACAATAATCTAAATCGTATGGTAAGGAAACTAGATATTGCGGAATCACAAATGATGAGACGAAGATGTTTGAGATTTCTTTTTATCTTGCCCTATCGGAGATATAATCTCAAGTCAATTATTCAATTGAACTCATACGATAGAAAATGGAAAGATCAGATCGCTCAACTACAAGAAAAGTAGTTTCGTCTGGTTTCACAATCCCAATGAAGTCTTTCAGTCGTTAACTGACAGGGTTTCGAGAAGAAACCTACGGTTAAAGGAGAATCGACTCTAGCAAAACCAACTAGTATCACGCAGGAGATGTGGGGATTAGTTTTTCCAGTTGCTAGAGTTCCCCTTATATAGTTTTCAAATCAGGGTTTGCAATCTAAGTTACCTTGGTAAAAAAGCATTTAATATTCACCGTTAGATGAAAAACCTGATTCATTCAAGCTAATATATTTCAACTTTTAGATCGAAACTTAGCTTGTCACACACAAATGAAATGTATTCATTTAGGTTTGAGTAACCGTACCTAAACGTGTACACTTAGTTGGTTCACAAATAGTTAACCAATGGTTAGCCATATGAGCACTTCCATATTAACCATATTCATCTTTCTCATAACTAGTTCAAATGACCCATAAGAACTAGTTGAAGAGTTATTCAATTGCTTAGGTCTTTATGCATAGACAAAATTGAAATAAAATCGGTTTGATTCATTTGAATTAATTCATGAACAATATAGCCACGGTTTGCAAAGATTGCATTCCTTAAAATTTATTGTTTTAAGTTCATGAACTACCGATTTGAGAAATAACCATCTTGGGTACGCGTACGGGTAGGCGTACTGTAGCGCCCCCAAAACTAGCAGCTGACTAATCCAAGAGATTAACTAAATAAAGAGGCACTAAGGAATCTAAATCATTTACTTAAACATTTAATTAAGAAATCTGCTACAAAACTTAACCCAAAAACTAGTCCCGTTATGAAATATATATATACAAGAACTTCTCTCAAATGATACATATACAATAGTCATTTGGTTTGCAAATAAATTATAAACACAAATAAATATAGCAGAAGCTATCCAACTAACGGACTCAATATCACGAAACTTCCGTTGTGCAGCTCTGATCTGTCTCTAAAACTGAAAGTGGGAATGGGTGAGCACATCGTCCCTAAAAGGGATGCCTAGTAGGAATAACAACTAGCTTTCAAGTAATCATTAATATGATTCGAAGACAATGCAGGTTTTATCAAAAGTCGGTAATACAAGGAAAGACAATAAAACATAATGTAGAAACTTCTTCAAAGACATTCATAAATAACAGTAAACATCCATGTATGAGATGTGTGTTTCCGCATATAAGGGAAGAGTAATATTGATACCAATTCCACACCGAATAGGTAATACTGCGGTGTATCGCCCTAGCCATAGAATACTGAATATATATAAATGAAGAATAATATTGTGGTGTATCGTCTTAGCTGTGTAATATTGCGGTGTATCGCCCTATCTATAGAATACTGATATTGTGTCGGCACACATCTCATACCACACCAAGCACACAAAGATATGCATGAATTTCACAACACAAAGATTGATTTGTAAAACAATAATGAATATAAGAGAGTTCATTATCGATTCCCACCTCTTTTGATGACAAGCCTTGCCCACCTCGAGATCCATAATCCACTGGTTCATCCTTGAATCGATCGTTGTTAATAAAGACTAACTTTTAATCACACAAGAAGTCTAAGAAACTAGCCAAAATGGCTCACACAAGAATCATATAGTTCTATCTAATGGTTTTAAGCCCATTTATGACTTTACATATTATCATTATCATTCTCTATCTTTAGCATAGCAAAGATTTGCTAATTCAATTAGGTTGGTTTTATAGTCCATTAGCTAAGTCTTATGAATATCTACAACTTTGTGGAAGAAACCAAAATCTAATTCGGACCACAAGAGGTCCAAAACATCTAATTAAGGAAGCTGCCCTAAGCCCAAGTCCACCAAAATCAATCATCCTTACATAATGATATGAAAACCATATGTATTTGTAGTGAACTACATATTAATTCTCCCTTTTGTCAACAAAATTGGAAAAGTACTAAAACGATCCTAATGGAATTTTAATGGATAACGCTCAAGACTAAAGAAAGAAACATATCAAATTTGTTTAGATGCAATCATAACCGAAGCTAAATGTATTCATTAAGGAGTTTATAAAGATACAAGCCTAAAAATTCCATATCGCATCCCCACAAAGATATGGAAATTATGCGAAGTTCAAAATAACTCTCCCACCATTTGATATCATTCTAGTGAACAACATGAGAGACCTTAACTTTATGAGAAAATACATTTTCGGACACCAAAACTACAAATTGATTTTGTATCCAAAATCTCAATCAAATTGAAAAGGCGAGGTACCCAAATATACCTCAAGCTATAACTTTTCCTTCCTATAAGTCCTTTCTCCGAAAGTGATTGTCTATGGACTGAGTCGAGACAATACAACAAATCGGTTCACACTTTGTGTGATCGTCTATGGATACGAGATCGAGACAATACAACAACAAAGTGTGTTTACTTGATACAAAGGTTCGGACTTAACCAAACTCAATAGGATTCACGTATCAAGTAAATAGGAATTAACGTTTGTGCAATTTACTTTAATTATAATAAAACAATTATAATGCGGAAATATAAAGTAAATGACACAACAAGATTTTGTTAACGAGGAAACCGCAAATGCAGAAAAACCCCAGGACCTAGTCCAGAATTGAATACTCTCAGGATTAAGCCGCTATACAAAATAAACCAACTTCGTATAGTTGAGACCAAGCAACTAAACCTATAGTTCACCTAGTTCCGTCTGTATTCCCACGCCTCCAACCTGTAAACAAGTCACGTACTTGGACCAATTCCTTTGGTTCGTATTCCAAACAGTAAAGGAACAACAAATCTGTTTGGTATCAACTCTCTTCAACCAAGTGATATGAGTTGCGCAAAGGTTCTCTTGTTTATCTTAACATAAACTCCTTTGCCAGGTTCCAAGATCTATCTTATGTTCAATCACCCAAAGGTAATCGTTAAGATTAAGCCAATCAACACTCTTAATCCAAAGAATTGTGTTGATGCCGATCTTCTCAATTAATCAATCCAATCTACCACAAGGATAAACCGATTATTAATTGGATCCTCTTTTCCCAAACAAGTATTGTGCACACCAAAGATTATAAAACCAAGTCAGAAATCTTCAATATCTTCTTTGTCTTCAAATCTTCTTAGATCTTCAATAAACACCTGCACACAACTACTTGAATCTCTTGTGATCAATCACACACATAACGGAGTCTGTTAACAATGGATTATCACAAGATCGTCTTTAGATCTAACAACAGTCTAAAGATCCATGTCGAAACCTTGAACTAGTTTGAGTGAATCTTATATCAGAAGAGAAGATTCTCAAGCATAAACAAACTAGGTGCAATCAAAGTTCAACCACCGTTAGTCAATCACATCAATATAAAAACTAAAAATAAACCGCAATATCTAGTTTCCCACCAACGGTACACACTAGAGCTTCTCAATACCAAAGAAGACTTCTTAAAATGAGCGGCCGTAAGAGATTTCACCTAATTAGATTACTTCCTCCGATAGGCGCTTCACTAGTAATAAAGACAAAAAGGAAGTTTATCACATTTAAGGATTAGTTTGTAGAATACAAACTCAAAGTATTTATAGACAAGGAAGGTTGGACACCAAGGAATTTCCAAAACCGAAAATATTCTCAAGATATTTTTCCATATTAACCCAAATTTGATTTTCATAATTCATGTGAATGCAATGTCTAAATATAATGATCGAAATCTCCTTTGAAAATTTTAACTAGCAAATGCACATTACTAATTTTATTTTCCATATATAATTAAAAACCTTGAATTAAAAAGATTCTTAACTTATTTAAATTCATCTTGGGATTTCATTTCCTTTTAGCGTTATTAAGGAATATCTTTGAACAATAAAAGAATAAGCATTAATGCACGTGTTCAAAGTGTGTCGACATCTTACTCTTGCAAGTCCTTTTCATACTTGCTCACTTGAAACCGATTTACCACACTTCCAAACAAGTTTAGAATTGGTTCATCTGACTTTCAAGAACTATGTGATTGATCAAGTAACATTCAATCACAAACCATGGGTTTACGGTTCTACCAAAACAAGTTTCGGTTCTACCTCCATGTGAGTATTGTGCATAGTTACACTAGCTTACCAAAGATACGGCTGACTAGGTACTAGGATCGGTTCCCCACATATATTTGGTATCTAACTTGTATGCACTGCACATGTCCATAGGATCGGTTCCCCTTCCTAAAAACGTGTTGCACATGTTCATAGGATCGGTTCCCTTTCTTCCATAAACCTTGTTGCACCTCATACAAGGATCGGTTCCCTTGTGATGTACTGCACCTCTTACTAGGATCGGTTCCCTCTTCCCAAATTTAGTTCGACACTCACAAACCTGATCATACCCCAGGTGATTACCTAAGATCTAAGCCACTAATAAAAGTCATACTCAATACATAAGTCGCCCTCATGCGTGAATAGTTTTACCAAGAACACAACAAGCTGATAGCGGTTATACTAATCACACATATTGTTCGTTTCATAAGATATGCAAATGAAGAACAACCCTAATAATTTCGAAGTATTTCTTTCTGTCACAACACATATCATGAACTTAATTCCTTAGACATGTAAACATTGTTCCTTAAGATGAAATCATCACCTCATACCCAGCATAATCACAATAGCATTCATGTCGATTATGTCGATGCTTATAACAAAGTTTAATGGTTAACAGAAAATTCATATTGTATTCCTTAATACTATGTCTATCTAGAGTGTTCATGCTTCAGCTTTTATGTTTTCTTATGCACGACTTGAAAGATACGTTAGGAAATGAAACAGTTCAAGTCAAATATCACTAACCTATAATGGAAGGATGATGTTGTGGTTGTAGCTCCGTACTTTTCACTTTTCATCTTTCGCACATTTGTAATGTCTCATCCTAATACTTTCAAGATAACCTATAATGAGTTGACTCTAGTACATTTAAATCAAGCGACTTTAAATGAGTTTTGGCTCACTAAAATATGAAACCAAACTTGATATACCAACATTGGTGGTTCAACGAGATATGCTCTAACAATCTCCACCTTTGTCAATTTTAGTGATTAAACTCTTACAATCATATGGATAAACAAATTACAATAATTCATTACACATACGCTTGATTCCCCCTAATTCAACAACAACACATAACGCAGACAATTCAACTTTAAAATGCCGCTATTGACATTATAATAACAAAGCTATATTTCCCTAAAGGTGAGATAGGTAGATTTTCAATCCGCCTTTGTTATCCCAATTATATGATATGTTACTCCCCCTTAGTTTGTGTTTTTCCTCATTCATTAGATAAACATTCAAGCACCATTGTCCTCTTCCCTGCTGACACCAATCAACATAAAATTGATACCAAAGATCACTCCGTTTTTCCATATTTCTTTTTGTCACAAAAATGACAAAGAAACGAAAAAATAAAGAACAAATAATTTTAAAAAAGGATCTTACAAATCTCAAAATAAACCGCAACATGTTGAGTTACACGAGGGTTCCACACACCATTTTTTTGATAAATATCAAAACCGATATTACAAAGTAATTATATTTTTGATATGTTATCATGGAAATAATCGTCCCCAAGAAATTTTCCTAACTAGTTTAGAAAACAAAAATCAACTAAGCAACTTAGTTCCTTTGCTAAATCGATTGTATAAATACAATCACCAATAAGACCAAAACAAAGATTTTTCCTTAAACTCTCCATTTTTCTAGATTTTAAACAAGCCAAATACATGTTCTAATTGTTCACTTTGAATAACCGAAAACTTTGATAAGTCTAACTTTATTGATAAGACCAAAATAAAGATAAACTCCATTTTTCTCAGTTCTAATTAATCTTATAACTTAGACCTTTAGATTTTAAAATGTTGAATGCTATGTTAGTTAACTAGACTTCTAGCTTAGGCATTTGTTAGATTTGAATAACCGAAACCTCCACTTTGATAAGTCTAACTAAGATCAATCAACTTAGCTTTATCTTTATCCTAATCAAATTGACTAAACAACTCATCCCGTAAATATATTCATTAGTTTAGCCATAAATAATTCATAGCATACCAATAAATAAACTTTCAGTAATTATTCACCTCAACCTAAGCAATTGAACAACATATATATCATTAAAATTTCACTATTGCACCGTAAATTTTATAATCCTAAACAATTGATATCTACACAAAGCAAAATAATAATTGTTTTACTTAACCTGAAGCAATTGAAATAACATAAACATTAAAGCACTGCAGAATTGCACTAAACTTTTTGTTAAGCCTAAATGATTGATATCACACAACAAAGCAAGATAACAATACTTAACCAAACTTAATCAATCACACATACATCCACACATACATAATAGAATAAACACATCGATTGTAATGATAATTTGTTGCTCAAGCAAAAGCAAAAAGCAATATATATATATATATTAAATAAAATAGGATTTTCTTAAAACAAGAAAACAATTAACTAACAAGATTGCTACTCCACTCGCATCCAACTTCCCCTCCAATATGATCGCATCTTCTTCTTACATGGAGTAATTGATATCAAAATACCATTATTATGTTGTCATTCTTATGCCAAAAACAAAATAATATAAATAACCAACCTTTACCAGAGAAAGGTTGAAAATAGGTTTTAATAATTAAAAGCAAAGTTGAAAACCTGTCAAAACACACATGATTTTATGCTAAACCAAAACTGATTCAACATATCAGACTTTTTCAATATTATTTCTACAGAACCCTCATGATCCTTTGATAACCACCGATTATAGGCTAGAACTTAATCGCTAAATCAAAAAGTTACCCAAAACCATAAGGGTTCACAACATATCATGAGATCTAATATCATGTAATAAAATCTAATCAAACATCCCATAAACATACATAGCAAATAAATAAAGCATTAAAGACCACGTGTAAATAAAAAACTATCACAAGAAATTATAAATTAAATAATAAAATAATTTTATTCAATAGACTTATACAATCAATGAAAGAAATCAAAATTGAACTTCTATTTTTTTGATTAAGTATTTAAATATAACTTAATCTCTAGTGGTGCTCTTGTTGTTCACCGATGTTTCTTCATAACCAAACGATGAAGCATATCCCAAAAGAGACTTGTCTCCAACCACTTCCTCGCTTTTTCTAGTTCTTCAACAAGAACCTTGAGTCTGCCAAGAGCTTTGTTCCTTCAATTCATTCTTCTTTTAACCAATCCCCATGCTCTGACCGCCATAACTAGACTGCCACGCTAAAACTTTGATAAATGACTATAATTGCTTGAATCTAATCCACTTGACTTGGTTGGATCCTGCTTGTTGTGCCAACATACATGACTCATCTTTCTTGAACCAACCAACTCTCATAATCATAATCGTATACATGATTTTTGACTGCTTTTTTCTTCCCTTTCTAGATTGATTCCTTGACAATCTTTAACCTTTGAGCCTCCTCCTTATTAGTCTTTGAGACACTGTAATTTATTGGAGGCATGCTTGGTTATATATAAGATGATTGATCATGGTATCAATATACTTGAAGAGATAGTTTCTTATAAAGGGACAACTTTCGATCGAAAGATATCGTAAGAATCCAAAATATTAAAGAATATATTTTGTTTCCTTTTGTCCAACTTCTTAGTTTTATTCAAAAATTCCAAATAAAACTTATCTAGAAAATCATGATAAACATGAATAATTTTTTGGATTTACAACTATCCATAAAACTTACAACTTTTCTGATAATCAATTACACAAACACATGTGCTCCAGATTTATTGTGCCATTCCCATCCATAAATACGAGCACAAATGAGGATGAGAATGCACAATTTTGATACAACTAAGTTGCATCTGAATAAGCTTTTTCATGCTTATATTGAATATCGAAACATAGTTCATGTTTCTTTTAGGAATTTCTGCCCAATATATTTTCTCCCAAGACGATGATCTTTTCTAACTCTAGAGATATGATCATGTGAGAAATTGTATCGATGTGAGAATTCTCAGAGATTGATAGATCTCTTAATTCTTTCAATGAGATTTTCATATGATTTTCTCATTCTAAGGACTTCTTATGATTCACATCAGTGTGATTATCTCAAACAATTATTGGAAATTCTCATTGTTTCTTTTGGCAGAGATTATCTTATTCCCTTCCTTATGGAATCGTTCTTCATCAAAACAAGAATTGTTTCGATATGGATGAGGAGGAATCTTCTTCCAGAATCTATTGTCAACTCTTTCCTATGATTTTGAGTTGATCTTATAGGTTGTGGCATAATCTGTCTTTCTACTGAGGAATGATCTTTCAGTTTTTTAAGACAAGAAACTTCCTTCAATATTTTGACCACAATGATGTTGAAGAAGTATAAGTTTCCTGTCAAGTGACTAAAAGTGTATTCCTTAAGATCATTATCATGAATCCCGCTCAAAATTTCACTTTGATAAGATTTATTTGATCATCACGATATAGAAGTTTTTCTCATCCTCTTTCGACTTGATTTAGCTTTAAACCATCATCATCTTGACCGTTTTAGATGACTAAAATAAATAAACATCATTCGTCAGAGTCGTGGACATGTCTCTTTATTAAGAGAATTAACAAGAGTTTCTAATTGATGTTAAATTCATATCTTCTTCAAATCATATTCATTCAGTTGACTGCCTTTATTTTATTTCTATGTTTAAAAAGATTTGATCGCCTTTAAAATCACTACTTTGTAAAGATGTAGATTTTATAGGCTTTGTGAGTTTAACTTTTATCACTTCTTTTTTTCATCAAAAGACACTGTTTTCAAAACTCCTGATTTCGTGAGTCAACTAAGTAAGAATATCTTCAACCTCGGTAGTCATACTCAAATGTTAACGTTAACCTAATTATATGGATTCAATTCTTATAGGATGAATCGCACCAAACACAGATTGTTAGATCTTTTCGTGTTTGCCCGCTTCGATACCAATTGAAAAGGCGAGGTACCCAAATATACCTCAAGCTAAAACTTTTCCTTCCTATAAGTCCTTTCTCCGAAAGTGATTGTCTATGGACCGAGTCGAGACAATACAACAAATCGGTTCACACTTGTGTGATCGTCTATGGATACTAGATCGAGACAATACAACAACAAAGTGTGTTTACTTGATACAAAGGTTCGACTTAACCAAACTCAATAGGATTCACGTATCAAGTAAATAGAATTAACGTTTGTGCAATTTACTTTAATTATAATAAAACAATTATAATGCGGAAATATAAAGTAAATGACACAACAAGATTTTGTTAACGAGGAAACCGCAAATGCAGAAAACCCTGGACCTAGTCCATAATTGAATACTCGTGATTAAGCCGCTATACAAAATAAACCAACTTCGTATAGTTGAGACCAAGCAACTAAACCTATAGTTCACCTAGTTCCGTCTGTATTCCCACGCCTCCAACCTGTAAACAAGTCACGACTTGGACCAATTCCTTTGGTTCGTATTCCAAACAAGAAAGGAACAACAAATCTGTTTGGTATCAACTCTCTTCAACCAAGTGATATGAGTTGCACAAAGGTTCCTTGTTTATCTTAACATAAACTCCTTTGCCAGGTTCCAAGATCTATCTTATGTTCAATCACCCAAAGGTAATCGTTAAGATTAAGCCAACAACACTCTTAATCCAAAGAATGTGTTGATGCCGATCTTCTCAATTAATCAATCCAATCTACCACAAGGATAAACCGATTATTAATTGATCCTCTTTTCCCAAACAAGTATTGTGCACACCAAAGATTATAAAACCAAGTCGAAATCTTCAATATCTTCTTTGTCTTCAAATCTTCTTAGATCTTCAATAAACACCTGCACACAACTACTTGAATCTCTTGTGATCAATCACACACATAACGGAGTCTGTTAACAATGGATTAATCACAAGATGGTCTTTGAATCTAATAGTCTAATAAAGATCCATGTTTAAAACGAATTAGTTTGATGAATTTTATCATAAGAGAAGATTCAAGTATAAACAAAACTAGGTAAATCAGATTCAACAACGTTAGTCAAATCAAATCAATAAGAAACTAAAGATAAACCAATATCTAGTTTCCCACCAACGGTCGCGCTAGAGCTTCTCAATCCCAAAGAAGACTTTAAATTGAGCGCCGTAAGAGATTTCACCT